>RJWH01001083.1:110045-390565 GCA_004363575.1 Solenodon paradoxus
TTTTTTTTTTTTTTTTTTTTTTTTTTTTTTTTTTTTTTTTTTTTTTTTTTTTTTTTTTTTTTTTTTTTTTTTTTTTTTTTTTTTTTTTTTTTTTTTTTTTTTTTTTTTTTTTTTTTTTTTTTTTTTTTTTTTTTTTTTTTTTTTTTTTTTTTTTTTTTTTTTTTTTTTCCTTCTGCTACCTTTAGCCTTACTTTATCCTTCTTTTTCTGATTCCTTGAAGTATAAAGTTAAGCTATTTGGCATTTTTTTTTTAATGTAAGTATTTACTGCTACAAAATTCCATCTTAGACTTATAATTGCTGCATTCCATAAGCTTTGCTAAATTATATTTAATTTTGTTTGACTCATGATGCATTTTTATTTTTCTTTGACTCATTTGTTATTCAGGAGTTATGGTGGTTAATTTCCACATATTTATGGATTTTTTTCCACTTTCTCCTGTTATTGATTACTACTTTCATACTCTCGTGGTTAAAAAAAATACTGGTATAATTTTAATCTTTTAAAATTTGCTAATACTTGTTTTATGACGTAAAATATAATTTATTCTGGAAAATATTCTCTGTGTGCTTAAGTATGATGCTGATGTGGATAAAATGTCTTAGGGCTTTTTGGTTTACGTATAATTCATATCCAACATTTCTGTATTGATTTTGAATGTTCTACCCATTGTTTGAGTACAAGTTTCCTACCGTTATTGTATGGTTATCTGTTTCTCTCTTCAGATCTGTTAGAATTTGCTTAGAATACTTAAGTGCTATGATTTTGCATGCATATATATTTACAAATATTATATTTTCTTGGCGAATTGACCCCTTTAACATTGTACTATAATCTTTGTTGTTTATTGTTAGTTTTGGACTTGATTTATTC
Organism: Solenodon paradoxus; assembly: GCA_004363575.1. Taxonomy (NCBI): domain Eukaryota; kingdom Metazoa; phylum Chordata; class Mammalia; order Eulipotyphla; family Solenodontidae; genus Solenodon; species Solenodon paradoxus. The sequence continues at coordinate 110,919 of RJWH01001083.1, forward strand.
TAATATAACTATTGCTATTCATGCTTTCTTTTTTGTTCCATTTTTATGAAAAATCCTTTGCCATTCCTTCACTTTCAGCTTATGCGTGTCTTTAAAACTGAAATGAGTAATTTGTAGGAAGCATATAGCAGGGTCTTGAGTTTTATCTATTCATCACACTATACCTTTTAGTTAGAGAAATTAACCCATTCACATTTAAAGCAAATATTGACAGCTATCGTCTTATTAATGTCATCTTATTGGTTATTTTCTGGCTGTTTTGTGGTTCCTGTTTTCCTTTCTTCTCTTGCTGTCATCCTTAGTAAATTGATGGTTCTCCCTAGTGATATGCTTTGATTTCCTTGTTTTTATATTTTGTAAATCTACTGTAGAGTTATGTGTTCTAATTGCTATGAGTTTTAGATCAAATACCTCATAATAAACTATTTTCAGCTGAGAACTGTTTGCTTTTGATCACGGATAAACAGTTCTACCCTACTAAATTTACATTTTTGGTATAATAATTTACATATTTTCATATTGTGTATGGATTAACAAATTATTGTACAGTTAATTTTATTATCTGTATCATTAAACATGTATATTACAATTATATAATTAACATACTAACATATTATGATATTGGAGTATTCTGAATTTAATTTTACTTATCTTTACCAGGATGCTTTATGTTTTCATGTAACTAATTATTTCAACTTAATAAACTCCTTTCAACACTTTTTGTAAGGCAGGACTAGTTCTAGTAAGAATAAATTCACTCACCTTTTGTTTGGGGGAAGTCTTTATCTCTTTTTCATTTCTGAAGGACACTTTTGCCAGGTGATGCATTTATGATTGGTGTGGATTTTTCTCTCAGTACTTTGAATACATCATTTCACTCTCTCCTGGTCTGCAAGGCTTCTATTGAGAATTCCATTGATGGTTAATGGAAACTGCCTTGTATGTAATGATTTTTTTTCTTTTGTTTCTAAAATTCTTATCTTTTACAGAGTTTTATTATAATGAGACATGGAGAAGCTCTTCTTGGGTTGAAAATTTCAACATCTGTTTGCCATGAACTTACCCAGCTTTGGGAAGTTTGCAACCACTATATCTTTAAAAAACATTACTGATATGTTTCCATATCTTTTCATTTTGGTACTGTAAAAATGCCTAAATTAGTTTTCTTAATGCTATTAATAATTCATGCAGAAAATTTCACTCTTTTTGTTATTTTTTCTCTTTTTCCTCTACCTGCTCATTTTAAGTGACTTGCCTTTTAACCTATTGATTTAATTTCTTCTACTTGGCTGAGCCTCCATTGACTTCTTTAGTTCTGTCACTTTATTCTTAAATTCTAAGGTTTCCTTTTTTTTTTTTAACAGGAAAACTACACATAGCAGTTTATTTTATTTTTTATTATATTTTAAATTGTTTTTATTGTAGGATTGTTGCATTTTAATAGTAGCTTGTTTTGAAAAAAAAAATAATATCAAATTTACACCTGCATGTAACACAAAAGTTTGCCACTATTTTCTTTTTATTTCCTTCACTTAACAATTAATCCCCTTCACCCATTTCCCCCATCCTTCTCCCATCTCTTCAGTGCCCTTTGATTTGTCATTTTTCTCCCCACCACTAAGTATTGTTGTTTGGATTAGTTCTCTCTCTCTCTTCCTTTAAGTCTAGTATTGTTTAACTAATGTCATTCATCATTTGTTTTCTATCTGTAATACATCTCATGTGAGAGCTGCCATGTGATGTCTGTCTTTATCTTTCTGGCTTATCTCTCTAAGCATAATTCTCTCCAAGTCTATCCATACTGTTACAAATGACAGGATTTCTACCTTTTGATGGCTGCATAGTATTCCATTGTTATGTATACCACATTTTCTTTATCAACTCATCTGTTGAGGGGCATTTAGGTAGTTTCCAGCTCTTTTTTATTGTGAATACTGCTATAATGAACATGGGGGTGCATATATGTCTGTGAATAAATGTTACTGTGTTTTTAGAGTAAATACTCAGTAGAAGAATAGAGGTATAATACGGCATTTTCATTCTCAATTCTTTGAGGAATCTGCATACTGCTTGGTTGGACCATTTTACCTCTCCAACACAATGATTTCAAGTTCCCTTTTCTCTATAAGTGCCTCTCTAGCACTTATTTCCTTTTTATGAATGATGACCATTCTCGTGGTTGTGAGGTGATATCACATTATAGTTTTGATTTTTATTTCTGTAATGATAAGGGAGGTAGAACATTTTTTCATTAACTTGTTGGCCATTTGTATGTATGTCATGCTTGGAGAGGTGTTTATTAAGGTCATCAACCCATTTTTTGATTGGATTGTTTGTTTTATTGCTGTCCAATTTTTATGAGTTCTTTGTATATTTTGGATATTAACTCCTTGTCAGAGGTGTGATAGGCAAAAATATTTTTCCATTCAGTTGGATGCCTTTTTGTTTTGATGCACATTTCTTTTGCTGTGTAAACACTTTTTAGTTTGATGTAATTCCATTTGTTTAGTTTGAGTTTTATTTGCCTTGTGATTGAACTCAAGTTCCCAAAGATATCTCTTGGGTTTATGCCCAATGTTGTTTTGTCTACATTTTCTTCTATATATTTTACGGTTTCCAACCTTATATCTAATTCTTTAATCCATTTTGAGTTAATTTTTAAATATAGTGTTAGGTAGTGGTCTCATTTCAACCTTTTGCATGTGACTGTCCAGTTCTTTCAGCACCATTTATTGAAGAGACACTCCTTGCCCCATTGTAATATTTGACTCCTTTGTCAAAAATGAGATGTCCATATATTCATGGATTTATTTCTGGGTTTTCAGTTCTTGTTCTATTGATCTGTATTTCTATTTTTTATCTCCATATCATGCTGTTTTGATTATTATTGCTTCATAACAGAGTTTAAAGTCAGGGAGCATGACTCCATTGATGTTTTTTTTTTTTTTCCTGAGAGTTGTTTTTGCTGTCCTTGGTTGTTTGTAGTTCCAAATAAATTTCATGATTTTTTTGTACTATGTCTCTGAAGAATGTCTTTGGAATTTTGATGGGGATAGTATTGAATCTGCATATTGCCTTGGGCAGTTAGTCCATTTTGATTATGTTAATTCAAATCCATAAGCATGGAATATCTTTCCATTTCTTTGTGTCTGTTATTTCTTTTAGCAATGTTTTGTAGTTCTCATTGTATAAGTCTTTCACTTCTTTGGTCAGGTTTATTCCAAGGTTTTTCAGGTATTTCATTTTATTCTTGATGCAATTTTAAATGGTAGTGTTTTCCTGAGTTATTTTATGGATTCTTATTGCTAGCATACAGAAATGCAATATGCTTTTTAATACTAATTTTGTAGTCTGTCACTTTACTGTATTCATTATTTCTAGTAGCTTTTTACTTGAGTCTTTGGGGTTCTCTTTGTATATTATCATGTCATTGGCAAAGAGTGATAGTTTCACCGCTTCTTTTCTGATTTAGGTACATTTTTTATCTTGTTCTTATCTAATTGCATTGGCTAGGAGCTTCAACACTATATTAAATAGTAATGCTGAGAGTGGATATCCTTGCTTTTTTTTGTGATCATAGATAGCCTTTATTATGTTGAAGTACATTCCTTCCACATCTATTTTTTGGATGGTTTTTAACAAAGGTTTTTAACATAAAGGGGTGTTGAATCTTATCAAATTCTTTATCCACACCTCTTGAGATTATCCTGTGGCTTTTGTCCTTTTTTTAAATTGATGTGGTGCATCACATTTACTGATTTGTGCATGTTGGCATAAGTGCCCCTTAATCATGGTGTATGTTTCATTCAATATGTTGTTGAAGTCGGTTTACTAGTATTTTGTTGAGAATTTTTGCAAAGACAACATTCTATTTTTCCTTTGAGGTGCTCTCTTTATCTGGTTTTGGAATCAACATAATATTGGCAATATAAAAAATGTGTTTGGAAGTTTTCCATCTTCATTTTTTTGAACAGTTTAAGAAAGATTGGTATTAATTCTTCTTTGAATGTTTTGTAGAATTCACTTGTGAAAGTCTGGTCCAGGGCTCTTGTTTTGGAGAAGCTTTTTAATTACTGTTTCAATTTCCTTTTGATAGATTTAGTCATGATTTCTAGTTCTTCTTGGTTTAGTTTTGGAATGTTGTATGTTTCCAGGAATGTGCCCATTTCTTCTAGTTTTCCCGATTTGTTGCCATATAGTTGAACATAATATTCTCCTGTGATCCTCTATATTTCTGTTGTGTCTGTTGTGATTATTCCTCTTTCATATCTGATTCTATTTACTTGTGATTTCTCTCTCTTCTCTTTCTGAGCCTGACTAGTGGCCTGAATATTTTGTTTTTATTTAAAAATAGACTGACTTTTGGTTTTAATGATTTTTTGGATAGTATTTTTGATGTCTATTTCATAGATTTCTGCCTTAATCTTTATTATTTCCTTCCTTCTATTGAATTTAGTTTCTTCTTTTCTTTTTCTAGTTCCTTTAGGTGAAAGCTTAGGTTTTTTATTTGTGTTTCTTCTTTTTTTCTGAGGTAAAATTGTTTCATTACAAATTTTTCTCTTGCTACTGCTTTTGCTGTATCCCACAGACTCTACTATGTCGAGTCTTCATTTTCATTTGAATTCAGGTGTTTTTTAATTTCCTCCTTAACCCAATGGTTGCTCAACAATATGTTGTTTATTCTCCACTCTTTTGCAGTTTCCCTCTCCTCCTTTATGTTCATCTCATGTTTTATGCCATTTTGATCTGAAAAGATGCTAGATATGGTTTCAATCTTTAAAAATTTATTGAAACATGTTTCCCAACATATGATCTATCCTTGAGAATTTTCTGAGTGCTTGAAAAGAATACATAGTCTGTAGTTTTAAGAGGTAGTGTTCTCTCTATATATGCATTAAGACTATCTCTTCTATTTTGTTGTTTAAAGATCTTGTTTCTTTCTTCATTCTGTGTCTGTATGATCTGTCCTTTACTGAAAGAGGAATATTAAAGTCCCCTACTATTATTGTCTTGTTTCCAATATCTCTATTTGGGTCTATTAATATTTGCTTGATGTATTTTTGTGCTCCTTTATTGGGTGTTAATATATTAATAAATGTCCATTCTTTCTGTTGTATTCCCTTTATCATCATATAATGTTACCCTTATCTTTTTTTTTCACCTTCTTTAATCAAAAGACTACTTTATCTGATGTGAGAATAGCAGTTTCTGATCTCTGGATTCATCATTAGCTTGGAGTACTGTTCTCTGTCCATTCACTTTAAGTCTTTGCTTGTCTCTTGACCTTAGGGGAGTTTCTTGCAAATAGCATATAGTTGGGTTTTGTTTTGTAATCAATTTAACCACTCTGTGTCTTTTAATTGGCGAGTTCAGTCCATTTACAATAGTGATTAGTGATATTTGAGAACTTGCTACTGCCATTTTGTTTTTTGTTTTCTGGTTTTGTTTATTTGTTATTTTATTTAGATATTTTTAAAAAAATTATTCTCTTTGGTTTAGATAGTAAAGCCTCTTTCAACATTTCTTATAGAGGAGGTCTTGTGGCAGCTAAATCTTTCAGTTTTTGTTTGCTGGGGAAAATCTTTTTTTCTCCCTCAGATTTGTGGGAGAGTTTTTCAGGATTTAGTATTGGCTGGAAATTTTTATCTTGTAGTATTTTGAAGACATCATTCAAATCTCTTCTAGCTTATGGAGTTTCTGCTGAGAAGTCCAAGGTTAGTCTGATGAGAGAAACTTTTTTTATTTTTTATTTTATTTTATTTTATTTTTTAATTTTATTACAAGCTTTTTTCCCTCTGACTACCATTAGGATTCTTTCCTTGTCTTTAACTTTTGATAATTTCACAAGTATGTATCTTGGTGCAGTTTCTTTTGTTTTGTTTTCGCTTTTACATAATTGAGTGTTCTGTTGACTTCATTGACTTGCATATTCATTTCCTTCTCTAGGAATATGCTCTCTATTCCTTTTTTTCCTCTTCACCATACTGGGATACCCAATATGTTGGCTATATAAATGGTATCAGATAGTTCTCTGTTTCTTCATTTATTTATTTATTTATTTTTGCATTTAATTTCTCTTTCATCTTCTTCTTGGCTCCTTTTGCATTACTGTTCTCTACATCACTAATCCTTTCCTCTATTTGGGTTATTCTATTCTATAGCTTTCTGTATTCTTAGCTTCATCAATTTTCTCCTTCAGATCCTGTATCTCTGTTAGATTTTTCTGTAGAACTTCAATTTCTGTCTTCTGCTCCTCGATTATGTTTTTGAAGACTATAGGTTTATTTTTCTGAATTTTCTTTTAACTCTGAATTTATTTATGATTGCAGCTTTGAATTCTTTATCTTTTAAAAAGAACCTGTCTTCCATATCTTCAAAACTGATTTCTGTTGAGTTATCATTTTGTTGTGTTTCCTGTTTCCTTTTCTTGAGGTTTCAAGGTGTGTTGTGTTTATTCCCCCCACCCCACCCATGGTATGGGTTGTTGTTGATCAACTGCTAGTTTTTGTTTTTTTGCCAGGGTTTGCCCTACAGTTTTGACCCTTACAGGCTTCTGTGGTGTGTTTGCTGTGTCAGGCAGTGAAGATATCTGTTGGGTGGGGGAGGGGTACATGGCATCTGGGAACTGTGCAGCTGTTGCAGGCTGATGGGGGTTGGGAGAACTTGTTTTGCTGATAAAATTTGGCTGGTTGAGACTGAGAGACTTGTCTCTGCTGCCTGCACTTGGGCTTACTGTTCTCATCAAACCACCGGGACCAAGTCCTGTCCACAGGTTGCTCCACCATAGTACTGGCACAAAGTGTGGGGCAATAGAAGTGCCTTACCTTTATGCTCCAGTTTATGCTGCTCTCAAATCTCTCCCTTTGGGCTTTTTTCAAACTGAGTCCATGCTAGCAATAAATCATAGTCTCCCCTCCCTTGCTCAGCTTGACGTAGACTTGCTGTTCCCAGTGCCGTCCGTATTGGTGCGTCTGGAAATTAGTGCATCTGCCTCTGCTATTTCTGTAAGAGCCCGTGTGAGAACCACGGATGTGGCTGAGATTGAGCTTGTCGTTGAAGCCTTCTATGCCACTGGAAATTAGAATGGCTGTGAGACCTTTTTTGAAAAAGCTTGCAAGCTTGATTGCTGCTACAAGCTAATGCAGCTCCAACTGTTGTTTCTGTCAGTGTCCAGGGATTTGGACAAAGGAATTGTGGTCACTGTTGAGGTCTTTGTGCTCATCCCCATATGTTTCACAGCCACCTACAAAGTCTGCTTTTCGATCCAAGTTCCTTCTTTGCTATAAGCGGCCGGGTGAGCCACCCATGTTTCAAAAATGTTTCCCTTGTGGCAACTATGGAAAAGTCTTGGACTTTCTCTAGAGCATCCTAGGGACAAACTTCAGTTGCTGATATCTTTTCCTCCCTCCTGTTTTTTTAAATTCTCTGTTTCATTTTTGAGCTTCTAATTTGGTTCATATATTGTTTTTCTAATTTTCTTTAGTTATCTATGTTTTCTTATAGTTCACTGAATTCCTTTAAATGTGTTATTTTGAATAATTTGTCAAACAGTACACAGATATCCATCTCTTAAAGTTTAGTTGTTGTAGCTTTCTTTGGAGATACCACACTTACCTTTGTGATCACTGCAGCCTTTATTATTGGTGTACTTGTGAAAATGATTTTGTTTTCTAGTCTGTCTTAGCAGAAAGAGGGGTGGGGTTCCTACTTTGCTTTCCTGTCCTTGTAGGTCATTGTATATGCTCAACAGCTGCTCAGTATCTCTGGTTTGGTAGTATATCAAGTTTGGTAGGGTCGAAGGGTATTCTCAACAGTTAGGAGCCAGTGATTTGCTTTCCTGTTTGTATGGTGAGCTAGAATGGCTCTGTGTCCAGTAAAGTATGCTAGTTAGAGAACTAAATTAAGCACAACTATGGACTATCCATCAACCTTCAGCATATTTTGAAACTTCCAGAACAAGTGTGGATTAACCTGTTTAGAGGCAAAACCAATATTTGTCTGTTGCTTCCCAGAACTCGGATAACAGACGACCCTTCCTTTCTGAGCTTCTAGTTGTAGCAGCTCCAAACCCTCCCCTCCCCTCCCACCCTTGGGGCTGCAACCGATTCCAGAAGTTGTCATCTCTGTTGTAGTTTCGACAAGACCGATACATTACATAAACAGTTGATATTTTTTCTAAGTACTTCTGGAATAGTTTTAAGAAACTATTTTTTTGTTGATACATTTTCTCCAGTCTAGCAGGTTGTGTAGTTCTGTGTACACAGCTTGTACATTTCTCTGTTTCTCCACTTAAATATTTTCAAACATTTAACAAATTATTGGCATTTGTCTCTATAGTGACAAGGTATCCAATTGAAGAAAAGCATACAGTGCTTACTGTATGACAGACTTATCCTTTAGCAGTAACAACTGAGTTCAGGTAATTTGCAGTTGATTATTTTGACTTTTCAGGAAGTTATCCCTAAGAGTGAGTTCTGAACTTCATCTTACGGAACAATTGGATCTTAGTAGAGGCTGTGGCTTAGAGAAGGGTTAATGAGAATTCTCCACAAAAGAGAGCATCTTCTTTCTTATTTTTTCTTGAAGAAATATGGAGCAGTGATGAGATGATGTGACTTTTAACCAGCAATAGTATTCTGAATAATAGGAAGCAAGCCACATCTCATTGACTTTCATTCTTTTTCTGCTTGAATTCTCTAAGAATGAACATCAAACTTAAAAAAGGGAATAGGATTATCTATTTTGTTTCTCACATGACCTTTTTTATTGTAGTAATTTTACTACACATTAAAATAATTTTCTGTATATAGGTTCCCCATTACTTAGATATATTCAGCACACCCTGCCCTCCACCAAATCACTAAATGTTCTTAACCATTGTCCAGTGGGCTCCACCAGTTGCTCCCACGTTCCCAATTCCATATTGGTAATCTCGGTTCCTTGCAAACTTTCAAAGGTTGGTTTTGTTTACTCTGTTCCTTTGCTTTGGCTATTTACATTCCACTTATGAGTGATGTCATCTGATATCTTTCTTCTTTTGACTTATTTCACTTAGCATAATCCCCTCTAGTTTGACCCATGTTGATTTCAATGACAGGGTTTAATGTCTTCTAAGGGTTGTGTAGTGTTCCATTATAAATATAAACCACATCTTCTTTATCCATTCATCTGATGTTGGGCACTTAGGTAGTTTACAGTTCTTAGATATTGTGAATAGGGCTATAATAAACATGGGGATGTATAAATCTCTGCCAACAGATGCCTTTGTATCTTTTAGATAGATGCCAGAAGTGGAATGATGACATCATGTGGGATTTTCATCTTCAGCTTTTTGAGGAATCTCCAAATTGTTTTCCATAGGGGTTGCACCAATTTGAACTCCCACCAACAGTGCAAAAGTGTTCTCTTTTCTCCATATCCTCACCAGCATTTGCTGTTTCCACACTTGGAAGTGTCTCTCCAATTCCTCCTCCCATTTTTGATTGGATTGCCTGTTTTTCTGTTATTGAGTTTTATGAGTTCTTTGTATATTTTAGATATTAAACCTTTGTCAGAAACAGGAAATGCAAATATCTTCTACCAGTTAGTAGATTTCCTTTTGGTTTTAGTGATGTTTATTTTTGCTATGAAGAACATTTTTAGTTTGATATAGTCCCGGTGGTTTATTTGTTTTGGTTTCCCTTGATGGTGGAGTTGAGTCCCCAAAAGCTTCTCTACAGCTGATTTCATGGGCAGTCTTTCCTATGTTGTCTTCTATGAACTTTTTGGTTTCTGGTCTTATGTCCAAGTCTCTAGTCCATTTTTAGTTAATTTTTGTGAATGGTGTTAGCGAGTGGTCTAGCTTCATTCTTTTGCTTGTGCCTGTCCAGTTTTCCCAAAACCATTTGTTGAAGAAATGTTCCTTTCTCCATTGTATGCTTTTGGCTCCTTTATCATGGATTAATTGACTGTATGTGATTGGGTCAGTTTCTGGTGTCAGTTCTATTCCACTGACCTGTGCCTCTGTTATTACTCTAGTACCCTACTTTTGTTTTTTCGCTATTGCCTTGTAAATAATTAAATATTTGGTAGTGTAATCCCTCTCCTCTAGATTAGTTCTTTTTTTCTAATAATTGTTTTGGCTATTCAGGGTCTTTTGTTGTTCCATACAAATTTTAAGATTTTTTTTGTTCTATTTCCTAGAAGTAAGTCCATGAGATTTTAGTGGGATTGCATTAAATCTATATATTGCTTTGGGTATGGTAGTAATTTTAAGGATATTGATTCTTCCCAGCCATGAGCAGGGGATGTTTTTCCATTTCTTTGTGTCCTTCTCTATTTCTTTTCAGGAGGACATGTAATGTTCATTGTGTAGGTCTTTTACTTCCTTTATTAAGTATATGCCCAGGAATTTTATTAGTATAACTTTAATTTTGAAAGGTGTGATTTTCATGATTTCATTTTCTTTTAACATGTTGTTTTCATATTAAAGTGCAATGAATTTTTGATTTTGTAGCCAACCACTTTAATATATTTGTTGATGAGTTCTAGAAGTTTTTTGACAGAGTTTTGGGGATTTTCAATATATGTAATCATGTCATCTGCAAATAATGAGAATTTTACTTCTTTCCGGTTTGGATTTCTTTTATTTTCTTCTCTTGCCTAATTGCTCTGGCTAAGACCTCCAATGCACTGGTGAGAGGGAACAGCTTTTCCTTATTCCTCACCTAAGAAGAAATGCTTTCAATTTTTCACCATTGACTATGATGTTGACTGTGGGTTTATCGTATATGGCCTTTATTATATTTAGATATGCAACTTATATTCCCATTTTATGGAGGTTTTTTTTTTTATCATAAATGAGTGTTGGATCTTGTCAAAAGCTTTCTCTGTATCTATTGATATGATCATGTGTTTTTTCTTTTTGCTCTCATTGATATGGTGTATAGCGTTAATAGATTTATGTGTGCCATACCATCCTTGCATCCCTGGGCTAAATCCCACTTGGTCATGATTGGTGATCTCTTGAAGGTATTGTTAGATTGGTTTCTTAATATTTTGTTGAGAATTTTTGCATCTATGTTCATTAGAGATATTGGTCTATAATTTTCTTTCTTGGTAACATCTCTGTCAGCTTTGGGTATCAGTGTAATGTTAGCCTCATAAAAACTATTTGGAGAGTCCCCTGTTCTTCAATATTTAGGGAAACCTGGTCTTAGGTTTTTATTTTGGGGGAGGACCTTGATTACTTCTTCAATTTCTTTGCTTGTGATTGTTCAGTTCATGTTTTGCAAATCTTCCAGGTTCAGTATTGGTAGACTATACTTTTCTAAATATCTGTCCATGTCCTCAAGCTTGTCCATTATGTTGGCATAGAGCTGTTCATAGTAGTCCTTTAGGATGTTTTGGATTTCTGTGGTATCTGTTGTAACTTCTCCTCTTTCATTTGATTCTAGTTTCGAGAGTTTTCCCTTTTATTTCTTCGTGAGGCTAGCCAATGGTTTGTCAATTTTTTTCAGAGCATCAGCTTTTGGTTTCATTGATCTTCTGAATTATCTTTTTGTTTTCTACTTCATTTATTTCTGCTCAAATTTTGAGCAGGTTAGCTTTAATTTTTCTTCTTTCTCTAGTGTTTAAATGTAGAATTAAGTTGTGTATTTGTGATTTTTCTTGTTTCCTGAGATGGGCCAGATAGGGATGAACTTTTCTCTTAGTACTGCTTTTGCTGTATCTCATAGATTCTGATAATTTTGTCTTCATTCTCATTTGTCTCTAAGTATTTTTAAGTTCCTCTTTGATTTCTTCTTTTATCCAAGAGTCACTCAGGAGCATATTGTTTAGTTTCCAATTATTTGGGGTCTTTCAGCTTTCTTTTTGTGGTTGATTTCTAGTTTTAAGCCATTATGGTCAGAGAAGATGCTTGGTGGTATGATTTCAGTCTTTGTAAATTTGTTGAGAGATGTCATATGTTCCAGCATATGATCTAACTTTGAGAATGTTGTGTGCGCATTTGAGAAGAAAGTGAAAGCTGTAGTCATTGTTTGAAGTGATCAGCATGTGTCTATTAGACCTATCTGTTCCAGATGGTCATTTAAAGCTGCTCTTTCCCTGTTAATTTTATGTCTGGTTGATCTCTCCATTGTAAGTGGGGTGGTAAAGTCCCCCATTATTATTGTGTTGATGTCAGTGTCTCCCTTCAGGTCTAATAATACCTGCTTGATATATTTTGATGCTCCTTAACTTGGTGCATATATGTTAATAAATGTTATGTCTTCCTGCTGAATTGAAACTTTAATCATTATATAATGTCTATCTCTGTCTTTTTTTATGCTCTTTAGTTGGAAGTCTATTTTATCTGATATGAACATAGCTGTGCCTGTTCTTTTGTGGTTGCCATTCCATTGTAGAATTGTTTTCCAGTCATTCACTTTGAGTCTTTGTTTATCTTTTGAAAGAAGTTAGGTTTCCTGAATGCAGCAGAAGTTTGGATTATGCGTTTTTATCCATTCAACCACTTTGTGTTTTTTGGTGAGTTCAGTCCATTAATTTTTAAGGTGATTATTGATATATAATTGTTTAGTGTCATTTAATGATGTCTTCTGTATGTTGCTCCAGATGATACCTTAGGTATTCTCTTTCTCTTCTTAGGTTGGATGGGTGCAGTTACATTTTTTTAAAATTTCCTTTTGTGTTTTTTTCTATTTTTCCCTGGGAATGTATTTTGAGGTTACTCTGAAGTTAGCATTCACAGTCCTATGTTTACTTTCTATTTTTATTGGAGAGCGTATTAGTCTTCCACTCATTCTAACTATCCACTATTTTGTTCTCTTCTCTTCCGCCCCACTTCTAATATTTGCTGTCTTGCTGTTTTTCTGTTTTTTTTTTTTTACACTTTATAGAGCTTCCTGCAATATTTTTGTAAGGCTGTTTTTGTGGTTATAAATTCCTTTACCTTTTGCTTATCAGAAAAGCTTTTCATCATTCTGACAGTTATAAATGATAATCTTGCCAGATATATCATCCTAGGTTGGAAATTCATTTCTTTCAGTACTTTGAATATATCATGCCATTCCCTTCTGGCCTATAGGGTTTTGTTTGAGAAATTCATTGGCAATCTTATGGCGCCTCCTCTGTATGTGACACATTTTTCTCTGGCTGCTTTTAATATTCTTTCTTTATCTTATATTTTTGACATTTTGATGATGATTTGTGTGTCTTTTATTAGGAACTCTGAGCTTCCTGAGTCTGGAGGCTTGTTTCATTCTCCAGATTGGGGGAGTTGTCATCTATTATTTCTTCAAATATAATTTCTGCCCCCATTTCTCTTTCTTCCTATGGGAACTCTATGATGTGAATGTTATTCCTTTTGATGTTATCCCAAAGGTCTTAAATGCTGTCTTCATTTCATTGAATGTTTAAAAATATCTTTGCTGGTCTGCTTGATTTATTTCCTTTGCCTTAGCTTCCAGACCACTGATTCTACTGTAAGCTTCATCCATCCTATTGTTGAGTCTCTTTATTGAGTTCTTGAGTTTCACCATCATATTTCTTACCTCTCTGATATCTTGTTTCATTTCTTCTCTTTCTTTCCTGATGTTTTCTTTTACTTCCTCTACTGTTTTCTGGATTCCCATGAGTGTGCTAATCACTGCTAACCTAAATTCATTTTCAGGTAATCTACATACATCTGCTGTATTCAGATTTCCCCTGGATTTTTCTATTAGAGCAATCATTTCTTATATATTTCTCTGTGCCTTTGCTCGATTTGATATTCTGTTTCTATTTCTGAGGGTTCAGTTTCTCTGCAGTAATGGTGTTGTGTAGAGTGATCACCTTATTGCTTGCCCAGAATTGGCAATCAGACTGAAGTTCCACCCCTACCCGCAGGGTGGCACTAGTGAGTAGCGTTGAGTTTTGATCCAGTAAGGGAAATTACTTTCTTCCTGTAATCCTGTGGGTGGAATATCTGGTGGGTGGGATATGCAATAAGCAGGATATCCGGGAGAGGGGTAGTCAGGATATAATGTAGGTGGCCCCTGAGGCTCTTTTGTGAAATGGTTGTGGCAGAGGTTGAAGATGGAAGTTGTTCTGACTGATTTCTGGTTTTGGTGGTGTCCAGCACAATTTCACCATGTGGTCTCCAGCTCAGTTCCCAGTGCGCTGGCTCTCCTCAGTCTTCCCTGGCTCTGCGACCCAGTCCCCCTAGCTGTCCTCATTGCCTCAGCAACTGGTCCCCAGTCCCTTCACATCTTCCCTCAGCTGTGTACCACCACACAGCACACTGACAACTCCTTTGATATGTCCCAAATCTGCGGTTTAGCTGCATACCTCCCCAGACCCCCCTCACCCACCATTCATCGTTAGGATGACTGTTTCATCTCCAGCTGAAGTGCCAGTCATTTCTTGGTGTTTGTCTCTGGAAACTAGCTGATTTTTTTTAGGTGTCTGTGGGGAGCAACCCATGTCTCCTTCCTACCAAGTTGCCAACCAGAGTCTTGTGTTGGTGTCCTTTTTAAAACAACTCTAGTGAAGTATAAGTGGTATCAAAAAAACTATGTATATTGAAATTTGAGAAATTTCAACGTATCATCACAGTGTTCTATAAATACAATTAAGTCAAATTGCTTGATAAGATTGTTCAAATCTTCTGTAACTTTTTTTAAATTTAATGTCAATTTTTATAGATAGAATATAGTTTAGTAGTATTTTTCACCTAAGATTAAACTATGACTTACAGTTGGTATATGTATCATTTGCTTTCATGTGATTATTTATATGTCTGGTTTTTTATCTACTATATTGGTATGTTGCTCTTCATCCAATCTGCTCTTTGGTCTTTTGTTTTCTCCTTTAAAAACGAATTTTTATGATATAATTTTATTTTCTTTATTGCCTTTCCTTCTAGGCTTTACATATGCATACAATTACCTTAAAACAATCTATTCTTTAATAAAATATACAATGTAAGCGTGTTATATGATATTTTTTCTTAATTAAATTTATAGGCTGATTTTTTTTTTCTATTACTTAACGTACTGTTCCACTGGATTTTGACTTACATTTTTTTCTTGCTTAGAGGTCTGTTACCCTTATCTTTATTACTTGTATATAGTGTAACCTCCCCCCTAACCCCCATGGATGCTTTTAAGGTTTTCTCTTTATCATTTTCTTGCAACTTTTAGGTTAGGATGTGCCTTCATTTGGTTTTCTCATGTTTCTTATGTGGTTTTTTGAGCTTCTTAGGTCTATGGGATTATAATTTCCCTCAAATTTTGAAAAATTTTGCAGTTATTTTTTCAATTTTTTTTTTCCTATCCTACTTCCTACTCCTTTTATTCTAGGATTCTAATTATATACATTATACAGTTTTATTGTCCCATGGCTTTTGTGGTTTCATTAATGTTTCAGTCTTTTTTTCTCCCTCTATCTCATTTTGGATTGCTGTTCTTTCTTTGTCTTTAAATTCCTTGCTGTTTTTTGCATCTGCAATTTCTTATCTTTCAGTGTTCTTTTCAAGTCAGAGTATCTTTCAATTTTTAGAATTTCAATTTGACTTTAAAAAGCGTTCATTAATCTTTTTGTCATAACCATGTTTTCTATCACCTTCTTGAACATATTGAGTTTATTTGTAGTAGTTACTTTGACATCTTTATCTGGATCTTATTCTGTCATTTTATTTTGGGGACTTCTTCTAATGATTGACTCTTCTCATTATTAGTCACGTTTTTCTACTTCTTTTTATCACTGGCAAAATGTCATTATAATCCAGGCATCATAAATTTTATGTTAATGGGTTCTAGATTTTTTTTCTTTTTCTAATTTTTTGGTTTACATTTTAGGACATAGGCAAGCTATACTTTTAAGCTTTGTAAGGTGAATTAAGAGGAGTTTTTAATTTTTGAGAACTCTAGCCTGGAATTGGCAAACATTTTTTTTTCTCTTAAGACTCAGAATTTTGATTACATTTCTTCAATAGTTAGAGCCTATCCAGATTGTCTGTTTCATCAGCTTTGGCAGATTGTGTCTTTTAAGACGTTCATTTGTCTCATCTAATTTATCACAACTGAGGATGTAGAATTTTTATAGTGTTCCTTTAGTATCCTGCCACTCTCACCGATGTTGGTAATGGTTTCTTCCTCCCTTCCTTCCTTCCTTCCCTTTCCTTTTTTCAAAGAAAAGATTCAGTTAGAAATGAAGGTGAACAGTAAAAAGCAGGAGGAAGAAACACTTTATTTTATTTGTTCACATTGCCTGTTACCCCTGGCCAGGGACACAAGCCAGGGTCCTTGGGATGTATGTGAATTGTGCAGACTGATGACAACTGATTAAACTGCTATTCTACCGGGGTGTGCCTTCTTTCATTTCCAGTATGAGTAATTTGTATCCTCTCTCTCTTTTCTCAGCCTAGTTAGAGGATTATCAATTTTAATTATTTGTTTCAAGAAACCAGCTTTTGATGTCATAGAACTTTTTTCTGTTGATTTCCTCTTCTGTTTTTATTGATTCCTGTTGTAATCATTTTTTTTTTTTAAACTTTCACTTACTCTGAATTTAGTTTGCTAGCTCTTTTCTAGTTTTTTTAGGTGGAAACATAGTATTGATTCTAGATATTTCTAATGTATATTTATGTATATGTATATGTGTATATATATATATATATATACATAAAGACTATTATTTGCTCTGTTATCACTACATTCACTGTGTCTCACAAATTTCGATAAGCTGTGTCTTCATTTTAATCCAGTGCAAAGTACTTTAAAATTTCTCTTGAAATTTATTGAGATATATATTATTAAGTATCAGTTGTTTAATCTCCATGTATTTAGGAATTTTTCATTTATCTTTATGTTATTGATTTCTATTTTAATTCTATTGTGGTCTGAGAGCAGACATTGTATGTTTCCATTAATAGCCCTCCAAATCAGAAAATTCTGGGCATTGGGACATAAACTATTCCCATTTCTTTGGGAGCTCAGAGAGTATTTTTCCTGCTTTTTTCTAGTGCTTTCCTCCCTATTCCTGAGTTATCTTATGTGTACATAAGACCAGAATTTTGTAAAAAGTCTCAAGAAAAACTCTCTGATGATCTTGGATGCTCACTCTGTCCTCAAGAATTGGAGATGTATATAACCTCCTTATGTAGCCTCCTCTTTCTTCAACTCAAGGGCACTGCCAGGTCTTTCTTAAGTTTATCTACATTTCCTGAAAATTCTCTCCAAGCACTAGTTAGGTTAACTAAAGGATTCTTTTAGATTTGTTTTTGTTCTTTTTTCTTTTATTTTTATTTATTTATTTATTTATTTATTTATTTATTTATTTATTTATATCTTAGGGAGTCATTGTGATGGCACTGTCACTAAATATTTGAAAACTTCCATTTTCTGTAGTCTTGTATTTTCTTCTTTTTGTTTTAGGCAGGTGTATAAATTTGGTCCCTATTAATCCATCAGGACTTGAAACAGAACTTTATTTTTTATTTATAAGGTACTAAATACATCTATATTCTCTTTCTACAAATATTTGGAAAAGAGATGGTCCCTACCTCAAAGGAAAAATAGAACAGGCAATTATGAGCAAGTTAAAAACTTTTTGAAGTTATATATTCTGAGACATTTCAGCTGCCAAATACTTGAATCAATGTGTACTTATTTGGTAGACTTCTCACAAGAAGTGAGGCTATAGGGATGATTATAATGTCTTCTGTCTTTGTGAATGTTAGTTTCTGGTTGATATGTATATAATTAGCTCTACTTTTCTATAGCATTAAGGCAGATATGAAATGTTCAGGACCCCAACAGAGAACAATTAGCAAAACTTGTAATTGCTTTCTAGTGAGTACATTGGTTATAATACTGTAAATATTTATTGCACAATGTTCCAAGTATTCCTTTTATGGCTGATTACTCTCTACTTGCAATTTACTCACAGGAAATGAAATTATGCTAATTTCTTTCTGGAGCTGCCTGTTTTTTATTCATTTTTAGATATCACTTATTTTTCCTCTAATGAATTTTGACAGTAGCATTTTTTAAATATTTAAATATTTTAAATTTTAATAGGCTACTTTTTGAGTAGCTGGAAACATTTTCCAACTCATCTTAACCCTGGAGGATAGACTATCATATTTAGTAACTTTGTGGCTAGAAGAAATGTTTCATTATTTAATATTTCTACTCATCAAAAACAGAAAGATGCTAAATTAGTAGGAGAAGATGATCAGATATTTCTGGACTGGTGTTAGGTAGGTGTTTTTGGTTGTAATCATTTATGAACAAGTGTATCTCCTTTAATAATTTTTCTTCTTTTGGGCATGTTATATTGGGTTAGTCAGCCTCTTTCTGAGGCACAGTTATAAGAAAGTCCATTGTATTAGTCTTGTAACAACTCATAAGAGGGCATTAGGATATTTGAGAATAGTTTCTCATGGAGAATCATTAAGATGCTTATGTTTGCAGCTGTCTCTTGTGCTCTAGTGCAGTGTAATTTTTCAAGGTAAAAGGATAATCCAAGGTTTCTTCCAGACAGTAGTTTTTGGGAAGAAACTTATGAATTTAAAATTGCTTTGAGAAATAGACTCTGTTCTACCAGAAGTACACATGAATTGCTGTAGTGAGTCGTATTTACCATCCTACTAACCTAATGTTTAATCTTCCTGTTTTTTTCTGGTGTCGGTCATTTTTCACATCATGTTCAGGTGAGATGCAGGCTGAGGAGTGTATACTCGGACCAATGAGAAAAGAAAAAGATCAAACCATGTTGCTGGCACCACATAGGCTATCAGGAAATCCAGGGTTAAATGGATAGGCAAGCTCCTCATGGAGTCAGGCTTTCACAAGTCATATGGTCGACAACTAAAGGCATCCGGAGCAAGACCAAAGGTGTTAAGACTGGGTAAACTGGAGTTAGAGAACCTAAACCAAACTATCCAAGGATGGACCAATACAGTGGTGGCTAAACTTAGAGGAAGACATTTGTGCACAGACAGTAAGACCAGAGGAAGGGAACAATGAAAAAGCAAGTGTGGAACTCTCCAGAAATATTTGATGCTATTTTACAAGATTGAGACTACTTTAATTAACTACTGTTGATATGGTCTCTAGTTTGAAGTAGTCTTAGAAACTAGCCAGAGCAATGAGGAGGTAGTGAGGCAGTCAGAAATAGACTCTTAGTGCTTATGTCAAAAGGAAAATAAATTTAAATTGTTTTGTTGAGGTGTATGAGTTCTTTATATATTAATCCTTTTATAGATGAATATATAATGATGGCTTTTCATTTTTTCTGTGATTTCTTTTACTGAACAGTATATTTTTAGTTTGATGTAGTTCCATGTGCTTATTTTTTATTGTAGTATTTTGCACATAAAATAACTTCCTGTGTATAGATTCCCCATTCTTAGATATATGTCAACAATGCCATGTGTTTATTTTCATCCCTTTGCCTTTGGTGTTGAGTAACATAAGGCATCTCTGGGGACAATGTCATAGAAAGCGTATTTGTATTTTCTTCTCTATATTTTATGATTTCAGATTTTTCTTATATCCAAATCTTTAATTTTGAATTAATTTTTGTATATGGAATTATATTTCTTCTCTGTATTTTGTGATTTCAGATTTTTCTTATATCCAAATCTTTAATTAATTTTGAATTAATTTTTGTATATGGAATTATAGAGTGATCTAGTTTTATTTATTCATTTTTCATCTATTTGTTTACTTGGACATGTGGTTATCAAGTTTTACAAACACTGTTTGTTGAAGTGATGTCCTTTGCTCCATCATTTGTTCTTGGATCCATTGTCATAAAGTAACTATTGATATATGAGTGGAATAATTTCTGAGCTCTCAATTTTATTTCATTTGTCTCTATGTCTAATTTTATTTCAAATCCATACTGTTTTGATCACAATCACTCTTCAATGATTCTTCTATTACAACCCAATTAGAAGATAGGCCACAACTAATAGGTACAAAAGGGTTTGATTTCTTCTCCATGTCTAAACCATATAGGCCTCCTTAATCTATAATTAAGGCATCTTCCAGTGGTACTGATTTTGTCAGATGACTAGTAGTCTTTGCTTTTAAATCCTGAACCAGTCCCTTCAATGGTCCCAATAAATGCTTATTCAAGGTAACATTGATCTAGACATCTTTTCCTGAATGAGAATAATTCTTCTTTCCTAAAAAAATGTGTCTGGTTTCATCTAAAACTCACCCCACCTTGCTATCTGCTTTTGGATAGCATTTTCCAGCATACCATGCAGTTTTCAGATACGTATTAAGAAAAATGACTAAAATATTGATTTCTAGGTTATGAAAATGGATTAGCATGCCATTTTATAATAATTAACTTCATGTTTATTAGCATACATATGATTTATTCTTTTTGGCATTTTATTATTACTGTCCTACATTGAAGAATAAGAAATAATACACAATTTAGGGTAAATTTAGAGTAATGCAACTTTTGATGATAGAGGATAAAAGATTTATTAAGACGTTTATACCTTATGCAATGGTTGTAGCTGGTGGAAGTATCTATGCAATGCTAGTGCCATTGAATCTGAATTGATCTTGGAACCATTATGGACCAACTAGACTGAGAGGTGAAATGAAGGGCATGACATAAATATGAGCAAGGAAACATGACCAGAAATGATAAATATTCAAGAACAAGCGGAAACCCTTCTCTTCTTCATCGTTTGGAGTTGTTCTTATAGATGGTCTGCAGGAGAAACTGTTACTTATTGTCATGGACTGTGTACTCAGAACAGCAGAAAAGAAGAGCTGGTGAAATGAAGAGCTGCTGTGTGTTTAGGTGCTACTGCATTCCTATGCCTGTCAGTGATAATGTATACTGGCAACATAGCTGAGCTGGCACAGCAACTGACCTCTCACCACCTTTCAGAGAGTAACAAAATGACTGTGGCTTCACTTGTACTTTCCAAATCTTGTACAAATATTGACCAATCTTTACCCAGAGTCAATAAGGAGAAAATTCTGGGTAACGTTCTATTTTAGCTAAACTGACACCGTACAGAGCCACCACATTCTACATTTTCAATTTTATGTTTTTATTAACTATCTTTAACTTAAAATAATGACAATAGAATGCATTGAAAGAATGACAAATAGAATAATTGCAATAAATATTTTTGCCTAACATGTTACAACTATCTCATGTACAACTGAAAGCCTACTAATCTTCTCTCTAAAGAGGATACACACAATTCTTTTATCTATTTTCGATATTTATTTCTTGTTTAAACTGAATTCTGCTTCCCTTTGGGTACCCACAGTTTTTATTCTGACATCTAAACTGTTATTTAAATATCTTATGTTTGATTATAGCAAGAGTAAGAAATGGGAGACAGTAAGAAAAATAATTGGTTAATATATAAATAATTATATTCACATCAAAATAAGAAAGAAATATCACAGTCATCAAAGCCTTCATACCATGAAGTTGTAACTGATATTTGCAAATTTATTTTCCCACTAGCTGTTTTGTCTTCAGCAAGCAAGTCAGTTGGTGCTTCCTTGTTGGTAAGCTGACCCTAGCCTTGAATGTTGAGCTGTGTGTTCCAGCAATATTACTTCTGTTAGATTGCTGCCATTTTCCATGGATATTGTTCATAGCATTTAGAAGTGCTATCAAATCATTCTGGGGGATATTAATTTACACAATACTCTTTAGTATTTCTTTTATTTTGGGCAGCTCAGTTTTCTCTTGAGTCAACACCGGTAGTCAGAATTTTAACTTTCTTATTTGTTTTTTTCACTAAGGTAATAAGTTCAAAGACTCCAGGTGCTAGTTTCATTTTATGCTTAATAAAACTGTCTGTGTCTCTTGGTCAAAGAACTTCTTTGCTAATTATGTATATCCAGTAGCACTCAAAGTCATAAATATAGAAAGCAATTATTTTGTTAATGGACAGGTTTTTAGGGATAATATTTTGAGAATCTATACTAATTTTCATCCATTGATCTACAGATCTATGAATCTTAGTGATGGAGAAATAACACCACACATTGGTCACTGATTTAGAGTATACATCACATTCTAGTGACATTACTCCAGTCCTTCAAGGTATTGCCATCCAACTGATCCATGACTGTCTTTAAAAGGTTATCCTATTCTATCAGATTTTCAAAATGATAGACACGTAGTAAGTACAGTGAATTCTCTGAGCATGAGTCCACATGTCACACTTCATTTAATATCAAATGATTTCTTTGGTCAGAAACTATGCTATCTGGAATATCATGACTGTGAATAAACTGTTTTATAAGTTCATAGGTGGTGGTTTTGGCAAAGTATTGTAGGCAGGAAGACAAATCCATCTCCAGAATAAATATCTGCATTCTAGTGAGAAAAAAGTTCTGCTCTTCTGTGATGGAAGTGGTCCAGTATAATCAAACTGGCAACTGGCTACCAGGTAGCTGGCTAATCCTTCTGGGAATGTAATGCTGGAAGATATTATTGGTCTCTGCTCTTGGCAGGTTGGGAACTGTCATTAGATCAACCTGAGTATATTAGTCCGAATTTTGCAGAGAAGACAGAACCAACAGGAAGAGATTTATTGTAAGTAATTGGTCATGCAGTCTGGGAAATGAAAAGTCCCACTATCTGTCATTTGCAAACTGGGGATCCAGGAAAGAAAGAGATGTCATTCAGTTTGAGTGTGAAGATTTGAGAACTATGGAAGTTGGTGGTGTAGATTCCATAATTGTAATTTCTGAGGGCCTGAGAGTCAGGAGCAAAGAAGATGGGAAAATTGATGTATAATCAAGCAAAAGGGGTCAAAATCTTTTTTAACTCACTGTATTGTTCTACTCACATCTTCAATAAATTGGATGATGTCCACTCACATTAGAAAGGGACATCAGGATGTGCCTTAATGGCCTATTGATCTAGTATACCTGGGAGCAGTGCTACATACATCTCAAGGTCCAGGGTTCAAGAGTGGTGGCTGGGAGCAATAACCAATGTGAGCAATTAAAAAAAAAATAGTGTTTCCTCCTCCTCTATCTTTCTGCCTGCTTTCCTACTTGCTTTATTCCTGTCTGCACCTTTCCTTTAAAAATAAAAAGACATCGGTTTTATTCAGTTCATCTATTCAAATGTTAATTTCATAGGAAAAACCCTTACAAACACACTCAGAAACAATTTTTAGCTAACTCTCTGAGTACTCCATGATCCTGTCAAGTTGACTCATAAAATTAACCATCACTGTGAGTGAAAATCCATGCTCCTTAAGCATATGCAGACCTACATCATGCTTTCATAGCTATTTGGTTTATCTTCTCTCTAAGCAAGAAAAGAAATGGTTGGAAAGCAACACTGCTTGATACCCATAAAAAAGATGAGTTTTAACCACCTGACTGTTAGGGTTCTTCCTCTAATGAGTCTGTTTTTTATTTTTACTGACTTATAACTTACATATGTTAGTTTTAAAATATAGTATTTCAATATGTATATATATTGTGAAGTAATCACCAGAGTAAGTCTAGTTAATAGCCATTACCACAGTTACAATATTTTTTTGTGATGAGAACTTTTAAGATCCACTCTTAGCAATTTCCAAATATATAGCATAGATAGTAACTGTATGAGAGTATTCTTTAATTAGCATTTATATGGGACTCAAATCTCATTGTGTTCTTCCCTTTTGGGTATTCTCTGCACATATCTCTTCCTGAGATGTTCTTATGGCCACTTTTCCAATCTCTTTCCTTCTAAGTCCCTGACAGTTCAGTAAAACCACTAGTGATTATCCATGAATCAGACAGCCATGATAATCTCTACTTCTGCCTTCAAGAACTGCTTAAATTTAATATTGTATATCACTTTCTTTTGATTATGGAATGCTACCCTTGTTTTGTAGCTTAGATAATCCCAATGCATAATAATAATAATAATCGCGTCACATAATGTCATCATTTTATTCCAAATCCTAAAACTGCACTGTGATACAGCTAGAATTTCCTGTCAATGCTCCTTGTAACAGACCTATGTGTCTCAGATATTTCAAGCACCATCGTATCTGCTGCTCCATAGAGCCTGACTGACTAAGCCTCTTGCTCAGTAGTATGGAATTAAATAGCCTTTTTTTTTTTATGTTCCTTTCAGTATGCTGAAAAATAAAATATCTTATGAGTTTAAGCTAATGGACAAAATGTGAATTTTACGAATTCAGTAAGTTTTAGATACCATTGAAGCTTTCAGAAAATAACTGGTCAGCTCATTCCTTGACAATTAAATACTGCTTTTTCTGATCACTTTGAGAGTGACTATTTTTCTTTTGTGTTTCCTATCAATGAAACACAGAAGTATTTGTTAAAACACAGAGTAATAGCAAAGAGAGTAATTGGATCTGTAGAGTATTCCTAAAACCTTAGCATGTGGTTAATCCGATAAATTTGTTGAATGAATTCTTGAGTAAAGAATGAGCCAATAAATATAAAAGGGACAAGTGTTCATAGTGAACGAATAGGTAGAAGATATGGATTAAATACATAATACAGTTTATATAAATACTGATATCTTTAGGTATCCTCCTTGGCTGTGACCTTCACAAGTATTTCTTTGCTTCCCCTTCTTTGGGTTAGATAAATGCTTTTATCCACTTGGGATATAATTTTGGTAAATTCTTTTTCAGGAGAATAGAACTCTTTATGGAGAAGGTCCTCAATATGCTTCACAACGTCTGTCATTTTCTGACCTCTGAAAGAGATATCTGTTTTGGATGTTCATAGTGAGAACCTTGTATGTATCTTGGAAATAAAATCCAGAAATGTGGCACCTTTGGCTTCCAGAAGTTTCTCTCTTTTGTGCTAGGCTACATTTAATTTCCTCATCAAGTTGCCATTTTAAGTGCTCTTACCAGTTTATGGCTCCAAAGGCTTCTGCTTGGGCGAAGTCAGCATCAGTTGTTGGCATTTTCCACTTGCCAGTTTTTGTGGTCATATTTTGTCATGAAATTTGTTGTATGTGTTCAGGAAGAACATTGGTTTTCGGTTTGTTCACCTTTTAATTGTTGTAAGAATGGGAATGAGGAATCCAAAGCTTTTAAATATGTCATATGTTAAACTGAAAATCTTGGTCACAAAAGTCTAATTGTTCATCGTTTTATCATTTTGCTGTTACAAGGTAGGGATATATTTATCTGTTTTTATTCCTTACGTAATGTGGCATGATATAGTACATTTTTCAGTTGATATTTTATATTTTTTAATAAAAATATAGGTATTTCTTTCTTTCCAAAGTGGTATGCTTAGCCATTACCTTCCTTTGGACTGGAGACCTTACGTTTTATGCATTGTTCAAAGTCTTTATCCCTCAATTGATTTGTTTCTCTGGCTTAGATTATTCTCTGGGAAGTGGCAAAAAAAAATTTAATAACTAAGCAAAGTGACTTTTCATAAAGTTTATTTTTTAACTTATTAAAAGTTAAATTTGCTGGAGGAATAAAGAACAAATAGGCCAGAAGAGTTAACATCTAAAAATGATCATAGTTATGATTGGAACACTTGAAAATTTTTTTCTGTGTGGGAAAACGTACATCTGTGTCTTTAGTAGATGGGATTACTGTCCAGAAAATCATAAAATTACATGATATAATTTACCTGTACTATAGACCTTCCTATGACTCACAGATACGAACTACCTTGTATTTGACTAGTACTTTTTTGTAATACAAACCAAGAACCAAATTAGTCATTAAGCTTCCAGGAAAATGAATAAGATTATTCTTTCTCTTATTCTCTCTATTTGAAACCACAATTTACTTAATGTTATTTCTTCGTTCTTTTTAAATTTGAATTCCTTGCCAATTTTGACAAAAATCCACAGCAACAAGCAAGGACTGATATTTCCTCCTCCTCTGCATGTCTTAAGAAAATGACCCGTCAATATGGCTCTGTGTAATTTACTTTCCTGTCTATGAAACATCACTAATAAATTAGCACTTTTTTGAGAAATAAGACTTTCACCTGCCTGTCAGCTTGCTTAGCAACAACCAATGCATTCAGCATTCCAACTTCCTGGTTACACAATTCTACTATTCTATCTTTGCTTTCAGGATATCAGACTATAAAATACAACTTTAACAGGACCATAGAATGATCCAAATTTATTAACTCTGTTCTTCTAAAAATGTTGCTTACTAAAATTGTATAAATTAAAGAATCAGCAAGGTTTAGATTAAGTAATCCTAACCTAATATAGCCAGATGGATTGTTTTGAACAATACTACCCAATTATAAAGAAGAGAAAACTGTGTAGAGATTAATTACTCAAAATAATCCAGAAAGTAGCAGGTGAAACTGACATCCAAACCAAGATGCCATACCACTTCAAGTTATCTGAGTTCACTGCAGATTGCTGGAGGAAAGTGGCTCTCAATATGCAGCGACCATTCAATAGGAATGACAAATATAAGTATATTTTTAAACAAAAAAGACTGGAAAAGAGGAGTAGATTAGATTCATATACCAGAATATCAGAAGAATTACAACTATTGGTCACATTAAGGATAAATTCCCATGACAGAGATTTTGACTATAAGTTTCTTGGCTGAGGAAAAGTGTTGACAAGTATCTTACCTTCTCTCTCTCCCTTCCTTTCCCTACTCATCCTCTCTTCTCTCCTTTTTCCCTTCCTTCCTCCCTCCCTCCTTCTCTCTCTTCCTCCCTCCCTTCCTTTCTTGTTCTCTCAAACTCCTCTTTCTATTTACTTAAACTGAAAAATTATAAGAGAGAATTGCATTTGGTTAAGTGGGCTGGCAGTTGTTAAGGTGATAATATTTTAGCACTAGAGTAGGGTCAACATTGTATGGTTCAAAGGCCAAACCCTGACAGTGTGTTTTATGGTCACGTGTGCTGAGAATGACTTTTACATTTTTAAGTATTTTTTAAAAAGAGAAGAATATTTTGTTGCTCATAAACATTATATGAAATTTAAATTCCATGTTCATAAACAAAGTGTGTAGAAACACAATCATGCTCATTAATTTACACATAGTTTCTGGTTTCTGTTGAGTTACAAGTAACAGAGACCACATGGCCCATAAAGACTGAATGATTTCCTATCTGGTCCTTTTCGGAGAGTTTGCTGACCTCTTTCTAGATGGCTAATTTTCATTTCCAAAATCCTCATAAATGCTTATAATTCAACTTTCAGCAATTCCTATTTTGGGTGGAGGGATTATTATTAATTAAAACACATTTTTCCCTTAAGACAAGTAAGACTATTATTGATTTAGAATTAATAAGACCATTTATTAGATTCTAACATGCATCTATTGAATTCCTAGGACAAATAGTTGAATGATTTAGGAAGCATAAATATTTCTCTTGGCTATTGTACCAAGAGAACATAGATAGGGTCTGACTGAAGTCATGAGCTTGGGCTGATAAATACAGAACACAGATTTTTGTTTCAGACTTAAGACTTTGGATTCACCTAAGTCTATCAGTCTCCCCATAGCTATGATCACGCATAACATTTTTTTTTCTTATTACATAATTTTATTTAAGACAGTCTTGAATTACATTATTGTAATGTTATTAAAATATTGCATTATTATGATTATATATTGCAATTAATTTTTTTCAGAGGTAGTAGTGCTTGAATCTTTCCAAACAGCTTTGCTGTACTATATGGGCTAGACATGGAAGGTGATGTGAAAAATAATACTGTTTTCCACATTTCACTTCTTCTACATCAGTTTACTAGGTTTAATCTTATGAAACTTTCATTTGAGAGCAAAAGCAATTGAAGTTCAGAAACAATTTCATGAGATACAATGTAGCATTCATGTGCCTTCAGAGAAAATTTATAACAAGTGCCGAGATTCTGAGAAACTTGTGGAATGTGAGGATGGTGAGTAATCTCTACTCAGCATATTGTTAGAAAAGTGGGTTGAAAATCAGATACTGATTTTTCTTACTGCGGGTAGATGTTTCTTCACTCCTCTTTGTTTCCTGAATCATAGGTTCTTGAGACATCATGTATACCTATTCTCCAAAAACTCAGTGGCATAGAATAAGTGCTTTTATTTATTTGGCTATGATGTT
Organism: Solenodon paradoxus; assembly: GCA_004363575.1. Taxonomy (NCBI): domain Eukaryota; kingdom Metazoa; phylum Chordata; class Mammalia; order Eulipotyphla; family Solenodontidae; genus Solenodon; species Solenodon paradoxus. Next base: position 138,977 of record RJWH01001083.1, read on the forward strand.
CCATTACGAAGACTGTCATATGAACAAATATGTGTGGGTGTCCATATCTTCAATCGTTTCCTAAATTAAGAATGGAACAGATCCAGATTCAATATATTTAATCCCACACAGTTTTCTGACCAAGATGCTATGACTTCTTATCTAAAATTAGAGGCAACTGAACTGAATTATAAGGTGTTTCATAAGATTCTTTTAAAAATAGTTCTTACCTCTGTAATTCTGCATAACATCCTTTTCCCTTCATCTTTACCTTGTGCGGGGTAATTTGTCACTGCAGATTTTCTCATATCCTAATTTTTTTTCTTCTTGAGTTTTTTATTAATTCTGGGCTGCTACTACTGGTTAAATTATGATTTTACTTATTTCCTGGTTAAAAAAATAAAACAACATATAAAGAAAGTTGTCCATACAGATGACTCAATGTTTGCAGATCTTTTGGTGGTTGGCACAAGGGAGAGGGTTAGGGGGAAATGTGACCCTTGAGAGAGGAAAGAAAGAAATTCTAACTTTTTCCAAACTGTGGGATTCTAGGGAGAATCACTATGGTTAAGTTCACACAAAACCTATCTCTGAAGTTTTGCTGCTCACAATCCAGATATATGGCTTATGGGAACCAGATTTCTCTGTTAAGTTAGAGAAACGAAAAGTGCTCAGAGTTAGGTTAACCTTTTAGTGATTTTAGTTTTCCTGTTAGACTCAAGTGACAGTGAATCACAGGCTTTTTGTATCTGTAGTTAAATAGCAAGTGTACACATTTATATTTATGATTAACATTCACAGATGATATTATTGCCTTTTACCTGAATTGAACTTTTTAACTGAAAAACGAATTTACTAACCCCAGCTGATTCTTTGTTTTCATAGCTCCATTGTTTAAAACGCGATGGGTATTTGACAGAAGTTTTAAGCACCATGTATCAAGTAGGTGCTACTAAATAGACCAATACCTTGTGGGATGCTCAGTAAATCTCAATTTTCTTCACCCCAGGTATTTTAGGCGTGATAAAAACAAAACTTAATGGTCATCTTAGAGAAGAAAAATGTTCACAGAGAGTGGGATCTGTAAAAAGGCAAGGTAGTGAGGAATTCCATCTTCAATTCTAAAAAAGCTTAGTGACATACTTTATCAGAAGTAGAAGTGCATAGTATATAAACTGGCTCGACAGTGAGAATTGACTTGACAGCTTTGCCCATCAATCTGACCATGTGTTGATCTCAGAAGATCCAGCCATTCGTAACACTAGTAGGTAAGGAAAAGAGCTTTAATTTATAGAATTGAAAATGTTTCAAAACTTTAATGAGTCCAGAATTTTTTATGGTTATTTTTCAAAACATTAATAAAGACATAATGTCCATGCTATTGTTTATCTTACCAAATAATTATAATGCAGATATCATGTTGGCAGAGGTGAAATGAATGGAGCAAAATAGAGACTGAATTTTGTATAGTTAGCACCACGACTACCTGTGTGCAGGTTGCTGAGAGGTGGACGGGATCTGGAATCTACTTACTTCCTCAATGATGTCCAGTAACTGACAGAAGCTGGAGAAAGAGACGTTTTTGGTCGATGAAATGACTAATATAAATGACAAAGATGGAAGGGGAGTGTGTGTGGACAGCTTGTGTGTGAAATGATAAAAAGCTGCTGAAGTGGAGCAAGCAAGGGGAAGTCAGACAAAACACAGAGAACTGAAACACAAGCATTCTTGTGCCATTCATTTATGATGTCAGAACCAGCAGTGTTGGTCTCCACTGAAAGCAAGTTCAAAATGCAAATTCTTGGGTCTCACCTTATCAGTTCAATCACAGTCTGCATTTTATCAAGGTGCCCATATAATTATCAGTCATACTAAGTTTTAAAAGCATTTTCCTGTGCAAGTTACTATATTTTGCTTAGGGACAGTGGTTGGCTGCAACTGGTAAAATATGGAGAGTTCTTAGATTAAAAGGTGTTCTATTTCCACACCCAGAGGTTCTGATTCAGTTTGTTCAGGGTAAAACTTGAGCCTCACCTTAGAATTTTAAAAATCCTCTCAGTGGTTCTAAATTACAGCAATGGCTTAGGATGCCTACTCAAAGTAATTTCATTTGATTTTTCTTTGTGAAGCATGTGCTTGTGTTGAGAAAACTGTATGAAGAAAAGAGTGGAAATAGGTATTAATATAATGGGTAAATATCCAATTCATAGAAGAGATTTTGCAATTGGTTAGGAATTTTATAAAGAAAAGGAACATACTTTTACTGAAGACTAATAATTTGGAAAAATGAAATGAAGATTATCATATTATCATCTTAAGAAGATTAAAATTATAAAAGGGGTCCATTCTGTTTTCATTGATATATTCATGTATATCAATTCTCATCAAAATTCAATGAAATTTTGTTGAAATTTGACAAAATGCTTCTCTTTTCTGAAAAAGATGAAAATGTTACATTTTTATAAAAAGGAATGAAATAAAGTGGAACTAAAAGTTATTAAAATCTAACAATCTGGTTATTTCAACATATGTTGTCTGAGGAAACAAAATAGAAAGTCAAGAAACAGACATTAAGTGTATACAAGGATATCTTACATATACATATGTTTGTAAACACATGCCCGCAAAATACAATCAGAAAAAAAATAGCATGTATACATATATTTCAGCAAATGTCTTTTCTTCTTTTTTGATGTGGGTTAGGATTTTTTAAAGCATGATAATGACAGAGATTGTAAAGGGGAAAATTAATTTGTTTAGACAAAAATAACCACACATAAATGAAAATTCATGTAAGATCCTATCCAAAATATTTGTCATATATTTGTTAGACAAAGCATTAACATTATATATTCAAAGCATATCTACAGATTCAATGCAAACCTTATAAAAATTTCAATGACATTTTTCACATAAATAGAGCCAACAATCCTAAAATGTATATGAAATCACAAAAGATATAAGATAGCCAAAGTATTTTTAGAAAGAAGTACAAAGTTAGTTATTACACTGACAAATTTCAAGTTAAATTATTAAGCTATAATAATCAAAGAAGTATGGAATTGTTATAAAAATGGACGCATAGATCAATGGAAAGAATAGAGTCCCCAGAAATAAAGACACACATATATGATTGATACAATTATGACCAAAGAATCAAGAATATGTTTCCATGATCTTAAAGTATCTTTCCATTTATTTGAGTTTTCATTTTCAATAAATGGTATTGGGAAACTGGACAGCCATATGAAAAGAATGAAACTGGAACACTATTTTACATCATATATAAAAATTAACTAAAAATGGATGAATGATTTGAAAGACCAACCAGAAACCATAAAGCTCATAAAAGAAAACTTGGATGGTAAGGCCCTTGATTGACTTTGCTTTTGATGATGTTTTTTGGATCTGACACTAAAAACAAAGGCAATAAAAGTTAAAAAAAAAAAAAAAAAGGAGGAATAATGTTAAACTAAACAGCTTCTACACAGAAAACTATGAACTCAATGAAAAGATGATTTACTGAAAGGGAAAAAATATTCACAAGTCCTGTATGTGATTAGGAGTCATTAGCTAATATATTCAATATATTTAAAGAACTCATATGACTCAAGAGCCAACAAGTAATCTGATTAGAAAACAGGCAGAAGATACGGATATATTTTTTTCAAAGAAGGTATACAGTTGGCCCAGAAGTACATGAAAAGATGCTCAATCATCAGGAAAATGCAACTCAAAACCACAGTGAGATATACTTTCACACCTGTTGGAATAGCTATTATAAAACAAACACTCTCAGAAATGCGAGTGGTGGTGAAGATATGGTAATAAAGGAACACTTGTGTGCTTTTTATGGGAATGTAAATTGGTGCAGTCAATATGGAAAACAGTATTTAGTTTCCTAAAAAAATGGAAAAAAAAAATAGAGCTGCCATATGACCCAACAATTCCATTTCTGGATATTTATCCAAAGAAAATGAACTTGAAAACTAACTTGAAAAGATATACGTATCTTTATGTCAATGCAGCATTATTTATAATAACCAAGACATGCAAATAACTCTAGTGTTTATTGATGGATGAATTGAATAAAGAAACTGGAAATATGTATGTATTATCTATATACCTGTCTGTATATATACATATATGCATGTATATATAATGGCATATAAATTAGTCATAAAAGGATGGAAATATTGTGATACGTGACAGCATGGGTGGACCTTGAGGGCCTTATGCCAAGTGAAATAAGTTGTACAGAGAAAGACAAATACTGTATCATGTAATTTATATTGCATATGAGTTAGTGGAAACTAAATAAAAACCTCATAGATACAGAGAATGAATTGGTGGTTGCCAGAGTTTGGTCAAGATAGATAAGGGACATCAAAATATATGTTTCCAGGAATAAAATAAATAAATATAGAGATATAAAATTCAAGACAGTAATATAATTAACAATTTTATTTTGCATATTGGAAAGTTGTCAAGAAAGTAGATCTTAGCATTTTTCATCACTAGGGAAAAATGCTAGTAACTATTTATGGTGATGGATATTAACTAGATTTATTGTAATGATAATTTTGAAATATATACAAATACTGAATCATTATGTTGTACATCTGCAACTAATATAATGTTTTGTATCATCTGTAACTTAGCAAAAATGAACAATTTTACAATTGTTAATGTCCTGGTAACTTAAGGTAAGTCTAGGCAATACACCACCAAAAGTTATTGTGTAGGAAATAGCCACTATGATCGAATTCTAAAAGGATAAATATTGTAAATTAATATTTGATGTGAAAATATACTCACTATGGACTATTAAGTTAAAAAAGAGCATATCGAAGTTAATATACACAGAACAAATTGAATATGTCTTTCCATAAGACAAAAATCTGGAAATATAAACATTTTGGCAAGTCCTCTTTCACTTATTATCACTTTGTATTTATGCTGATCTGCATTTTCTAAACTTTTCACAATAAACATGTTTTATCTTTTGAAAAAAGTAAACTTTTAGTCTGAAATAATTTCAATTTCCTGAAAAATTTGCAAAGATAGCATAATTCCCACGTATTCTTCATCACATTTTTCTTAATGTCAACATGTTCTATAATTGTGGTACATTTGTTAACACTAAAATATTACATATAACTATTTATTAACTAAGCAATTTCTATTTGTATATTATCAGTTTATCATCTAATACTCAACAATTATGGGATCTAAATCAGGATATTGCATTATATCTATTTACTTTTCTAAAAACAAATGCTTCCAAAACTCATTGCAAAATACCCACAAGAACAACATAAAACCTCCCAATTGAGATATGCTATAGCATTTGAACATATCGTGAGCTTTTTCTAGGTCTTCTATTGGCCAAAAAAAGAGAGAGAAAGAGGATAGGAAACATAATGATTTGTCTCTAGTGCTGTGCTTCCTCTGCATCCTTGAATAGGTAATTGATAGAAATGGAGAAGTTGGGAGGGGATATCACACTACTTATCCAAGGGACTCAGTAGAAAAATGCCTATTTCCTGCTGGAAGTTATCTGTAGCAATAGATCTTCAGTCAAATCTACATCCATCAAGTATATTTCTATAATTCTGTTCAGAAGCTCTATCTGTCATATTCTCTTATTTCAACTTCTTCCTTGAAAAACCTATCTTTATCTCAGAGATACAATTCCTGTATAATCATCTTGTCTGAAGCAAAGAAAGGGTGGAAAACAAAAATACCTGAATATACTTACCAATAGTGCCAAGTTAATTAAGTATTTTGGATGTCAACATAAAGACAGGCCCCTTTGGGTTACAATGTCCCAGAAAAGTAAGTTGAAATTTTACTTAATGCTCTCATAAAACTAAATGCTCAGAATGAGTTGCTCTGGAGATGCTTGGTTCTGATAACTCAGATTCTAATCCAGTTGATCAGTTTTAGTAATAAACCAGACTTAAATGAATCCCAAATGATTTGTAGCTATTCTAGAACACGTGTCATTTTATTTAAAGCTAGTCTGTACACCTGTTCCCCTAATATGTTTTCATGTTTCCTTGCCAAATAAATTCTGTAATAAAGATTACAAAAAATGAAAAAAAGTTTAATTTTCAAAATATTACAAGCTATTTTAATTGAAAGAAGATGCAATGTAAAAATAGTAGCTCTAATTACATACTAAAACTAATACGGGGTAGTTGTAAAGTTCTCAAAGAATGGAAAAATAGAAAAAAGAATTTATGTAATTGCATTTTTGTGAGGTAAGGGAATAGCTTTGTGCTATAAATGCACATTAAAAATGATACATTATCTTTTTATCTGTATGTTTGAAAATTAGATAAGTTACTTAATTTAAAATGTGAAATCCTCATTAATAGATTCTGAATCAATGGTGCTGGGTTGTGTCTCCTGCAATATCCTTTCAAGCAAGCATGCAGGTGAATCTCAGTCAGACTATACTGTATACTATATTTTGTGAAACAAATGGAAAATGGAATTTTGTGAGGTTTTTTTGATAAATTCACTTCCACTTATTTTCACAAAATATTCCTATTGACCTACAAGTCTGAATTGTTTCAATCATTATTCCAGAATTCCACAATTTCCATATTCCAAGTGTTTAAGATGCTTGGGACCTAAGAATTAAGATAAAGTAATTTCAAAATTTTAGAAATAGTCAACATCATTATTTAGAGTGTTAAAACTAAAAAAACCAAATTACTGTTGCAGGACTATGGAGTCCAATGATTGAGAGCTAGCAGAATCAGTACATGGGGACACACCCACTAAAGTTACTTAGAAGTATAATTGATACTGAGAATGGTGTCCTGCATATTGAATCTGGGGTAACTTTACTTAAAATTTCAACCTAGTGACTGGCAGTACAGACCAGTATTTTGTTGAGTATGTCAGACACCCAGCCCTAAATGGTTTACCAACTGGTGACAAAATATACGCAGACATTAAGAGAAAGCATCATAAACTTAACAACATTTTGAAAGAGTAATAACGTTTGAAAGAGCTTGTTGGACCTAATAAGTAAATAAATTGAGTTTATACTTTGCATGTCTTTCCATTTCATGTTTTTCATAGTTCATTTTGATTGCGTTTTACAAGCATATTGGACCATGATGAATTTGAAAATTTTAAATAAAATTGTTTTTCAATACAATTTGAGCAACACTGGCCTAGATCACCTTGCTCATAGTTCTTTATTTACAGTTTTCTTTTGGATGGTGATTTAAGATTGCTCAGAAATGGACCACTTCTCTTGTTTCCTGACTCACACCATAGCTGTTGCCAAGTCTGTTTATAACTAGACAGTAGAGATAAGGGTAGCTATTTATTATATTTATTTCTGTATATCCACTTTGTTCCAGAAAGGATTTATGGACGCTGGCTCTGGGGCTAAGAATGGTGATATGGAGTAGGGCTTTGAATTTGGAAGATATTTTCTGTTTTCAAAGAAAAGTTCTAATGACTTTTGGATAGGGGCTTCATTCTCTTTGTCCTATCCTCCTACAGATGACTAGCAGATGGAACTGGTTTTGTCTGTCTCTTGTTTGGATCCATGTGGGTCTCAACTTGGTTCTTGTTTTGATTATGTGCAAGGATACTTTTCAGGTGGAATTCAGAAAAAAGCAGCTTTTAAATTTAAGTATAAATTTTACTAAGTATTATTTACTAGTTGGCCTAGTATATGTACAATTTATAACCCAGAAATTAAATTTTAGAAAGAGAAAGTTTACCTATTCATGCAATTGACAAAGTATGTGTTCATTATATCTCTAAACCTCATTCCCCACCTACTGACTAAAATCAGGTTCAAGTCCGGTTCTTTCTAGAGAATTCAGGAGAGAATCCATTCTTTTCATCTTCCAACTTCTGATGACTGCCATCAGTTTTTGTCTTGTGGTTGTATGATTTCAGTCTTTGCTTCCATCATCACAGTGTCTTCTCTTCTGTAGGAGCATCTACGCCTATTTTTTTAAAGGAAAAATGTAATCAGCTTTAAGGTTCACCTGCATAACCCAGTATAATTATCCAGTTTCAATATCTTTAACTTAATCACACATGCAAAATACCTTTGACAATACAGCACAACATATTCACAGATTTAGAGGAATTCAGACATGACCATTTTAGGGGGGAATTATTCAACCTTCCATGGACCTCAGCAAAAATTCCTTAGCTCCCTTTTCCTGATCCCACTGCATTTCTGAAATGTCAAAACGGAATATTTTTGTGTGTGTGCGCATGCATGCATGCGTGTGTGTGTGTGTGTGTGTGTGTGTGTGATTTTAGTATCTGAAAATTTAATGTAGTTAGAGAACAATAGTTAGGATTACAAACTCTAGAATTGACCATACAGGTTCAAACCCTTATTATCTCTCTTACAATCTGTTTAACATTTAAGTTAAACTCTTTATACCTTATTTTCCTCATTTATAAATGGATGATAGTACCTACTGCAGACTTATTAAGAGTATTAAATTCATTAATTTACATAAAATTTAGAGCGGAATATGAAAATACACTAAGTACTCAATAAATGTTAGCTATATCATATTATTATTAAGTAAATATATGTTGGCTCATTCTTGGTAAGGGACAATCTGAGATCCCAGGAATTTTTTTCATATGAATTACATTGTTTCATACTCAAAAACTATTGTAAGTATCGAAGGCTGGCTTATTTAACCTCTATTCCACCTTTTAATGGGTCTGTCTTAGGTCAGGTTCCTCAGGAAACAGATTCTGAGGTGAATGCTATATGCAGGAAGTTTATATTGGAAACTGATTATGTTATCAATAGCTGTGTGGAATGAAGGACATGGGATAGGTCAGAGAAAGTTGCTGAACTGTGAGGCAATTTCAGTGAAGGACTCCATCAATTATATGAGGGTCTCTGAAGCTAGGATGACCTTTACAGATAACCTGTCTTGAGACAAATGCTCTGGTTCTTCATACCCTCACAAGGACTTATAAGCAGTTGCATTGTGCCCCTGGGAGAGGATCTAATATTGGGTGATAGTAAGTCCCAGGGAAAGAAGCTGGAGTAATGTGGCATCAGTCTGAAGGGTATTTGTTCAACCTGCCTATAAAGTATTGTCTTACAGTGATTTCCTAATTCAAACATGATGGCAGTCCAAAATCAGAGAATCCTACTTCCTTGCATGGAGAGAGTTATATGTGATTTCTAGTCTAGTCACGAGAGGAACTCTTGGGTAAGCTGACCATATGTACTGTTTTAAATGAGATAGTACCACTTTTTTTTTTTGTATTTCCTGACCCCTCCATTGTTTTAATATAAATGCCAATTTTGCCCCATTTTTAGTCAACTGGTCCTATTTTTGATAAACCAGAGCCATCTTTAATGCAGGACTAAAGGGATAGTTGAGTTTCCTTAGGTCCGGTATGTTGAGGGGGTACCAATGCAGTTTCTTCTTTGGTTCCTCATTAAAGACAACCCTTGCCAATAATGAATGTGACTTCCCTACGCCCTGTAGGAAACAGGAACTGCACAGGAAGTGGATTACCCCCAGTGTGTTCCTATTTCCTCAAAGGAAGTAGAACACTGGTCTAGTTGTAGGTAAGTACTATGGGGGTTATTTATGGCATTATGGGGGCTCTCTGGCACTTTGGGGGTTATTGGGCATTTCTGCCACTGCGATGGTTAAAGTGGCATGTGTTTTAGACTTGTCATTTAGAATCGGGCTCATAGGGACACTAACTCTGGTTTTTGCCTGTTGCCAAAATTCCTTTTGTTCGTCCTGGTCATTTATATGATGACTCGCTGGACCATATATCACTACTATGTGATTACTGCTTGGCATTCATAATCCTTACTTATTGCTGGCCTGTCTGCTCTGCTCTTGCTCAGTTTACTCTGCTGCCTCTCCTCCCCTTACACACCAGTACATAACCCCATCCCTTTTTTGCTATCCCGATATTTCTTTTTTGTCTCATGGAAATATGGTCAGCCTACTCCTGGAAGATTTTTATTCAGAAATGAATTAAATAGCAGAAAGAGCAGAAATAGATATGCATGTTGCTGAGTAGGGTGTCATAAAGTGGTTTTCAATTGGCAGTTTCATAATATGGCACCTTCCTGCCCTGGTGGTGACAGCTGTCGAGATCAGGGAGGAAGCTGTGAGATGCTGTGGATTGGGGTGTGCTCCAGGAAGTCAGCCTTGAGCTGGCTATTCCAGCCTTTCTATGATTTTGTGAGCCACTTGATAGCTGACATTAAATTATTTCTACTGAATTTAGTCAAAGGCTAAATATATTACAACTCTATCATAACCAAATATAATTTATTACATTTTGTTTAATAGTTGAAGAAACAATGTCATAGCAGTGCAGTAATGCACACAGGATCATAGAGCTTGTAAGTGGTGCAGTTTAGATTTAAATCTAGAAACTTGGTTGGAAAATACATAGCAAGTTAGAAAACACACATTATCAGTACCACCACTCCAGTTCTCCTCCCATATCTATAAATGGGTTCACAATCCTTGGCACAAAACTTTGGAAAGCTATTAAAAATTGATCAACATTAGCATACAGATAAAATCTATTTTTAATTTGGCTCTGTATCACACAGTATAGAACTGCACTGCTATGGAATGTCTTGTTTCTTGGTTCTCCTTATGCCTCTTTCCTCTTCTCTCATGAGTTTTCCCAGTCATATGCTTTCAGCTGTTAACAGTTCTTCCTCACTCCAAAGATGCTGTCTAATGTTTTATCATTACACCATGGATTTTTAACAATTGAAGAAAGACCTTCAAGAAAAGAATACAGTGCTTAACTCTAAAGAAGGATTAGAGACTACTCAAAATACTTGAAAGAAAGGTTTCACTTATTTCTGGGAACTGGCACTTCCCCTAATATAGCATTTTGCATCATTTTGCTCAATAAATATTTCTGATTGGATGCTTTTCTAATTTGTCTGCTAATGGCTGTGTGGGCAAAGGCAGAAGACTTGGATGCAAAACAAAGAGCAGTATTAGGGTTAAAATTATTTCTTTCAAGGACAGCTCCCAGGGTAATATTCTAGAGCATAAATTTAGCTTGGCTGATCTTTTGTGAAGGAAGTAGAGGAGTCTTTATTTATTTTGAAATGCAATAGCCAAAAATTCAGCCTTTGATTTCTCTCCAGATATGGTTGGAAGTCCTGAAAAGGTCTTCTGGGTGCCTTGATCTTACTGCCCCAATGTGAATCTTTTTTGGTGTCTCTTCTGGACAGCTATAATCTGTCTTTGATCTCTCTCCCTTTCTCTCTCTCTCTCTCTCTCTTTCTCTCTCTCTCTCTCTCTCTCTCTCTCTCTCTCTCTCTCCCTCTCCCTCTCTCTCTCTCTGTCTGTCTCTCTCTCCCCCTTCCCCCCCCTTTGTGTGTGTATATGTATTGACATTAATAGTTGTACATCTATTTGCTTCCTTCTATTTGCCCAATTGATCCATTTTGCAGTTGGAGAGGGGACCTCAAGAATCAAATAACTATGATGTTTGATGGCAATGTCCTCCTGCCCATTCTTAAACTGAATGTATGTTGTATTTTACTTGTGTATTTTACAAGCAAAGTGGCATTACTCTTATTGGGGAATTTGTAACCAAGTAATGTGGTTTCTTTTTCAATATATTTAATGAAATTCTCCTTGATGGCTTAACAATGGCTTGAAGGTAAAAACAAAAACAAAAAATCCCATATTTTTGCTGTACCAAGGAGGAAATGAGTGGAAGATCTAACACTTTTTGAGTCTTAATTATTTAATTACTGTGATAAGCATTTAAAATACACAAATATCATTTAATCTTCACAATGTTTTGTATTAGGCATTATTCTTCTGAGGAGAGATGTAACTCAAGAGAGGGCATTTAAATTTGAATACACTTATGATTGACTTACCAGAATGTCATTTTCCATCATGGAAGCCTGCTGATCTTGGGTGGTCTTTGATTTTATCTTTTTGTTATTTCAACCATGTCTATGCAAGTGCAAGAAAAAGCAAACTTAGAGAGAGAAAACATGAATTCTTGTGCTAATATTGTCATTAATTTGCTATATAATGTTGGACAAAATGCTTTGCTTATTTTGACCTCTTTTTCCTTATCTGTGGAGTGATGACTTGGACTAAATGATTACCAATTCTCCTATACAGCTCTCCAAGATGTCTAGAAGGGGGTGGAGCACATTTTATGAAGGATATTCCACTTGATCAGCAAAGGAGAATGGGTTCACTGAGAAAGGAGACAGACAGTTCACCTTTATATGTGAGGGGTGACAGGTGCTAAGAGAATGGCGAGAAGTTTGGAGAATGGTGAGAAGCTAAGGAACTGAGTAGAGTGCACACTGAGATGTGGAGAGAGATAAAGCTACAGGGGCAGTTTGGGGTCTGATTGTAAGGGGCTTTGAATATCATTTGAAGGAGTTTGAATTTAGTCCTGTATGTGAGACATAAATGAAAATCTTTAATCTGTGATCATTACCAGTTATATTTTGGAAAATATGTAAATTACTCTGACAGTCATATTGAGGATAGATTGGAATGAGAAGTGAAAGACAAACAATAGGTTTTGTATATCAGCAATCAAGGCAAAGACTATGAAAATTAAATTAAAATTTTAGCAGAAGAAATAGAGAAAGGAGTTTCTACAGAGACTTCAGAGGAGTAATACTTTCCTGATCATACCGATCTAAATTATTTTGTCTATTTCATAGATTCTAAATACATATTTAGAAATTTTGAAAACATTTTTGAAGTTAAGATTCATTTTACCTTTAATTCGTCCTCATTTAATTGTCATTTTTTTTTTATTTCTAAATTAATGCAAATAAACTTTGAAAGAAATAATCTGTGGTGTGTTGCCTATAATGAAATAAGGTAAATGATTATCAAATTGCTCCCAGCACAAAAGTCCTCTAAAGGCTTCTAATCCAGTTGAAGTAATAAAAAAAAAGTTGCCTTTCTTTATTAAATGGACCAAAGTGAAAAAAACAAAGAAATCAATTGGCTTTCCTTAGTACACACAGGGTCATATTGTTTGTTTAATGCACAAAAATGTCATTGCTATTTGTTTCTAGGGGAAGTCAATTCCCTTCTCTAAATGAAACAACCATACACAGAGATTCTGGCTGAAGAGATAGATATGCCACCGGCTAATAAAAAATATTTGTGAAAAGCTCTAATTTTGAGTCCTGCACTGGAGGCACTAATTACATGACTTCAAGTAAGTCATTTAAACCCCTTCAAACTGCTGGATTGCCTAACCCATAAAATAGAGTTGTAAGATCAATCTCATAAAATTTTAGGAGGCTAAAATCAGATAATATATTAAAATAGATAACACAAGAGAACTTTCTTTGTTAATCCATTATCTTATATGAATATTTTTTAAGATTCACATTAGCTTTTCAAAACTTAGATAGTAGTTTCTGGCTAACATCTGAATGTCTTCCTGGTGTGTTCATAGCCTATCCGCAACCTAGTATCTCAGACCTTCAGAGAGCAGTCTTGTCCAACCTGTTTTGCGATTTGGCTCAGAAAGCACATTTTGGTGGAGGATGTGGTATTACGAATGTTCTAGAGGGGAGAGTGGTTTGCCAAGAAGCTTTGCCAATTGAAAGCAAAGTGAAAATTCAGAATTACGGAGGTTTAATTTCCTGCTGAATAATTCTCCACAAGCTGTGTAAACTTCTCTTCACTGAACAAATACTCAGAATAAAATACCTTAGATGCTCTTTTCCTTTTTAATAAGAAAATGCTCATATTATTTGAGGGTGAAGCCAAGGGAAGAAAGTCTGGCACCCCTGTGCCGAGCTTGTATAAGTCATCAAAACTCCCTCTGTGCCCTCGACCTGTGCAGTTTGGAAGGTTGGGTGAGAAGAGACATTTTTCCAAGGGATTTTTTTTTTCCAGCAGTAGCCCGAAAGGTTGTCCATGGCTGGTTTCTTGCAGTCTATTTAGCAATTTTTAATGAATTAACTATTATAGAAGATGTTTAAAATAATGCTTGAGCACCTACAGTGCACCAGCCCTCTGGTACACTGACTAGCAAAACAGACATCATTCCTGACTTCCCAGAACATAGTTTAAAAGAAAAGTCAATCACAGCTGTTAACAAATAAATGTAAAGGGAAAACACTGTGATAAATGTTAGTTTATATTAGTGCATCATAGAAAGACATTTGAAGAAAGCACATTTGAACTGAAACCTAAAGGTAAGCAGGAGTTTGCTAGCTCTCAAGAACATAGATGAGTTGTTTCAATCAATGGTATTCTTGCTTACAAAGTCTTTCAAGTGGGGAAATAGCCCGTATTTGAGAAGCTGAAATGAAGCCAGTATGGGAGGACATAGTGAAGATGAGAGAAAATAGTACAGTAAGTTCTCACTTAGCATCATGATTAAGTTCTTGGAAACAGAAACTTTAAGTAAAATGATGTAGAGCAAAACTAATTTTGCCATAGGCTCTATTGATATAAACAAGAATCAGGCCTCTATGGTCTATTTCTGGTAACAAAAATCACCACTAAACTTCTAAATACAGACCTCAAATATTAAATAATAATTTGTATTCACTCATTTACTCACTCATTCATTTTCAAACCTGCTTATTCCAGTTGAAGTTCTCAGGTGATGGGAGCCTATCCACCCTAGATGTCAGGAGGACCTTCCGTGGCAGGGTGCACTCGCTCTGCACCTATACTCACTCCAGTTGGGACCATGTAGACATACAATGAACCTCACATGCACAGCTGGTATGTGGGAGGAAGCAGAAGTACCCAGAAAAACTCAAATGGAGTGGGGTGTGCAAACTCCAGACTGTGGCCCCAGTTAGGAATTGATTTTTTTTTGTGAGCATATAGCTAAATGATATGGAACTAAAAGATGTTATTTAACTGTTGTAGCGATGAAAATAAATAATTTCCATATGTCAAAGTCCTTCTGAACTTTTAAGTATACTAGGAACCCATTAAAAGATTTTAATCAAGGAATAATCTGATCAGATTATGTTTATGAAGATCATTTCATCTGCTATTTGGAAACACACTGGAATAAAGCAAACTTACAGGCAAAGAGACTAGTTAAAAGCTCTTGCAATTGAGGTGGACTAACAGGAGGATACAGGTGATAGAGAGCAGTATACAATTCTGAGATGCCTTTGCAAGTCAGATTCAGATTCATATGATTTGGTTCTGAATTGTATGTGAGAAGTGAAGGAGAAGGAAAGTCTAGATTAAGTCTCAGGTTTCCAGTTTGAGAACTAGCTGAGTTTAATGTGAAGCCATTTACCAACTGAGTTGCATTGAAGAAGGCAGCTTTGAGGCAACAGCTACAGTTTAGTCCCAGTCATATTGAGTCCGAGCTTCTAAGACGGCTAAGTGGAGTCAGAGAGTGCATGTTACATTCATCTGGAGCTTTCAACAGAGTTCAAGGTCAGAGTTACAAATTAGACACTTCACTGAAGTACAAATAGCCTTGAAAGGAATGGAATGATGGGAATTCAGAAGATGATCACTGAGAGAATTTCAGACAGGCACTTCCTTCTGAACTAATGTGTTAAGATTTGTTAATGAGGTCAGGTTATTAAGACAGAGGCCATGATTAAGAAGGTCAAAGTGATTATTAAACAAAGAGATCAATTAGCATTTAGGGCACAGTCACCCATCCTGCTTTTTTTTGTCCCTTTTTTTTAATAGAGGCTCTGTGGTCTCTTATAAAACAAATGATAAAATTTTGATTAAACATAAACAACGTAAATGTAATAGGCATTGTGAAAAGCATTTTATAAACTTCTAATTTAAACTTTAAAAAAAGTTTGTATTATTAAAATATGAGTATGTGCATATAGATTAATAAAGTCAAATGTTTCTACAAATACTGTTATAAAAACAAGTTTCATCTGCTCTCTTGCCGTCTTCCACTCATGATAGGAATTGCTTTCAATCTTTTTAGCTTTTTCACTTGATATTAATATATGTCTAGAATAACATGTTTTAATGTTAATTGTTGATAATTATTGTTATTGGTCTTTAATTGTAGACATTGTCTTTTGGCTTTTCAGTCTGTGAATTTAGTCTTTTATCGTCTAGCCCTTCCCCTCAACACAAAGGCTCTGAAACTCATACTCTGAAGTTATGGACCATGCAAAGTAGAATGTATTTTAAAAGACTTTTTGGTGGAAATTGACTTGTCATCTGGATCTAGAGGTAAGAGATATGACTTGAAGGAATGTGAGAAAATACAAGAAATAAATTCACCTGGAGGGGAGACCTCTCACCTGGACAGTAGTAGTAAAAGACTGATATAATGTCAATGAACACAGCACTTTGTATTTCAAAGGATTTATTTTTTCACAGTGTATTTTCATATCGAGTTCCTAAAGGGTTACTGGTATTCCAGTGAAGCAGGATGGGTGGATATTATTATTCACATTTTTCCCTCAGTATGAAATTGAGGTTTAGAAACTAAGTGATTAAGCTAAAATGAGTGGCAATTGTCGCAGTAGTGAGAAAATAATTCATAGATAGATAGCTAGTTATACATACTAAACAAACACATGGTTAATGTTTATGTTTTCAGCAATCAAAAATATAAATTACATACATGCATGCTCATAATATGCATGTATTTATATATAAAGAGATATAAGACAACTTTTGTAGGCATACCCTGGTGGAGCAGTGGTTAAGCACAGTCCAAATACATCCCAGAGTCCTGGGTTCATGGTCACGGCTACTAGGAACAAGCAAGATGAATAAGTAAATAAAATAAATAAAAATGCTTCTTCCCCTTTCTCTTCCTGACTGCCTGCCTCTGCTCACCTTTATTCCTGCCTGCACCTTTCCTATAAAAAAAAAAACTCAAACAGTGTATGTATTATTTCATTCACTGTTAAGACATTGTATATATGTGTGCATGTGTGTATACGTGTATATATAGTGCATATATGTATGTATGCGTGTATATATAAGATATATACACATATATGAGAAAGCTGTATAAATCTGGAGAAACTATGCAAAAGTAAAATAACTTTATTCAGATGATCAGTTTATGAGTGATAGCTAAAAGCTGATTTTCCCTTCTTACATATTATGGTTATAGACTAAATTACAAATTAAATAGTAGTGAGACAGTAAAATTGAGAACTAACTTTTAAAAGACTGGAATTAAATTGCAAATATTATAGGCTGTTGTTTAGAAATATACATGAATAAAAATATTTTCTATTCTAGGAATAACCAAATGAGCATGATTTTAATATGAGAGAATGGGGCCATAGTTTCCCCCCATTTTCAATACTCCTTTACTTTTACTTATTTTCCTACATTTTCATAATTATAAATTTGGGTAGCATGTTAGTGAATTATGATTATCCATGAATCAGTTATGTAAACTCAAGATTTGCCACCACCCCCTCCAACACACACACCACACACCCGTGTTCTTATTACTGTGCCCCTTTTCAGGGTCGACATAGTAATTCTGGTTGAGAACGTAAAAGACTAAACCCAGGAGATCTGTTGCTGAATTAATCATGAAAGTGATAGTATTCATGAGCAAGGCTGTTTCCCCCAAAATTGACTGGAAAATCAATCTTCTGAAAACTTCTTCCTATATAATTATTTTTTAAACATTTGGGGGCAGTATTATATATGCCATTGAAAAACTATTGACTTAGCAATTTTAAGCACTGAGAATCCTAACCTCCTGCTGTGTGTATATCATGTCTATGAAAAACTCAAAGGTGGTTTTTATGGATTTAAATACAAGTTGTCTAATGCAACATCCCTTGTGAGAATATAATGCCTATAAATGTAACAAAAAGTCATCGAGGGCTAAATTGCAACATACTTCTTGACTAGTAGAAAAATTAATCGAAAAAGAAATGTGACCTCCTTGTCTGATGCTATGATAGATAAAACATGTGTTCGAATGGTAGCGTACACTCTGGGTCCATAGTTACAACCAATGCTTTGAAAAGAATCTCAGATCAATTTATATCTTTGTTTTTTTCCTGTGATATACCCATCTCTTACTGATGAATCTATTACTTATTTTTGTAATACTACATGATTACTTGAAATGAACTTTTCCTGCCAATTTTTTTCTCAAGGGTACTTCTCTATGTGCTCTATTCTCTCCTCATATGAAAATTTGATTTGTTGGGGAGTTACTTTAAGATTGCTTGGATGAAAAGAATAAGCTAAAAGCTTAGAGTGATCAACGAATTTTGTGTTTTAATAATCCCTCTTTCTCTAATGTTTTAGAAATGAGTTTACAGCCATATTGGGTTAGTAGCTCCATATCTTCATGATAAGCGCCTTATATCCTGGTGTAAAACTGATCTAAATTGTGTATAACCTTCCTCCTTACATTACAGATTATTGATAAATACTTGTGAGGGACCACTTGGTCAAGGGCATCCCTCTCTGAAATTTGGGTCTTCCTTGACTAGCTGAGCTCATGCTTTTTCAAGGTTTGTATGTCACAAGTAATTAGCTTGCAGAAGAGTAGGTAGAGGGCAGAGTAAAACCACCATGGTGAAACCACCACAGGAACTATTAAAAGTGAGATCAGACACCAGGCTCCTTGGATCAGACCCCACAACCTCCTGAATCAACAGAGGTATGGTATATGTTTCTGTATCACTCGATTAGGAAACAAACCATATGGCTCACAGGATAGTAGTCACAGGCATCTGTTTATGTTCACAACTGAACAATCCAAGGGGTCTTTCTTTCACAAAAATCTTAACTACAGATTTCGGTAGCAGGAATACCTCATTCTGCCTATGGAAGGGTAATATATTAAGTCTACTGTTCATTCAGTAGCAAAACTTTCATTCGGAGGTGAACTTCTTTGCACAGTCTTTCTCCCACAGTGAGTAAGCCTTTCTCTCTTTGTTGTGGTTTTAACAATCATGGCAGAGCCAAATGTTTGAAGAGAATTAAAATGTTCTCAATGATTTCTTTCTCACAGGATCTTCCAGTCCACCATTTGTCCAGCCAATACTATTTTCAGGGTGACATGTGTTTGTGCTTTTTTTGGGTTTAATATCCACTGGCCTATTTCCCTGGCTATTAGCCCCTTCCTTCTTTGCTCTTCCAGAAGAAACAGAGCTGCTTTTCACTTCTTTGTGACTTCCTAGGGACAAGTGCCCAGTCACAGTTGCATAGTGTATATTTCTTTGTTATAGGAAAATTAAGATTGGACCAACACACACACACACACACACACACACACACACACACACACACACATCTATCTAAGTCTTTGTTGTCTGTGATAGCAGATCAGGATTTGAGTTCAGTTTTTCTCTTTATTTTAAAACTAATCTCTTTGAAGGGATAATTAACACAAAGCATCCATTTTATAACCAATCACATATGGCAGTGTATCTGTGTTATATGTGTACATATGTGTTTAAATCTGATCAGCATATTCTAGTTTTTCCTACCCAAGATGCCTCTGCATACTCTCTTTCCCATTGGCCTCCCAGCCCTAAATAAACCTGAGCATGTGTGACTCAATTAGAATTTGACAATAATCATAGATATGTAGTTGTGGCTCATTCAATGTCGATAACGATTTCACAATGAAAAATTTATTTGAAGTCTTTAAGTCACTTAAGAATGGCAAGAGAGCTGAACAGGTATGAACATATCAGTAACTTTAGTAGGACTGTTTTCTGTAAAACATGAGAAAATATGTGTGATTTGAGAATGGTTCAAAATTTGAACATCACCTTGACAAAGTTGGGCCTGGTGATGTTCTTATGATCACACAGAAATATTGATAAATAAAAACAGAACTATAATCTTACACGAAGAGGTTGAGCAGTATCACCCCAGTTCAAATTTTTTCTTTAAAATTTCAAATATTTTTATTACTGACCCTCTTTGTAAATACATGGCTTCTTGATTTTAAAAAAGTAATACACACTTCAGAAAATTTGGAGAATATAATAAGATATAAGAGAAAATTCTAAAAATATACTTTCCAAATTTTAAAAATAATCTGTCAGCATTTTGATATGTGGACTTGTATATATCCAGTATATGAAACAATTTTATATGCATAAGTACATTTAATTAAGCAAAGATACAAAATTTATACTTTTTATTATAAATTTTGATTTGATGAATATTTTTATAGATTTATGCTCATTCATGGTAGGAATCTGTGACATTTTGTTAGTGCAAAAGACTTTTGTGGGTTTTTTTTATATGCTTGCATTACCCACTAAAAATACTGACGCCTAAATCAAAAGATTATTGAAATGCCTGTTTCTCCATGGCCTTGCTAACATTTGATATTAATATGAAATTGATAATTGTGTGAACAGTACATTTGCTTTCCCTAATTATTACTGAGGTAGAATCACTTTATATTTATTGATTTATTTTCTTCTTGTGAACACTCTGTTTTATGTACTTAGCCCATTATTCTCCTGGAGGTATTTTTACTTACTGTTTTGTTTTTTATATTCATGTTAATCTATTTTGACTTCTCTTTGGATACTTCTGACATGATTGCACTGCGAATGCCTTGGCAGAATATGCTTTATCGTCAGTCTCTTCTTTCATTTCACCTGAGTTCACCCAATTTCAAACAGGAGAGTTTTATATCTGAACAAGTTTCACTCTATCATATCTTTGATTGTTACTCAGGTTCCATATAGCCTCACAGGCCAATCCGCATAATTCACAGATGTGTATTTGTGAATCTGTCTGCTCTCTGAAGTTTATTTTTAACCTCAAAAATCAATGCTCATGGCACTTTTGCAGTCATTTGCAGACTTCCATAAGCACAGAGCAGCAAAAAGTTTCAATTTCCCATGACGTGTAAATTCTCAGCTGAGGTGATGGCTCTGTGTTCTTTCTTACACTCTCATTCTCTAAATGTGTCTTTTCATATTGTACTAGTGACACTTTATTTTCATTTTGTTCAATTTTTTTCTCCCAAGAACAGTGCTGAAGTGCTGTTTGTGGTTCTAAGTGCAAGAAAACTCTCATGGGCCTTACGGTGAAAATATGTTAGAGAAGCTTCTTTCAGGCATGAGTTATAGTGCTGCTGTCTGTGAATTCAATGTTAACTGAGATACATGCATACATATACATATATGCATGCTTTCTTTAAACAAAATACAAATTTAAAGAGTTATAGCCTGATAAGTTGATGAAAAATTGTGACCAGAGACTCACAGTAAAGTAACTCTTCATTTCATTTATGGGCAGTGGTTCAATCTACTCTAGTTCAGTGTTTGGAGTGGTTTTGTAGAAAAAACTACCATAAGTAATGAGACTTACCTGTATATCTTTGAAAGTTGTTGATATTTTAAACCACAGAAACTATCCTCTTTACCATTTCCTGTCAGTTTTTTACCTTTTGATTTTTCAGCTTTTTAAAATAATTGTGCATTTGACTCCATACTATTGGTTCAATTTTCTATTGATTAAATTTATTTGGGGGATTACCTGTCTTCTGTGTTGTTGCTGTGAATTTACATCCATTTTTATCTTTCTGTGAAGAATTAAGGGACGTCTTAACAGAAGTAACTAAAGAGATGACATTTTCAACAAGAAATCTGCTGATTCGTTTGGTTTTGTTTTTAGCTATTTAAAGTGTCATGAGATATAGTGACATGAAGACAAAAATATTTTTTCTTCAATGTCTTCAATGATAAAAAAAAGGCTGTCCCAGAATTTGTCAACCAACAAAGAAAAAATGACTCTCCCCTAAAATTGATTTACTTATACACTCCAACATAATGATGTCTGTGATATTGAATAGTGGCAAGGATTTAATGGGATAATACAAATCAAGCACTCGTCTCTAGGGCTTAGATTAAAATCATTTATTTATTCTATCATTTTGACTCTGTCACATGTGTTTGCGAAACATGCTTTCAAAATGTCTCACTTCTTAGAATATCTAACATAAAATTTCAGCCTTCATAAGGATTTAATAAAGAAAACAGGACTGAGAAAAAAAACTAAAAGAAGGGGCTATTCCATGCTAAAGGACTCTTAAGGTAAAAATGAGGTTGAAAATTTTCTCTAAGTAGGATCACTGATTTCTGACCCAGTTTCCTACTCTATGGAAGTTCTTTTCTGTTATTCCGGGAGCATCATTATAGTGGAAAAAGTATACAGATGTAAGAAAGCATGTCAATTTCCATCACCAATTATGGCTCCCATAATTGCATTTGCCAATTCCTTATCATAAATCTCTCTCTCTCTCTCTCTCTCTCTCTCTCTCTCTCTCTCTCTACCTTATTGGTACTGCTTCTCTGGAGAACTCTGATTAAAATATATTGTAAATAGACCTTATTAAACTACCCTCAATTATTATTTTTAGTGAACCAAGATTCTGTCTGAGACTCTTGTTCAATGGGTTATAATGACTAATTAGTTATTCCACAATTTTATTTTGAATGTATTTTATAAAAAATTTCTAATACACCTATAAAAATTGATGTCAGTTGCATTATAAAATTATGATTATATGCAAAAATGTACTAAGGGACTTTATGGGCATTTTTGAGTGATATCTTTCCTTCGAGAGAGAAGCAAGACTTTTAAAAATAAAAATTAGCTTTTCTGCAAGTACTTTGTATGTTTTATAAGTTCCAAATGTAAAAGTGGATTTGCTTTGTCATTATTCATTTCAATTTGTTTGTTGTCAGCTTTTCCAGCACTGGTACATGTTGGTATTAGTGAAAATAGTTTAATTCCCTGTAGAAAGTGTCCAATTGTTTTAATTTTCTTTATCACAGATGTTAAGCAGCTCTTTCATCTTTGCAGTGGATAAACTTTTGTGGCATTTGAAATCTTTCAGAATGAAATTTAATCAATTCATGAGGAGAATACTGACCTTGGAACACATGGGCGCTGATTAAATGTGCAGGGTCATTTAGGGAGAAAGACTGGGCACCTAGTAAGGGTTCCGGTGACAGGCGTTGTTGATCTACTTTGAAAATATCTTGACTGTCATCTGGAACATTGAATAATCAGTTCATTACTCTTTTTGGTTGAATTCTGGTTAGGTAATTTATACCCAGTATGAATCACCATTTATTTTCTTCATTCTCTTTCAGAAGTGGCAAAGTTATTTCCAACAATGAAAGTGAATGCAATCTTTTAATGAGTCTGAGAGAGTCCTACTACTGGGAATGGGTCTCCTCTGATGGTAAGCAGGATTGAAGAGTTATTTTGTCTCTCTGTGTTTATTTTATCTATATATAAAACATAATATTCTATCTCAAAAAGGGATATGAAAAGGTAAGTATAGACTAGATATTAAAGGAAAAAAGAACTTAGAACTTAGTTATTACCTAATTTAAAGATTCTTATTCTGGGAGTCACATATGAATATTAATTTTTTGTGAATCCCTAAAGTTTACTGTAAAATTTTGTAAATGTGTGTCACCTAGGGGAAAGAAGGTGGAAAGGACAGGAAAAACAAATGCTTCAGTGGTTTGTCTCATATATCTTCCTTGGAATTTCCATCTTCCACAGAGAAATGTAGGTATCTCTGGGAGAGCAGAACGGTAAATTCAGGTTGCACATGCACTCAAACACACAATTACATACTTAAAGCCAAGTCTTTCATTCATGTTCAAGTGTTGTAGTCCAACCCATATAGAGTGGGGAAAATTGGGTTTTCTGTTTTCTGTTTAGAAAGGAGAGACTTCTGCCTCCAACGTTTGGGGACCCAGGGTAGACACGTTTCTGCTAAGAGTCACCCCCTTACTTATATGCTTTATTTCCCTTTTCATAGTCCTTTGGTGCTTTTATTTCTTCTCTTTCTCCAAATGTCTGGCCTCCTTGTGTATTTTGGCATTTCATGTGCTAGAGAGGCAGAAGAAATTTTGTTTCTGTGTGAAGGGTACAGAGGACTCAGAAAGCCTAGCTTCTGGATGAACTATCTAAAACAAATCAGACAACAAGTTTCTCCACCAGTCAGGAGATAAAATTATAAAAATATCTCTTTTATTGTTAGTTTGATCTTATAAGATACCAAAATGGGAAATAGAAAAGGTGATTGGAAAAATATTTGTTTGAATTTATGCATTATTCCATTGAGGTTTATCTATTTTTTTATCAAATTCTCAGATGAATATTTTATATAAAAGAATGTGGATCAGTGCTTAAATGGAAATTTCTTGTTTTTGAGATGAGAAAACTGATGTTCAGGAAATGGAGAAGAATCTGAAAGTGGAATACCGCAGTGATCTACATTTTCAGACTTTGTTCCTCATTTCAGTGTTCCAAGAGACACTGCTGGCATTAATATCCATATTATCACAAGAAGTTTCAAAAACCTTTTTTCAAGGAAGATGATATATACATTCAAGTTAAGGTCTGGTTAATAGAGGAAATAGTGTTCCTGGTAAGGCCATAGTAAACCACCCTCACCCTAAACCCCATTAGCAATGCAGTATTGGAAATGGTTTCCTCCTTTTCCTTCTGAAAACCAGTTGGTTAAGGCAAACTGGAAGGCTCTGTAATACTTTATTTCAATGTATTAGTACATAAGATACATGTGAAATGTGACTAGATATGTCACCCATGCATTTGATTGAATATAGTTGGTTGTTAGTAAAAAAATACAAGCCGGTTAGTTTTCATGGATGATAACTATGAACGACAGCTACAAATCAGAAGAATCCTAATATTTACTCCAATCCATAATGAGAAAGCAGGAACGCTTTGTCCTGGGAGCAGGAAATAGGCAATGTTTCCTAAGTGAGAGGAAGAGAGGTGAAAAAAAATCACTTTTTTCTAATCATGGATAAAATTTGAATGAACGAAAAGCTATATTTTCATGGTTTAATCCACATATCTTATAATTCACACAGATAATCATAACAGTGGACCTATGAAAGTCCAAAGTTAAATTTATTGAAATTTAGATCTATGAGTATCTCTTCACTCATTGATCTCTGATAGATGATGAATCTGTAATGTTTCCTAAGGTTAGTTTAATGTACCTATAACTCTTTTATTGCCACTTCATTCTACAAGAAAGAACATTTTCTCTGGGTGTAGAGAATCCTAAACTGAAAAAAAATGTTTACTTGCTTCCCTGGTCTTTTCTCTCTGAGAGCCTTTGGTTAAGGTATACTAGAAGCTTCCTGTAATACTTTATTTCTATGTATTGGTGTATAAGGCATGTGAAAATGAGACTAGATGCTGCTCTCATGCATATAATTGAATATAGTTGGTTAATAGCCAATAAATGTGAAGTGGTCACCCTAAGTGAACTTATTCTGGGTAGATCAGAATCGTCTACTGCAGTAGTGACCCCAAATTTTCTAATTTTTCTGATGCCTCCAGAAATTACACTCAGAATACACTTTGCAAAAACACTGTAGAGAATTTGGAATCAGTTATCATATTCCTAATGGTTTTGAGCCTTGAAATGGTCTCCCTGGAGTCTCGTGCATGTATTGTTCAGGGATCAGCAAAGAAATTTATACACAGGTTTTGCAGCTTCCCTTCTGTGATTCTTTATCTCTGAGGCTTCCTCCATTAATTTCCTGCCATACTGTCACCCCCAAATCCTATCCTTTGACTCCTAAGACCACTAGTACATGGCTTTGCTCCTTTGAGTATATTACAGACGAAGGAATGCCTTCAGTGGAGTCAAAACAAGAGTAAGGCAAGGACATCTAAGATTAATTAGTGGAGGAGACAGTCATTGTCAATGTTATGCAAATGCAGGGTCAGTACTTGAGAGTAAGTGTTCTCTTCCATTTTGCACCCCAGTAAGGACTCTTCCTCATCCTATTCCCAGAACAGCCTGACTTTCAAGGGAAAAGTTATATTAACCAGAAAAGAAAAAAAAGTAAAGAGAAACTGAAATTATTACTGTTAAGAAAGGAGAATGAAAGACATCTTCATATTCTAATAAAAAAGCTTATTATGTGTTTTGGAAATGAGTGATGGTGGCTGTTGCCCAACAATGTGAATTGCTTAACGTCATTGAATTATTCACTTGAAAATGGTTAGTGGTAAATGTTATGTTAGCTGTATTTTACCAAAGTAAGAGAATGAATGACTTAAAAAACTAATAAAAAGATATTGTACACAATAATATATATATATTTCATGAATATAAGCATATATAATACCTACGAAGGAAAAATGTAATAGGAATGAGATTTGTGAACCAGAGATGCCAGTAGATTTGGGACAAAGAAGAAATTTGAGACCAAGACCTGTTTAGCATATTGGAGAGCGCTGAACCAGAAGGACCTGTAGAAGAAATGCAAATGGGAATAAAGTAAGTTGAATCACAAAACCTGGAAAGGCAATGATCTGGGCGAGAAATAACAAAGAACATGTTTAAAATCAGTGGGTTGGAAGTCTGTATGAAGTTTAGTTAAGCCCTACTAACATCTCCTCTTCCCCAAATATTGTACATCTTTTCCCAAACTGCACAAGACAAGAAGTTATTTCTGTGTAAAGTGATAACCTTGTCAGAGAATGAATGTTATATAAAAAGCAGTATTTTTCAAGAGAAAATATATACCTAGTGAGAATATTCTTGACTTGCTATCGATACTCTTCATCTAACATGTTGGCAGCCAGCCTTATATTTCTCATGGCACAGAAGATGCCTCCCTGGAGAAACCGACCCAAGAGAAATGTCAACAGTTACTAAGAATTGAGTTTCCTGGGGTGCAAAATGCCTAGTCACCAATGAAATGACCACGACTTGGACAGATTTACAGCAACAATGTGCCACTGGACTCTGTTTCGTTCATTTCTTGACTCTATATCATTGACCCTACTACAGCAAATACTTTATACTGTCCCTGCGTTTGTGATACTTGTCTCAATATTCAGAATCTGAGACATTACGACGCCCACATGACACACTCATAACAGTATGAGAAGTGTGGTTGATGACTACGTAGTGCAAAACAGCACAAATCCACTATTGAGAACTGCAACATCCATAAATGTAAAAAGAAATACCTTCTTTTATTCAAGTGGATATTTTATAATCAATTCTTTTAAATAGCTCAAATTGAAAAATGAATTAATTTTGAAGCAACAGTCTGTCTGGGAAAAAATCAACGTGATCAAAATATCAAAATTGCCATAGTAATACATAGCCAAGTTTTTTTAAAAAGTATATATGTATATGAGAAACCTTGAAGATAAAGCATATTACTCAGCAAACTAGAAAATCTATTTTGATATGAAACTGAAAACATGAAGATATTATCAAGGGAGAGCAAAAAGCATACTCATAGATGTCACCTTAATAAACTAATAGGCCTACTTTATTAAAAAGAGAATCCTACCAAATCTTCAAGGGACAGGTAATTCTATTTGAACTTTTCAAGCAAAAACAAGGCAAGTTCCCTAACTCATTCTATGTAGATAGAGAAATCCCATGAAAATAATTGGACAAAGGTGCATAAAGAAAGCTACAGATCGATTTTACATGTATTAATGCAAAAATTATGAGTATTTCCAAATTAAATTGACTAATGGATTCACAGAAAAAGACGCATTCCAAGAATAGTTTATCTCAGGATTGTTAGAAAGATTTATCAACTGGAATTTATTACTCTAACTTAACAATTGATAAACCACTATCTCCCCAATAGGGGTCACACTAATTTTTATAACATTTAATGTTCATTATGATTTTGTGAAACCTCATCAATCTAAAAATAGAAAACAACTTCCTCTGGCTGATAAAACTCTATCAGAAAATTACACACATTTTAATTTTTCAAACAGTAAATACCTCCCCTCAAAAGACAGTGTGCCAGACATAGTGGTTGTCTACCTATTATCCATTCCTCTTTTCTTCTTTTCTAACAACACATCAACATCTTTCAGGAGGCCAAAATGTCTAGTTAAATATCTGTTTTCTCAGTCTTGTTGTTGGCAGTGGTAATAAAGTTCGAACTTGGTGGATGACTTGTATGTGCAAGACCCCTGTGTATTCCAAGAAAGTTTTTTTTTTTTTCTTTGTAGAAGTAGGCACCAGACCGTTCTCACTACCCCTCATTATTATGCCTTCGTTTAGGGAGGACCTATTTGCAACCAATTAAAAACAATCGTAAGGAAAACCCAACATACTAAAGAAAATGCAGAGAAAGAAGTCAAGAACTGACTCGATCTTCACAATTTTCTTGAAGAGCTGTACCATAATTTTTGAGGAGGAGGGAAAATTCCAAATTAATGGTTACATACATTTCCAATGAAAAATTTCAGAGATGACAAGAATGACCACTATAAACAATACTATTTGTGGTATATTGGTGCTTATAGCCAATGTAGTGAGAATAGTTAAATAAAAACTATAGGCAATGGCAATAAGACAGAGTTCCACCATTGACAGGTGCTATATATACCTAGAAAATTCAATAAACTTAGATAAAAATTTCTCAAAACTATTAGAATAAAAGAAAATAATATAGTTGTTGGTTATAACATTAATGAACAGCTTTCTTACTCAATATTTATAGTCAATGAGAAAATATGCTGAAGCCAACAGTCTCACTTAAAATAGTAACAAAGTAATAAAATGCCTAACAGGAAA
Organism: Solenodon paradoxus; assembly: GCA_004363575.1. NCBI lineage: Eukaryota > Metazoa > Chordata > Mammalia > Eulipotyphla > Solenodontidae > Solenodon > Solenodon paradoxus. Next base: position 167,543 of record RJWH01001083.1, read on the forward strand.
CATGTAAGACTTTTTTGAAGACAATAGTAAAACTGTACTAAAGGAAAAAAAAAGACAGAGTCATACCATGTACTTGGATAGAATGGCTTAATATTGTAAAGATGTTAATTGTTGCAAAATTATTTTTAAAATTCAATGGAATTCAAGTTAGAGTCCTTAGTAGGGTATTTTATTAATCTCAACAAGTAGCTTTTAAAGTTGCATAAAAGTTGTATAAAAAAGTGTAGAAAATAAAAATATTTGAAAACAGCATGAAAATACAAATAAATATATCATATAATATGTCAACATATTAGAAAGTTATAGAAATTAAAATGAAAGCAGTGTGGAATTATGGTAACCAATCAATAGTTTAATAGAACTGAATAAAGAGTCAAGAAATAGACTCATGATTACAATGTGTGTTTGTGTGTGTATGTGCGTGTATGTGTGTGCATATGTATGTCTAAGTTACGTACGTGACATTTTGGAGATTTTTCTTATTAAAAGAAACATAATTTAAGTGAACTGCACTAGCTATATAAATGTGATTACTCAGTGATTTGATGGAAGAGATTATTATTAAATTCAAATATGGGAGGAAAGGCCAGACTTATAACTCTTTCTTTTTTGTAGTCCCATGTTGTTATAACTTCTCTGATGACTTGAGATTGTTGCGCTCAGGTTTATTAGAATCAAAAGTCACCAGGCACCTTAGCGAGTGCTCACTCGGAAGGCGTTTTTATTTGGACGGTGACTGCTGGTCCCGAGCTCCACAGAAGAGCCTGGATTGTCCAGTAGAAGGGAAATTCTTTCTCACAGCATCTGTGACTAAGTCTGGAACTCCCACTCTGATAAACTGTAGTGATTTGGAGATGGAACTGAGTATGTGCACGGACATTAACAGTATTACAAACTTGGAAGATAAGTCATCACTGGAGCCATAGGGACACCTGAAGCAGTGAGGGTACAAATACAGTAGTGGGAAGGTGATCATCAGGCTGTGGTTGATATTTAGAGCAACTACCAGTGAAAGGGACAAAGCCATGATGCCAGTGAATTGATCAGTCTTCCCTGTGATCTTGCTCTGCCTGAAGGTGGGAAGTAATCTTGGGGTCTCACCTTCCTATAGCTTTTGTTACAGACTTTGAGGATAGGAAGGTGAGACATGTTCCAGAAAAATGCTGGGTTTTCTGCAGGAAGCAAATCTGAGATACAATGATTAGAACAACAGATCATATATGACTCAATAGTTTTCTCTAATTGATGAAGATATTCACAATGGTGCAGTAGATGAAATCTGCCTTTTTCCTTTAAAATTTCAAATGGAATTAAAGTATTAATGTATTTTCTATAAAAAATTTAACTGTTTTTACTGAATATGTATCTTGAACTATTTATCTATCAGTAGACATATTATATATAATCTAATAATTTGTGCTATGAGATCATATTGTAGGAATACACAAAAATTTATCTGTTTTGCTCCCTATTAATGAATATACAAATTCTGTCTAGATCTTTGCTTCTACAAAAATGCAGCAAAATATTCTTGCAAATATATATTTGCACCTTTGTGTAATTGTATCTGTAAGAAAAATTCTTAGAAGCAAAATTGCTGTGTCAAAGTGTACATATAAAAAAGATTGAAGCTACAGAAACATTACCCTCCAAAATTTTTGTTTCAGCTTACACTTGCCAGAACATTGTTTGAATGAGCCTGCTTCCTACTGGAAGACATTGAATATTCTCAAATGCTTATACTTTGCCAATTTGATATGTAAAAAAATTGCATCTTTTTATCATTTTCTTTTGACTTTCTTAAAGCATGAGAAGCTGAGAATGTTTTCAAACTTGTTGACCATTTGTAATTTTTTATATGTGGGTTCCCTGAGGTAAGTCTTGAAGTGAATAACGAGTTAGTCTTAATATTATTATGAAATTTTTTCCTTTTATTTCATTTTATTGATCTGTTTTTTCCAGATTTTATTTTTAATTTGTGTCATTCTGTTTTATGTGTTTCCTTGGGGAATAATAATGAGCTACTTTAAAACTAATAAAAGTCTTCATTTTTAATAGATAAACTTACTCATTAAATTTTTTGGTCTTCTTGGTTCTTTGAAAAAATACTTTATTTTATATTTATATATGTACTTTTAAAAATTATTTTCCTCTCTCATTTCCTCTTAGTAAGTTAAATACATTTTCTCTTTCTTTTTTATTCCTTAAATGATTGGGGATAGAGCTCATATGCATAGTTGTGTGTTAGTGTGTGTGTATGTATATATAATATATATTATATATGCATATGTAATTTATATATAAAATATTATATATGAAATAGTTATGCTTACACTTTCTAACAGACTCATTTGACTTGTCTATCAAGACAAAGAATTATACTATTAATAACCGTCCTTTTTGGAAAGTTTTTTTTTTTTTTAAACTTACCCTCCATTGCTTGTCTCCTACCCTTTTCTCAAAACAAAAATTGCTGAAATATTCTGAAGTTTTGACTTCAGGTGGCTGTTATTGTTATCACCATCATCATTATAACTGCTTTATATTTTTCACTTTTATTTAACTTTTAATTTTTTTTCTAATAATAGTTAATTTCACAGACACCATCAGAAATTGTTTAGATTTACTCAAAGTTTTATCTGCTGGTGACTTACCACTACTTCTAATATAGCATGTTTTCTCCTTTCCTGAGGTATTGTTCAAATTCAGTTTTTTTTGTTTGGTATACTTCTTCAAGGATTTTTTCCAGAAATGTATTTATACAGTACTCTTTTGAATTCTTCGATATATAAAAAGTCTTTATTTTTACTTCACATGGCAAAAAAAAAAAAAAAAATTTCCTGATTGTAGCTTTTGAATGTTACAAAACTTGAGCTGAATCCCAGGAATGAGTTTGAATTTCGCTCTCCAAGTGAATAATAGAGAATGGAACATTCCAGACAGACAGAGTGGCATCTGGAAAATTTTAGAACACTGATTTTTGTTAAATTTACCTTTGGATATGAAAGATGAAGAAAAGGAATATGTAGAAAATAAGGAGGAAACTAAGGAGGAAAGAAGGGGGTTTGAGAAGAAAAGAATTATCATATATGTAAAGTTTTTGACATTATTTTATACTTCAGGAAATTAGTAGCAGAGGTAAGATCATATAAAAGAAGCCATAATTTTATATATATATATATGTATATATATAAGAAATCAAAGATCAAAGAGAAACAGAATTCAAGGGGTCAAAAAGAGTGAGAAAGATTCAGAATTATAAAAACAGATGAAAGATTAGATAAATGTAGCTAGGATAGATAGATAAAGAATAAATATAAATTGACATTTTATAGGTAATAGATAGCTAGAGAAGACAGAGCTTTTAATTGTCACATTAGAAATCTGGATCATATATGATAGGAAGAAGTGAAGGAAGGAAGGAAGGAGGGAGGGAGGGAGGAAAAGAAGAAAGGAGGGAAGGAAAGAAGGAAGGAGGGAGGGAAGGAAGGAAATGAGGGAGGGAGGGAAGGAGGAAAAAAATAAGAAAAATAAGTGAATTTGCTAACAAGAAATAACTGGTAACTCAAAAAAGACAGTGAACTTAGACTGCTTAAGGAACTTGGCTTAAAGTAATGCCATGGATAAAATTGAATGTGTTATGAACTTAATGTAGCATAGATATTGATTTACAATTATGTACACCATAAACCTACATAATGTCATTATCCAATGTCATTTCAAATAAAAATAAAAAAATTAAAAAAGGATTGCCCTGTTATGATCATTCTGTTTCACTCCATGTGCAGAAGGTGGTAGGTTTGTGAATATAAGAAAGTTTGATATTGGACTCTATTGCTTTTCTAAGCAATTGTTTCCTTTCTTTATCAAAACTGAAAAAGGCTATTTTTTATTTAACTGATGCTTTCCCATATTCCCCAGGAAAGAGTACAAGAAGGAGAAACATTCCTGACTGGCGCACCATGGCCAACCTGCTCTGACAGGCTTCTTTTGGTATCTTTATTAATCACATGAATTTATTTCTAGTGTAAAATAGCTACTAAAAATGGAAAACTCTTCCCAATAAATTTTTCTATGAAATTCTTTGAGTGACCTCGGTTTACCTCCAAGTGAGAAATATGCAAGTAAGAATTCCTCAGAGATGGGGCTCATATTATCTGTCCTTGGTAGTGGAAAATATTTCCTTTCTATTTGGACGCTTAGACTCAGCCCCATGGGCTTTCTCTTAGATGAAGCAAGGACATCAAGCTAAGTTACAGCTAGGGTCTCCCCCAGCTGCTGGCTTAGCTTATCTAAAATTGCTCAGGGATGGAGTAAATGTCATCAAGATGGTAAAAGCCAAGAAGTCCATCAGAAACACTGTGAGCGTTCTATTTGGTTTTATGTATCAAGCATTACAAAACAATTAAGCTATCTTAAGTAAACATTTTTCTCCATTTGCAAAATAAAAAATGAATATAAAAAGCAAAAAGCAAGTGAAACTAAAGATTAGGTATTAATTCCAAGCACAGATATTCCAGTTTGAGGTTTATTCTATGAGTGTTTTATGTTACGTCTTACCCATAACCCCTCCTTTTCTGGCACAAATTGCCTTTCACTGGCCAAAAGGGTGATTTTGGAAACATTTCATTTTTCTGTCCCAGGGTAACATTTCTCATTGGGTAGAACGCCTTCCCATCTACTCATCGCCACCCCCACCCCCAGTATAAATGCAGTATAAATGCAAATGGGTTGAGTGATTTACAACAGCCTTCACTCATAAAGCTGGAGAAAATTGCTTTTATACTAAGCTGATTCTCGCTTAGTGCTCTTAGATATTTTCTGAATTTTCCATAAGCAAGCTGTGCTGACCAGGAGAAGGGGTGAGAGTAATCCTTCATCAGCTTGACAGCAGAAAAAAACACTTGACAATGTGACAGTGTCCCAACTCTGGGGAGCATGTGAGAGGTGACCCTGTCTCTTTATAGGGAAACAAGTAATGGAGGAAGGTGTCTTTTTCCCTGAATGAAAACTTTTGAAGTAAACAGATTATTTTCTTATTCTGTATCAGGAGCTGTAGTAAGTGTTTTTATTTACCACTAGTTATTACTTTGACATTCTAGAAGTAGAAAATAGTGTTCCCAATTTTGCAAAGAAACTGAGTCTCAGGAAATTTAAGATAGTTGCTAAATCCACATGGCAACACTCTTTGGCCTCAGGCAACTACCCAGTCCTGCTCAAAGTGAACCCTCTAGCTGGCTGACTCCTTTAGAGGTAACTAGTGCTGAACTAATTTAGACCAGCTAATAGTCACTTGTTCCAAAAAAGAGTCAAAAGAGTTTAAAAGCCTTCCCCACCTTCTAATACCCATAGCGAACATTGCTATAGGTTAATGGCCTTCAAACATTTTATAGAAATACATTTTATATTGTGACTCAAAATCAAACAAATACATACCATTTTCAAAGTTGTCCATTTTATTAGAAAAATGCTGGTGGCTGTGATGCTTCATTGATGATATGATCACATCCCAATTCTCACTAAAAACATAAAAAAATGATCAGGAAAAAATGTTTGCCACCTACTCCTACCCATTTCCACCAAGACTCCTTTTTTCAGGGCCTTACTACTCCATCCACATTTCCTTCAGGCTATTCTGCCCATCACAGGTCTAAAACAGGTATATTTGGTAGAAGTAAAATCCTGAGCTTCCCTAAAAAGAGAGTAAGATTTGAACCTGACCTCTCAGAGTCATATACACGGCATTTGGTTTGTTTTGACTTTGTGGATTCCTCATGTCTCGGTCTTGAACCACCTAACATACTGACTCCTTGATTGAAGGATGTCATGGAATACAAAGCTGAAGATGACCAATGATGTTTACTGTTGGTGGGAAGGCCTGAAAATGAAACAGAAACTGGTAACTTGCAAGGCATGAGTGATGTCCTCTAGGAGTTACTTAAGTATAGACACAGAGGTATCCAGAATTTCTGGTTACAAACTTTAGAACTGATTATTTGTTCCTTGAGACTTATTGTGAGACAGAAATCTTAAGATTGCATCTCATCTCATATTTTAAAAAAATTGTTAACTTACGAACTGTCTTTGATATTAGCCTCACTATTCTGTTTCAGTTTACTATGCATATAACAAATAAACAGAGCGGTGAACTAAGGCAAAAATGATTCTGCATAACTCTTGGTATATGTGTATGGTATTTTTTACTTAAATCTCAGACCGAGTTCTAGAGCCAAAGAGAATTTAAAAGCTTGTCATTACTGGTGGCTCCAGGGGTGTTTCTGGGGCTTCTTATTTGTAGCATCTCTGTGGGAAGCCAGAAACAGAAGCAGAAGTGCTCTGTAGGGTTTCCTGGCAGGGACTTATCGTCAGGTTCCAGGAAGAGCTTTTTCTGCTTCTCATGAAATTGCATGCATCTTACGAGCTCAAACAATTAATATGTATTTGTAAATATATTAACTATTTAGCTTTAGAAGCAAAAGAAAAAAATGGGTCCTAATTCTGATAAATGTTTAACAGGATAAAAGTGAGATGTGAACTGGGAGGGGCCTTTCTTAAGCGTTTTGCCTAAAGCAAATGTCCAAAACCACTTATTAATACTTTGTTTCTACTTCCCTGGGCTTCTCCGGATTTCTTGAATGGCCATTCCCTCATTCCATCCAAGTTCTTAGGAATTCATGGATTCATTTTATATAACAAATATTGCTGGATGCCAAATAATGTGATATGTGTTGCTTTGGAAAGATGATTCAAACATGGTTTCTTCTTACAAGTAGTGCAGAGTCTAAGAGACATGAAAATAACTGTCATTCAAAGTAGTATTTGGAAGATCAAAAACTTCTAAGAAAAATACGGGGATAAGAGGATCCAGTAAAGCTTCCCAGATATATTGTTACTTCCATAGATATTTCAATAAAGCTTCAGGCAGGTAATACTTATCTGCCTGTGTATTTTCCAATATTTCTGAGTATAAGAATAGGGCAAATCTTAGCTTTCATTAGTCTTCCAAGACTGGGACTATTAGAGGAGTGATTAAATGCTGTCACCAAAGCTAATCAGGGAGAATTTAGACTTAAATAGCTCTACTTTCAGGTGTAATGCAGACTCAAACTAAATGTCTAAGCGACTTTTATTATTAACATATTCATGTCTGTGAATTTCAAAAGCTACCAGCTGCTCTGTTGTGGAAGACTTCCTCTTCAAACATGGTGGGTAATAGAATAGATCATCTTTCAATCCTCCTTCTCTAACTTTTACCTGGTGCATAGAAATATATGCAGACTCAGACGCCTTTCTCACATTGATTTCTTGCACACTATAGGCACTAATTTATTAACCAACAACCTGCAAAATTACGGCTTGTTTCTGCAATCAATTTTGCTTTGCTCCCGTAAAAATAAATTAATTTCTAATGCAGATAAAAAGCTCTCTTAAAGCTAATTTCTCTATTTGAATTAGAAGAGGTAATTAGGTCAGAAAAAATATAATGCCATAAAGTAGAGCTTGGCATTCCAGTTCAAGAATTTCTTAAACTTCACTCGAAACTTGATTGCATGTAAGACTACCTGTTACCAAAGATAGTTATTTATTTATAAGTGAAAGAAGTTCAAACATCTAGAACTTTGACATGTAGTCTAAGTGCACAAATATTTTGTTAAATAGTGTTCTAAGCCCTGAAAGCTTGAACCTTCTCAAGGTCATGACAAATGCAGATGAATTTACAATTGAAATTAATTATATAGCGGAAATTTGTAGAGCACTTCTTATGTGTGTACTCTATGCCATTAAAAATTGTTTGTTGCAAAAAGTGGGCATTGAGGCTGTCCTTGGGTAAAAATAAAAAATGGGAAAATATTTACATCTCTCAGATTACTTACTTAGTAAATACCTCGTTGTTTATAACCTTTTCTGTAGCACTCATCACTTCTTCATTCTTGTTTAAGGAAAGTACAATATAGATCAATCTTTTACATCAGAGTTTGACATTAGGTGAAATGGAAACGTGATAATTCCGTTGTGGAGTCCAACATTATAGCATATGTAGTAGTATCTCTTCCCTTTCCTCCCAAATGCCAGCAGCACTCCTACCTATTTTTCCCATGCCCTCTAACTCTGAATGCCAATCAAAAAATTCTCCAGACATCTCAGATGTCTCTAGGAGGAGAGGGAGAAAAGTATTCTCCTGGTTGAAGACGACTCCTTTAGAGAAATATATGATTTCTCCACTGATATCTGTCCTTATCAAGCTGATATTTTTGTTAAATGATTTTTGAGAACCTGTAGTAGACAATTCTAAGACGACTATTTAATTTACCTTTTAGAACAGCTCCAGTTCAGAGACTTCTATGCCTTTGGGTCCAGGATGAAGGTTGAGCACATTAAGAATCTTTGGGCAAGTAAGCCTCTTTAGATTGTATAGATGGGACTGCCTTGCCCCACAACCTCATCCCCAATGACTCTGCTTCTTTTTTAAATTAATATGATCTAGAATTTTCCCACACTTAATAATAACATTGTAATGGTGATTAGATTATGATATTAGCGTGATAATCATAAAATAATATTAGTGAATACTTTGTACATACAGGCAATGTGCTAAGTGATTTATATGAAATAACTCAATCCTCTTAGCAACCTTTTGTGTGAGGATAACAATTATGTCATACGTCAGGGAGATTTATGCTAATAACCATCATCATTAATAATCATATTTCAGAAAAAAATCTTCTTGAGCAGTTGATATGGTAAATAGAAGACAGTATATCCCACAATGACTTTCTTTAAATAGTTATTGAAAGGGTTTGTCATATCATTCATCCATCAGCATTATAACTTACTACACAAGTCTGTCTCTATTTATCAATCTCTTAAACAACTTGGATCTGACTTACTGCTTCGGTGTGCCGCCCAGTCCTTAGCACATAACAAGTACTTCAATGTATATTGAGTGTGTAAAGGAACAGGTAAGTGAGTGGACAATATGCTGTGTTAAAGAACACAAGAGAAGGAAGATCTTCTGACTTGTCATTTCCAGATTATTTGGTTTAGTCATAAAGACTCTAAAAAGTACTCTCATACCTCCTGTATGGTGATCGAAAGTTCTTAAAGGGTTAGTAGATAAAGGCACCCTGTGGATCAGAATAAAAGAGAATATCACCTATTATATGCTAGTCACATTCTTAAATGTCATCTCATTTCACCCATGCATGGACATGGATAGGTGGGCATTATTTCCATCAGTTTGAAGATTAAGCAATTAAGGCTCAAAGAAACTATTAACTTTCTTTTCAAATGAATCAATATTCTTACAGGCAATACTATTTATACTGAATTCCTTATTTAGGGTCCAAGATACATATTAATCTGACCTTCACCAGCCCCCACCCCTCCCAGGAAGTGTCTGTCATATAAACTATTCATTCTAAGGTAAGGGCCAAATTTTCTTATTGCTTTCCCTTTGGCTTGCTGTGGATTTCTGTTATCCCACTTTTCTTATCCTTAAAAACATGAACATTGCTCCCTTCCACCATCAGACCATGCTATTTTGAAAAGTTTAAATGAAAGTCTCTAAATAAACAAATACAGTATTCCAGTGGCAGTAAACAGTTGAAAGAAAGTAATGGGACTGAAGTGTCAAGTTAAATCCTTTGATTCTTCTTCTTTTTTTTTTTTATCTCTAAATAGAATTTAGGTAGATAACTTCCCAAAACTTGCTGAGGATCACATACTAAAGAGTTGGGAATACTATTTAGTTCTGCTAAAGATAAAGAGTTAAGTAAATTGCACCAGACACCAGCCCATGGCTCCAAGGAGTCTAGGTACATCAAACCAGATGTCCAAACCACTAAGCCATGCCCTCCAGCTGTTCTAGGAAAACATTTTTTAGAATAAGAATGAACATCTTACTTGTCATCATTGAGCTGGATGTAGCTTCCAGCAAAGCAAAGGCTGGTACTACTTTTAATTTGTTTTGCTATTGTTAAATTTTGTTCATTTTTGTGGTCAGTTTCTTTTGTGTGTGAAAGAGAAAGACTTAAAAAAAACTCTACATATTTACACTCTAACTCTCGCTTGGTATTTTATTGGGGACAGTCTTAATTGAGGGCTATTGGAGTTTTGCCCATTGGCCAGTAGAATCATGGGACTGTCGTCTTATTTTCCAATAGGACAATAAGACTCAGCAACTGCTTCCTTTTGAACACTGTCAACATGTAGACACTTTTGGCTCTAGTTTTCAGGTGTTATCTTAAATTTTTTATGAAATATTATTTTGGCCCTTTACTGTTCCAGAACGCCTCTCTACCTTCTGCTGTTTCATCCTTTGTGCTGAAGGAGACTTTACCATTTAAAGATGGAACAGCTGGAGAGCAGCATTAATAAAAAGTAGGAAAAACATCTGGATTCACTTATCTTTTGGACATCTGCCTCTTCCCTTGTGTCTAATCCAGCGTGCATGAGTTCTGGGTACCAGGTTAGAGAATAGAATGTCCTAGGACATTGGTGTCTAAGATATTTTCCTTTTTCATGATATCAAAAAAAGATGAAATCATTTGAAAAGCATTTTTTTCCCTCTTTAAACTAGCAACTGTGCACTAGAAATTATGTCAAATTTCAAACCAATGCTTTGATAAAACTGATGCTAAACAAAATTAATGGGGTGGGTATCATGCCCCACACAACACCCATGCCCCCTCTCCCACCACTGATTACAGTTTTAACAATGGAAACACTATTACCTTAGAAATATGCACCATTGCGTAAAAGGCTTTTTATCTTGGGACAAAAATAAATGCTTTTGTGGTTATAAATACACTGAAAGAAACCTCAAGAAAACCTGGAGTAAATTAGTCACTTGATGTCAAAATGACAGAGGTTGGTGTATTTATGCCTTTTTACTGTCACGGCCTGGCTGCAACTTTCTGAGTTCCTTTCTAATAACTTCCCTCCACTTAACTTACAATATTCAATATCTTTTTCATTTTTGGATGGTAGGTATTGTTTACTTTCATCTTTTGGCAGACTAACTGGTTACTTGAACATAAGTGATTTTTGATCCAAAGTGATGTAAAGGGAAAAAGTCTGCCATTGCACTTTAATTTCTAGTATTTTAAGAAAGTAAAAAAGAACTTTAATACTATGCACTTAAAATAAGCCAAAAACTCTATTCATTAAATCTGTTTTGCAGCATCTTGAATCCATTGATATTCCTTGTCTTGATAGCAGTTCACAATAGACACACGTGTGCTTGTGTTCCAGACTTAGAAAACCACCTTCTATTTCGAAATTGGGTGGCATTGAAATATTTTCCCCTGGCCTACTCATCTGAAATTAAAGCTTTAGAAGTTACTGATGGCTTGACAGTGTTCATGTGGGGCAATTATAACCGAAGATAAATATCTCAAAGGAATGCTTTCTCAAAACAACTTGATTTAAGCCAAACTCTGTGAGATGGCCTGGGTGCTGGTGTGCCCCATGAATCCACCATCATATTTTCCTGGGTTTCTGCCCTCCCTGTGTCTCACTCTGCTTCTCACTGTTCTTTTACTTGTTATTCAGACCAAACTGAATATGTGGTCTCTCAGTGAGTCTTATGATTTGGAAATGGTAAATATGCCAGAAATCATAGCAGTAATATATTATGGTCAATATGAAATTTCAATAAAATAAACATTTAATTTTTTTAAAGAGGAAGGCAGGCAGTTAGGAAGAAAGAAAGAAAGAGAAGAAAAGAAAGCATCTTTGTTAATTTTAGGTCTTCCCTCCTGGCTTTGGGCTACAAACTTTTGGCTTTATATGCTCTATGTCCCAGCTACCAGTTTAGCACCTGAGCCACTTGAGAGAACCAAACATGCACATTTAATAAGTAAATTTCATTACCGAAAATTTCCTTCCCAATTTCTTTTCTGAACTCCTTTTTTTTCCCCTACCTTAATCATTCTGGAGGCTATAAAAATCTAAGATGTGCTCTTATTTCAGTATACATAATCAGAGGGAAAGAATTAAGGTAAGTTGTTCAGGGTGTGTGATTTCTCATATCTTATCATTGATCAGCATTAACATTCATAAGGACTTTAGCAATAAACTTAATGCTTATATTTCTTTATTAATATTAATGACATATTTATTATAATACTATCTGAGTTATTAAGGAATGTAAAGCACAGAGCACAAAGCAACTTAATAACAACCATCACTGGTCTATGAGTTCATGTTCACAGATGCATTTCAGCATGATCTGGTGGACTGAAGTTTGAATTAGAAATTGCAGTTCAATTTTCTTGCCTTTCTTCACCATTCAAGAAATATTTAATGAAAAGATAGCCCTGCATAACAGTATCTTAGAGCAAGTTACATATACTGAAGAGCTATGTAGAAACTATGAAGTATAATAAGTAAGACCCATGGGATATGTAGAAAATTCAGACAAAACTCTAAGATGATATAAACTTCAAAATATAATGAGCCTTTCCATCTAATATTTCTGAATAATTGAGAGATATCAAAGAAAAAATGACTTTAACCAAATAGAAAATATAGGGAAAAATTCCAGAATTCTTTTTAGATAATGAAATTATTTTGCTGATCAAGAGTAACTAAGAGATTAAGATCATGATTGGGAATCTGATGATCTACATGATCAGGGAAAGGCAAAAATGTTTTAAGGAAATGTGATCTCTAAACACAAATGTTTGGACACAGCTTTCCAACATGTGAAAAAAGCAGTTATATTTATTTTTTATAAATGAATGTTTGCTCTTGTTGGTCTCAAATTTATGTCTACACTTAATACACTACTACCTCTCCACAAAACTAGTTATTTAAATTGAGGTTACATTAAAAATTGCTCTGATTTATGTCTGAGAGTGTAGCAGGGACAAAAGTCCCTGTGTTCATGGAGTTCATATTATCAGGAAGACAAGTGAGAAAGTATTGTCTTCATAAGGTCAATTTATGAGTTTAGTAAGTAGTAAAAACAGAGAAAAAACGAATTCATTTAGTAATACAAACTGTGGAATAAATAAATGAAGCTGTCAAGTAAGTTCTTGGATTTCCTGAGCTCAGTCTTCTCATCTGTAGCAACAAATGTTCTCTTTAAGCTCATCCCCAGCTCTAAATCAAAGGACATATTAGAGGTGTACCTCAAAAAAATAAACAATAGAATGCAAATTAGAGGATACATACTGGTGTAGTCAAAGGGGTGAAGATGGATGCTCACTGAAAAGGCTTATGACAAATTCCTTTTCCTGACTTTCTTCCTACCTGCCTTCCTCCCTCCCTTCTTTCCTTCCTTCCTTTTACAACTTAGGAAGCATTAACATCTTTGGTAGGTTTAAATGTTTTCAGGTTTGACTTTTACTCAGGCCAATTCTAATAATAAGTCTTCGAGTTGAGTCATAATTGCATCTCAGATAACGCACACAACTATAGTTAGAGCTCTGGAATCAGGGAGGGGATATGCCCATTGTGTCTCAGGATGGCGGTCTCAGATGGTGATGACAAGCAGGTAATAAACATTCTCTGCTGTCCACTGTGAGAGTGCCAAAACCACAAAAATAATAAGCAACACATGTTTCAAGAAACTTATGAATTAACATAAATGAAATAGCAACTAAAGAGAGTGTAGCCTGATAGAAGGCATCAGTATAAACAAGTCTCTTGGAAGAAGACCACATGTTTAAACTATGCCTAAAGAAAAGAACGGTTAATTAATGTATATTTTCTAATATTAGGATGTTTGAGTAATCTAAAATATCTACTCCAAGTACTGTTCTAATGAATTTTAAGTAAAAAACTGCTTCTATCCCCATATTATTTCAGAGGCAATAAGAGGTTAGAAACTTGCTAGCAACTGGTAAAAATGGATTAGGATTTCAATGATATGACCCCAAAGGCCATGTATTGAAAACGTTAACATACTGATCTTTGGAAGGACAAGAAGAACATTTCAAAACAAGAAGAAAGTCAATTAGGTGAAACATTCTATATTCAGGGAATGGATGAGGAAAGAAAAATATGAAGAGAATTTGAGAAGAGGGAGTGAAATTTGGAAGCTAGTTTAGAGACAATTGCAATAATTTTATATGCTATGATAAGAAGTTTAAGTCATCTTGTAGACATTAGCAACTTAAAAAAATGAAGGAAGCAAAAAATAATGCTGAAGGAAGTGGAATGGTCAATGAGAATGCCTTGCCCAGGTCAGGATTTCTATAATATTATGCTTGATTTTGGTACACTGAGGAGAGAAAAGAGAATATTAGAACTCATATTTCAATTAATACTTTATTTTTCCTTAATAAATTAGATTTACATTATAGCATCAAATTTATAGATTATATATAACATATATATGATTTGTTAATAAACAGATACACATTAGTGTATATACTGAAATTCTTTTTTATTGAGAAATGTGTGGAAATAAAATTTTGAGGTACAGTTGTTTTAGGTAGGTGGTTTTTGCTTTGAGAAAATTAATCCGCTTTATAATCTAATATGTCTGGATCCTTTGCAAAATTAGTGCACATTTTTATAGAATTTTATGTTTGAAATATAGCAAATTAAAAAGAGAGAAAGCATATGCCTTTAAATATGATAATTTATTATTATATTATATATTATATAAATATTATATGTTATATAGTATTTTCTATTACATCAGAAGGTTAATATAAGAAGTTAAAATAATAAATATTTGATTTGTGGTGAATTAGAGGAGACTAAAATAAAAATTGAAGACATATTTAGGGAAGAAAACAGAATTGGTGTTGCATTAAATGTTGTGAATGAGGAAAAGAAGTAGATGTGCTTGACTTTCAAGTTTCTCTTTTAAGCATATATGGATATGGAATCATTATTACATTGTATAGGAAAGCAAAACATGTTTCTGGGCATACAAGAGGTTCAGTTTTGGGTTTTACCTTTTTTTGTAAAACATGAGTGAGAATGAAGAAAAATAGGAGTAGCTAAAAGATCTGATAAAAACAATGAATTCAGAGCTATATATCTCAATGGCAATTGCTTACATATAATTAAACCATGAACAAGAATGATATTCCCTAAGAGTATGTGTAAAGAAAGAAACAATTTCTAGAAAACAATCTATTGAAAACAATACTTATGGACAAGTGAAGGAGGATGAGCCAATATTAAAGATGCTAGAGATACTGCAGGGAATCAGAACTAAAAAATAACATGAAAGACAAATAGTGGAGCTGACCTTCTAAGACTTTCATGGAATTCATGCTGTTGCATAGTAAATTTTGAATAAGTATCAGCTAGTCTGTTGAATCTGAGGTGTTCCTGAGAACTTAAAGTAGACTTGTTAAGTTGGATATGTAAATCTGAACCTCAGAAAGTCAAATAGTGGTATATATAATGTGTGAGACACGTGAGCAAAGAAGCAGTTGAAGTCATTGGTTCTAGTAGAAACTTAAGGAGACAGTAAGAAATAAAAAGGCTAGGACCGAATCTGAGAAACAACAACATTCATTGGCCCTGTATAGGAAGACACGTGCCCAAAAGGGAGAAAGGAGAAGTAGTGATAAAAAAAGCTTGAGATGATTCAATTTGTAGGAGGCGGTCATCCAAGGCAAATAATGCTAAGGTATCAAGGAAAATTAGAACTAAGCAGTGTCCTTTAGACTTAGTAACATTGAGGTCATTGCTGACCTGGTTGAGCCCAGAACCAGTCTGAACTGGGTGGCAGAAGAAAGAATGTATACAAATGTTAAACGGGCTTTTGAATGTCTTCTTTCTTACTCCTGTTTTTGCTGCATCCTGTACATTTTGGTATGCTTTGTTTTCATTTGCATTTATCTCAAGGTATCTCTAATTTCCCTTTTCATTCCTTCTTTGACTCATTGGTTGTTTAGGAATGTGTGGTCTAATTTCCAAGTATTTGTGAATATTTCAATTTTCCTTCTATTGATTTCTAGTTGTGTTTCATTATGATTAAAAAAGATATTTCATGTGATTTCAATCTTAATTTTTTTTAAGACTTGTTGATTAGCTAAGGTGTGACATCATTCAGAATAGATTTTGTGCACATCAGAGAAAATTATTCTGCTTTGGAGTAAAATGTTCTGTAATGTCTTTTAGGGCCACTTGGTCTGCAGTGTTGTTCAAGATATCTATTATCTTAATGTTGCCTCAAAAATGTTTTTCATCGATATATCGTTGAATGTGGGTTATTGAAATCTCCTATTATTATTATATTGCTGCTGGTTTCTTCAGCTCCATCAATATTGCTTTATATATTTGAGTTCTCTAATGTTAAGTGCATATTTATTTATAATTGTTTTATCCTACTGATGAATTTATATGACATCTTTATTGCTCTCTTGTGACAGAATTTGACTGAATGTCTGTCTTTTGTTTATCATTTACATGTAATATATTTTCCCACTCTTTCACTGTCAGCTTGTGTGTGCATTTTAATAAATAAGTCTCTATAGGCAGCATGTCAATGTTTTCTAAATCCATTCAGCCACTTTGTCTTTTGAATGAGTTTAACTCATTTACTATTGATATTTCAGTAACTCTTTCATGTCTGCCTTGTATCTTTTTTGTGCTTTCTTCATTGTGTTTATTAATTTTTTTGTTGCGACATGTTCTGATTCCTTTTCTCTTTTTAAATTTTCTATAGGTATTTTATTTGTGATTAATGTTAGACTTACATGAAATAATTCATTTTAAGCTGGTAACATCTTTAATGGAATATAAAACCAACTCATTTACTTCTTCCACTACATCTTATATTATTGTTTCAATTTACAGATTTTTAGTATTGTGTATCATTAACATAGTTTTGCTATGGTTAATTTTTATGCTTTTTTGACTTCTGTACCAAAATTGAAAGTCATTATAAAATTGCATTCTGTAATTGTTTATAATTTACCAGCAAACTTTATACTTCTGAAGACTTTTTTGTTACTATATAGCATCCTTTCATTTCAACTTAAAGTATTCTTTATAAGCATTTAAAGTACTTCAAAGTACTCATTTTTAACATTTATTTTAAGATACATCTAGCGATGACCATTTCTCTTAGATTTTGTTTATCTAGAAAAGTCTTCAGTTTTTCTTGTTTTTGATGCAGTTATTTTTGACAGGCATTTTATGCTTTGCTGCTGTTGGTGGGTTTTTTTTTCATTCAGTATTTGAATATATCATGCTGCTACCTTCTGACCTTCAATGTTTCTGCTGAGAAATTCGCTAAAAACCTTATGGAAACTCCTCTGTATGTGACAAATTGCTTTTCTTCAGCTGTTTTCAAAATTCTTTGTCTTTGATTTTTGACAATTTCATTATAACCTATCTGGAAATGCATCTTGTTTCACCCTTGTTGGAATCCACTGGGATTCTTGAATCTAGATGTAAATTTCCTTTCCCACCTTTGGGTTTTTAGTCATTATTTCTTTAAACATGCTTTTAAATATGATTTAAATATTATTTTTAATATGCTTTAAATGTCATTTAAAATACTTTAAATGTGCTTTTTTTCACATCTTTTCTGCTTTTGGTTATGGTCCTCCTCCTTCTCCTTCATTTCCTTCTCTTCCTCCTCCTATTCCTCCTCCTCCTCTTCCTCCTTCTGCTCATACCTCTTCTTCAGTTCCCATAATGCATAGATTGGTCTGTTTGATAGTGTCCCAATAGTCCCTTTTTGTTCTTTTATCTTATCTTCTTATTGGATAATTTCTAATAACCTGTCGTCATGGAAAATGATTTTTTTCTCCTAATTGATCAAATCTGAGGTCATATCCCTTTAGTGAATTTTTTGATTCTGTTATTGTTATTCTTCAGCTACAAATTTATGTTTGCTGTATGTTTTATATCACTTTGCTTCTATTCTCATTTTGTTTATGTATTGCTTTCATGAACTTCTTGAACATTTTCATGAAGGCTATTTTGAATTCTTTGTCAGATAATTTTTATACCTCCATTTATTTGGAGTTAATTTTTGGAGATTTATTTATTTATTTTTGAAATAGCTGTTCTTCCTTCTCCCTTAATGTATCATAAATTTGCATATTTGAAAGAAATTCCACCTCTCATGATCTTTATGGACTGGCTTCATATAGGAAAAGACCATCACCAATCAGCATGGCTGGAGTTACGGGGGTCTCTTAAAACCTTTCTTTGGATATGTTCTTTTCTAAACTCATATGTGTAAATTCCCAACTTGATGTTCCTTTGTTCAGGAATGTGCAATTTGTTGCTCCCTGTCATGCTTTTCTATATACACCCAGGTTCTCTGGAGCTGCTGCAAGACTCCCAGCAATCCTTGTCCCTGACCTTTTCCAGGCTTCTAAAGTATGCCAGGTCCCATCAGTGCTCCAAACTTGTGAGATATAAATTGGTCCCTTTGGTAGCCACCGGAAAAATCAGAATACTGACATTTGTTCCCTAACCCAGGGAGAACCTGGGAGTTATAAATTTTCTCCTGCTTAACCCAGTTAATTCAGGAGGTAGAACTGTGTTGAGTATGTGTTATCCCAGACTATCGCCTTTGCTCTCAGTGGTCCCCGATGTGGAACTTTTTCTTTTAAGCCCTAGGATTCAGGAAAGATAGAACCCAGTTCTCCAGGCAGCCTGTCATAACATCTGAATATTGAAAGTACACTCTAGTCTTCTTTTTTCTTCCTCGGGGAGAAGCTGGAATCTGGGAGTTTCTTCCCAATCTAACTGCACTGTGCTGGTGGAAGAGACTATGATGAATGAGTGCCATACATTTTTCGACCAGTCTTGATGTGACTGATTTCATACTCACTGGCTGTGTGTTGACTTGTTGTTTCTGGATTTCATGTCTTATTGTTTAACTGGTGTCTCCATGCCTGAAGGATGATCTGGATTCCACTACCTTGCTGCATCACCTCCTTTATGCTACTTATAAGTACATCAAATTTTAGCAGTAATTTTTAAAGAAATTAATACATAGTATTACATATAAATTTAATTAAAACTTTAAAAATATATTAAATTGCATTTGCCACTTTAATATAATTTAAGTACTTTAATTTTATGACAAAACTTTCCAAATTATTAGGTAGATTTTATAAGCTAATAATTAAACTTTCTCTAAAGGTATCTTAACTTATAATTGTATATTTACTTAATAAGACTTTGAAACTTAAAATATCAATTATCCAATCGTACATCGCAATTACAAATATGACTACTCAGACATATTCGTTGAATTCTTCTTATATTACATCTAAAAAGCAAATTGTACAAGTCTTTCAGGAAGCTATTATCAAAGATTGTTTACAGATATCATTCCCTCTCCCTAACCAAATTGAAAATTGTTGCTCTATGGAATTGAACTTAACCCAGCATGACTTTGTCGTAAGTAACATATATATTTTTCTAGTTATCAGTAATATGCTTTTCTAATATAGAGATTAGAATTTTTTTCTTAATTTTATTTCACACTTTCTGGACTGAAAATGAAGTTCCTCTGCTTCCAGATTCTCAAGCTTCTCCGTTCTTCTACTGAACAGCACTAAGTACATCGAGTAAGGGGTTATTTGTTCTTATCATTGGAAGCATATTGGATGACAGAAACTACTGGATTTGAATTTGATCTCTTTCATTTGATGTTAGCACATAGTGTAGGTGGTTTGAAGTTTTCAAGGGCAGTACTCTGGAGCTAAGGAGAGAGTAATCTCATTTTTTTCTGCACTTCCAATAGTACTCAAACTTCAGGTCCTTTAGGTTAAAGCAGGCAGAAAACTATCTCTTGTGTGCTTTTCATCATCCTCTATTTCCTTTTGAAAATCTCAGCATGCCATGGTGTCCCCACAAAATCCCATCGTTTTCTTTAATGCTTGTTTTTCTTTATCTTTAGAAATTCTTATTATCGTGTAATATTGACTGAAATGATCACTTTCCCTTAACATTTTGTTTATCTTTTGTGATGGTTAATTTTACATGTCAACTTGACTGGGATAGTGATGCCCAGATAGTGGGTAAAACATTAATTCTGGGTGTGACTGTGAGGATGTTTCCTGAAGAGATGACTTTTGAGTTAGTAAACTAAGTGAAGAAGATTGCCCTCACCTATGAGGGTGGGCATCATCAAATCCACTGAAGATAGAAAAAGAACAAAAAGGCTAAGGAAAGAATTTCCCTCTGATTGACTGAAGTATCATCTTTAACCATCAGACATTAGTACTCCTGCTTCTTGGGGCTTCACACTCCAACAGAGACTTAACCTCATTGACCCTCCTAATTCTCAAGCCTTTGTATGAAAACTGAGTTATACCTCTGCTGTCCTGATTCTTTAGCTTGCAGATGTCAGATCCTGACTAGTAAAGATTTTGTTACTGAGAGTAGTTCTAGAGGAATTGAATTTTAATGAGTTTTCTGAATTGTTTCTGGAATCAGGTCTTTTGTAATCCATTTTCAAAGTATGTCTGTTGTTAAAGTGACAGTATTGACTGGGAAAGAATGTAATTCATAAGCTGGGAGGGAATACATGGGAAGACCTTAATGAATCTTGTTGAATCCCTACATTCCAATGAGTCTTCTTTGATAGGAGAAGAAATCTTACCACCCCTAAGGAAGGACTTTCAACCGCAGAAAAAGTGGCTTCTTCAGTCTTAGTGACAGCAGTATTCCCCCACCCCACCCACAGTAGTATCAGTCTTTTACATTGTCTGAGAGTATTAACTCTGCATTTCCTGGGGTAGCAGTAATGGCTTTACTTGAGTCTGTTTTCATGCCAAGCAATGCTCTTCCTGCAGGAGCTGACTGAACTATCTCTATTAGCTTCTAGATCGGTAATTAGTCTCAAGAGCCAGTAATCTCCTAATAGTGAGGTACAAAGTGTGACCTGTGAGAAGGTGTGCAATAATTCAAAAGAACTACTTGAGTTTTGAAATTTATAAAGAAATATAAAGATAGTTCAACCCAGCGACGGCACCAATTGCAACTGTTATAGAAGATGTAGTACTGTTGCTTCAGCAAATTAGCATGTTCTCTGGTACTTTGAATGCAACTATTAATCTGGCAAATTATCCTCCAATAGATGCACCAGAAGCTGTTTTTTTTTCCATGGGTAAGACCAGGAATACACTTCCTAACTCAAGAATATGTCAAGCCTCCAGACATATGTCATAATTTAGTTTCTAAGTATCTTGATCATTCATTACAATTGATGAAATGATGATTGGACACAGAGAGCGAGAAATGGCAACTACCCAAATTTTATTGGCAAGACATTTGCTTGTCAGATAATGGGAAGTAAATTGGATGGAAATTCAGAGGTCTTTTGCTTTAATTTAATTTCAGAGGCTTGGTGGTGTGGGGTTATATCAAAAATCCTTTTTAATATGAATTAAAATTTGTTGCATCTGGCCTTCCTAAAATCAAGAAGGAAACACAAAACTTAGTGGCTCTTTTTGAATTTTATAGGCAACATACTCCTCATACTCCTTATAACTCTGGTCTCTTTATCATGTGACTGGAAAATCTGATACTTTAGAGTGGGACCCAGAGCAAGAGTAGGCTCTGTAACAGGCCTAGACTGTCTTCCAAAGGGCTCTGCCACATGAGCTATACGATCCGATGGTCCTTGAGCTGTCAGTGGCAGATAGGGATGTTGTTTAGAACCTTTGACAGGTTCCTGTATTTGCAGAAGCCTTTAGTATTTTGGAGAAAGATCTTTCTATCCTTTGAGAAACCTGATCTCCTTTGAGAAACAGATTTGGACCTGCCAGTGGGCCTTAGTAAAGACAAAATGCTTGAACTTAGACCACCAAGTTGCCTTGAAGCCTGAGATACCCATGGTGCTCTCTGCTCTACTGAGTCACAACATTGAGCAAGCAGCACTCCATCATGAGCTGGAATTCATCAGACCTGACCAGACCCTGAAGGTACAAGTAAAGTTAAATGAAGTAGCTCAAATGTCTATAGGCTCTACTGCTACACTGCCTGCTTTCACACAGCTATGCCTACTATCTCACAGGGAGTTCTATGGTCATTTGGTGAAAGAAGAGAGGACTCTGCCTAGGTTTATAGATGATTCTGCATTATATTCAAGCACCACTCCTAGCAGGACAACAACAGTACCACAGAGCCTCTTGGGAATATTTTTAAGGGATCGTGATAAAGGAAAATTCTCCCACTGGGCAAAACTTCAAGGACACCTAGTTGTGCACTTTTACTCAGAAGGAGAAATGATCAGATGTGTGCTTATGTACTGGTTTGGCTGGATGTGTGGTCAGGTACTTAGGAGAAACAGGATTGGAAAACTGATGACAAGGAAATTTGGAGAAGAGGCATAGTAAAAGTCCAAAGAGGCAAAACACGTGAAGATATTTGTGTTCACCAAATGGTGACCTCAGCAGAGGACGATTCTTAAAATCAAGAGGCTACCAGTTTGTGGATTCCAGTCAACATCTTCCCCCAACACCCCACCATCATTCCAATGAGCTAATGGATATATTGGTCATGGTGGCAGAGAGGGAGGTTATGTATGGACAGATAAACATCAACCTCTACTTACTACGTCTGTTCTGGCTACCCATTATGCCAGCATCAGTGATCGACACTGAGTCCCATCCAATATCAAACCATGGGATGATTACTCAGCTACCTGATGGCAGGTTGATTATATTGGAATGCTTTCATTATAGAAGGGAGAGCATTTTGTCTTTACTGGAATCCACTAAGGATATCAATTTGCCTTCTCTGCATACAGTGCTTCTGCCAAAACTGCTGTCCATGAACTTAAAGACTTATCCACTATCACAGTATTCCATACAGCTTTATATCTGTTCAAATAACACACTTAGCAGAAAAAAAGGTATGACAGTGGACCCATGTTGCTAGAATTCACTGGTCTTACCATGTTTTTCACTATCCTAAAGCAGATAACTTGATAGAATGATGAAATGGCCTTTTGAAGTCTTAGTTACAGTGTCACATAAGTTATAATACTTTGAAAGACTGGGGAAAAGTTCTACAGAAGATTGTATTTGTTTTGAAGCAGTGCCCAATATATTGTACTGTTTCTACTATAAATAGTCCTTATGGGTCCAATGATCCAGGGTTGGAAATGGGAGTGATATCACTTATTATTACCTATAGTGAGTCACTAACAAAATTTGGCTTCTTGGTGTGCCTTGGTGGCTTAGCAGATAAGGCCATCAAACATAGTTCACATTATCTCAAGGATCCAGCTTCAAAATACAGGGCTGGAGTTGTGGGTCAACCAAGATGAACAACCAAATAAATTAAATTTCTTTTCTTCCTTTCTCTGCCTGCTTGCCTACCTCCTTCATTCCTGCCTGCACCTTTCCTTTAAAAAAATTGAGTCTTGTTTCCATGACTTTATGCTCTACTGGTCTTGAGGTCTTACTAGAGAGACAAATGCTTTCATCAAGAGACAAAACACAGGCTCCTTTGAACTAGAATTTAAGACTGCCATCCCATCACTTTAGTCTTCTCATGCTTCTGAATGAAAAAGCATAGAAAGTACTTATGATACTGACTGGAGTGATTGATCTAAAAAACAAAAAGAGAGAAAGAAAGAAAAAAATTGGACTACCACTCAAATGGAGGAAAGAAAGAATAATATTTCTGTAATACCAGAGATTCCTTATGATACCCTGTGATAAAAGTCAGAGGAAAACTGCAACAACCGAATTCAAGCAGGACTAGTAATGGCCCAGACCCTTGAAGAATGAAGGTTAGGCTCACTCCACTAAGGAAGGAGTCACAAACGGTTGATGTGCTTACGAAGGAAAAGGAAATGTAATAGAAAGTAGACATTGGTACGCCCTGGTGGTTCAGGTGTTGAGTTCATGCCTGGGGAGCAGTCCACATACAGTCCAGGGACCTGGAGCTTGTGTACTGAAGCAGGAGTGTATTGAGGAAAATGGGGAGTCGTAGGAGTTAGGGAACAACTAAAATGAACAGCTAAATAAATAAAATAAAATGCCTCTTCCTCCTTTCTGCCTATTGCCTGCTTGCTTTCATGCCTACCTGTCTTCTGTCCTCTTAAAGAAAAAAATAAGGTAGTTGTAACTATTAGCTATGTTCTCGCTGCCAGTTACAGAAACAAGGAAAGTTATTGGTGAATATTGCCTTACTTTGTCATGAATATGTTTGTGTGTATATGTATACATATAGCATGCAAATAGTTTTTGCTTCATTCTTTATTATATAAGATTATTGATTCAGTAGCAGTATTCAAGTATTGTTTATTTTCTATTACAACATTTAGGTTACTGGATATCAGGAGAAAAGGATATACTTCTCAAGGACTTTGTCTCTTCTGCATTTTTGGTTGTGTGCTGGAAAAATTGTATCATGGCATCATGACCTTATTATCTTCATTTGGGGATTAAACTGATTTAAGGAAATACATATGGTTACTAAGCTGACAAGGGATGGACTTATGATTAACATTACTCTATTGGTTTACGTGGTTCTCCAGCTTGTGAACAGCAGAATTTCTTGGCTTCCATATATTGTGTCAAGTTCCTATTTATTCCTATAACATATCACCATATATACATATAGTATTAATTTTTAATGTATCTATACTTTCTCTATTGGTTCTATTTTTCAAAAAATTCCCTGAATAATATACTTTCATACCACTAGCCAGTTGTTCTTCATTGATCTAATTGAAATAAAAGGAGTACTTTATTTTCTGTTTTTTTTCCATTCTGATAATTACAACTACTTTAACGTAGCTCATGCATGAATTAGATATACCTGCCTGTAGCAGAATTAATCATTGAGTTAATCCCTCTCATCCATATTATTTCATTATTAATTTATTTTCTACAAATTCCTCTGTCATCATTATATAAAGCTATTATAATTACAGAACTAGAGTCATCATCTGCAAGAATTTTTTTCATATATTTTATCATATCCATGATTCTCTAAGGGCAGTCATTTGTTTCTCATTTTAAAAAAATCCTCCTCCATTATTTGTACTCCTTCCCACACAAAATGCTAGCCACTAGTTATGGAAGTAATATAATATTAAAAAAAAATTTAATTCAGACTAACTTATTTTTTGAAGGCATGCAGCAACACAATACAAGAGATGTGGCAGAGAAGAACATGACAATGAGCATGCATACCGGGACTAAGTGCTAAAGGCATTCAGGAAGCTAGATGATATTAGGCCTCAGGCAGGAATTGAGAGGACAGTGAGATCAGAGACAGAAAACTTGGAATGGGCAGAGCGGCAACTTGATGATTTGAAAGCATTAGGTGGGATTTGGAAAAATCCGACCTGTTTGGCTAGACTGGAGCATTTGAGGATGATTGACATAAAATATAAAGTTGCATAAGTTCAGTTGAGAGGAACAGAATCACAGAGATGGTTGAAGTGTTAATGCTTGTAATACTAAAGATGAAATAGCATTGATCTCTGTGAAAACAAAGAATGGGGTTGAGGGGAAAGCCTGTGGATAAATAACACCTTGGTCTTCCTGTTTAATGTCACCGGCTACTATGCCATCTTATCTGCAATGACTTACAAATGGGAAACAAGGCAGACTGGATAAAAAGAGACTATTTAGGGGTTTAACTGCAAGCATTTTTAGAAGCTCACTGTTCTTCACTAGTATAAACTTTAAAAAATTCTGCTGGTTTTCTTTCTCATTTTCATACTGCTTTGCTGCTTACTTGTAATCTTATGATGCCTTTTCCTGCTGCTTATTTTAAGAGTCAGAGATGAATCTGGTATTAAATCTGGGGTTGGTACACATGTAGAAATGAAGAGATATTCTTGTCTAAGTCTGGCAGTCTCTTAGATGTTGAAGTCCCGATATTTCAAACTCAGCTCAAAACTCTTTGGTGTGTTTTGAGTTTGACTCTTGGCAGGGAATGGTTTCCTGTTTCTAAGAAAAAAGACTCATAAGAGAGCCTCAATAAAGCTTCTTGGACATCAAAACAACATTTTGATGAATTAATTGTAAATGAATCAGAAACATATGGATTCATTCTCTTGAGACACACATGTGTTTAAAAAAAATGAAGGGAGTTTATTGCTCAGGGATAAATGTGTTTTGGGTTTTATCAAATGCAAAATGCTTAGGGAGAAAAAGAGCAAAAGAGATAATTTAGAACCTCTGCCTTGTTTTAAAAAGACAAGTCCACTTACAATCTTATTTACTGCCACCTATTGTTCCAGAAGAAATTCAGCAGTCATGACTAATCACAACCAGCCAGGCCTGGCAGTTTACACCATTACATAGTTGTCAGTTTTAGTGGCTTGAGATCTTAGGCAAGGCATTTAAGGCTTATGAAAGAACAGGTCTTGTTTTCACATTCCAGTCAGACTATCAGATGAAGATTGTTGTCTCTTATGAATAACTTGTAAATCAAATCATCTTTTATTGAATACTTGTTTCTCCTTTTAAATGTAATGATTGAAAAATAGAGCATTATTTCTGGAAATCCTGTTTCAAAAACTAATGGAACTATGATGAGATGCCACCTAACACACAGTGAGTTTGATACTTGATAAAAACAGAAAATAATATGGGCAAGCGAGGGTATGGAGATATTTGAAATAGGGATGGAGGAGATTAGAACTCCCTTGATAGTGGTCCCATTTACATCTGCATATTATCATACAAATTATACCAAGTCTTAATGGAGTTATCTACATACAGGGAATAAAGGAAGCATGTTTCTTGCTTAAACTTTAAGAATGACATTTGCACCATTCCATAGGACATGTTACCCTAGCATTTTCTTTCAGGTTAAGCCGTAAACATTTTATCTTTATTCAAGAAAAATGGAAAAAATGCATGGTTTATGTATTATGTGGTTTATTTAAATGAGCTTATTAAAAAGATTCTAAATAACTTACAAATAAGAGAAGACAAAGAGAAAAATAAATCATTAATTAAAGTTAAGATTAATATAAAATATGTACAATAATAATTATATTGCTATAGAGAGGTCAAATATTTGAGTTTTTAAATCAGTAAGGCACAGTGGAAAACATAGACCTTATAGATTCACAGCAATAAATATTGCTCTGCCTGACAAGTGGCCTCCTGGAATAAATACAGCAGAAATCTTAGTCTGATTTTCTTTTAGCCTTCATTTTTCTTAATCCAATTAATCCAAAAAATAGTTCTGTATAGTGACTGAGAGACTCATGGTTTATCAACTTTAATAGATGATGCTGAAGTTAACACAGTTTGTGAGTTATCTCCTTTTTGTTTTTTAAACATCAAGATTTTTGTTTATCCATTTACTTCTTCAACTTCTTTTAATACTTCTTTGTTCCTTAGTTGTTTCCTGGAAAGGACGTAGGATTGCATGAGAGAAAATAAAAATCAAGTTTGTTATTTTATTCTGTTTGCTTACCTCATCTATTTAAAAACTAAAAGAAAAGAGAAAAGCTTAATTCTAGTCAGTACTTGCTTCTTTCTCTTAAAATATTTAACTTGAGGTCTAAACAACCATGTGCCTTTGGATACCTTTTCTGATCCTGAGCTTGTGCTAATCTAGCAATTTGGTGGATTAGCAACATAAATGGCATCTGTTTCAGCTTCATGGAGAGCTAGCACTTAAATGTGAGAAGCTACTGGTTTGTATGTTATCTTGCCTGATCTCTAATACACGGCACAAGGAGGTACCTTTTTTTAGATCCTTCTCAGTTCTACTGTTGTATGACTTGTTTACTCTTTCTGCTTTGAGAAAACTTTAGTTCATGGAAAAAATATTTATGTAGTGTTCTCTTTTAATAATCTCTATTCATTAATCTCTAGCTAAGAAATGTTGATAATCAAGGGACTGTTTAAAAGTGCTTCTGATTTCTTTGGAGGATGGAGTCTAAGAAAAATGCTTTTCTGTAATTCGGAGAACTGGGGCATCAGTGAGGGGCCGGGGAAGTAGTTTGGGATGTCATTTTAGGCTGAAAATGACAACTACATACACAACGGAATTCGGCAGTTTAGATTGTTTCGACTTTTTTTCCATTCGCTTAAAACAAGCGTGTGTGGGAAGGGTTTGTGAGAAATGGGGATGGAGGAGATATAATTTATTTTGGGTATTGTGCATTAGTCATTTTTCATCTGCGAAGTCATCACCTGAAAGAAACATTAGACAGCAATAGACGTCATTCATAAGCAGTAAGTTTTGTTTTAAGAGAGACTTTATGGATGTGATTAAGCTCTGTTAAACATCCTATGCCACTGCGACCGGAAACATTCTCATTGTGTGTTCTTTCTTTTGAAATGCCACAACTCAGGAAATACATAAACTTTTAAAACTATTCTGGCTGGACCCTACATGTTTTGAGAATTGAGGAAAGGAATAATCTGATCACTCAAGCCTTGATTATTTGTAAACTTAGTTTTAAGTCACCCAGATGATTTTCTTAATTTTCTGTGTCCTTTTTGGGAAATAGAGACTGTTGCTTTTGTATCCAAAAACAACTTATTTTTTCATTTAACTGTAATACCTTAAATTATGTTCATGGTAATTTACTGGTACAACTTGAAGCAATCATTATACACACATTTACAGTAATTTTCCACAATGTTGCTTGTGATGGTCTTAATCTAAAACTGGTGGGCAGGATTATTTTTAGTGTAACCTCAGTATTTTGCTAGAAGGAATGCAAATGTCTTTATAAAAAGAAAGCAAATAGCTTTCATATTACAATAAAGTCCTGGATTAGTATATATCCAGAGAACTCATTGACTAAACAGATGCATCAGTGAACAATCCGAAAGGGTGGTAGACATGAAGTGGACCTGAGATGTGTATTTTTCTTTCCCCAAATTGTTCATAATTAGAAAACATTCTAGACTTCATTGATACTATATTTGATCAAATTAATTTTAAATGAATTAAAAAACATTAAAAGCTATTTTCAGAAATAGCACATATCTTTACACCTTTTTAATATCTGTTTGTTTTAGTAGTGAGTTGTAATTTTATTTGGGTTGATAAACCTCTCCTTTCTATCTGTGTAGAATTACTTCCTAACACTAAATTAATGATGTTTTAAAGCTGGTCCTGTCCACAGATCAGTTGACTAATTAAATGTAAAATATAAAAATATTTAAAGTGTCTTGACACTCCCAAGTTTCACAAAGATGTGAATGACATAAAAATCCAGAATGAAAGATAATAGCAAAAACCAATAAAAATAAATGAGGTGTATGTATATCCTCAAGTAAGAAGAAACCACTGGACATAGTTCATAATTTTAATTCTTTTGTAAGTTTCTTAATGCTTCAAAGAAAATAGAATTTTAATTATTTTATGTTTCTTCATGACTCAAATATAATGAATTCCTTTGAAGGATATGTTTGTTCAGAAGAACGTGTCTTCAGGGTAGACTTCGTTATATAGAAGATATAAAAGTGGTATGTGGGGATCAGATAACAGTTTTTCTGGAAAGTTTAATTTTCTAAGCTTTGTGAAGTCACATTAATCTAAATTTTCAAGATTTCAGGTTTCTTTCTTATTAGAACATGGTCGAAAACCCTTCGTGTAATTTAAGGTATAAAGCATGTTGGAAAGGTTCATATTTTGAGAATTGTTCTAAGATCTCCCTAAAGAATGAGTTTTGATTCTCGACAATTTGTTTACTCTTGTCGTCTGTTTAGGAAGAATTGTATTTATTTAAACTTAAAGCATAGCACATCCATTATTTTTTTAAATTGTGGCAAACATGCATAATATAAACTTTGCTGTCTTAACCATTTTTAAGTGTTCAAATCAGTAAGTTTAAGTACATGTACACTGTTGTGAAGTCAATCTCCAGAGCATTTTTCGTCTAATAAAACTGAAACTATTCCCCTCTCCTTTCAGTCCCTGGGAACCACCATTCTACTTTCTGACTTTATGGAATCATATTGAATTATTTTTTGTGTCTGAATTAATTCATAGAAGGTCTGTTCCTTGAATGATCCATGCTAAATCCTGGATTTCCCTGTGAAGAATTCTTTGTGTCTCACACAAGTTGTATTGACCTGATATTGACATTTGTCTGGCATCACAGACGTGAAAAGTTATGGATCAAATTAAATGAGATCAGTTTAAACCTCTGAATGTTGAAGTTGAATCAAAACTTATACTTGATTTTGCTTTGAGAACAATAGTGCATTGGAATAATCTTTAAATAAATCAGATACAATGTCCAGTGCAGAAAAAAGATGAGATGTTTTAATTTCCTCTTGTTGAAATTTCACTTTAATGACTTAACGACACATTTTCCCCCACTCATTATCCACTTACTAATTTAGTCATACAGTCTATAAATCTTTGAAAAGGAACCTTTACTGTCAGGTACTTTTCATGGTAAGGTCTTACAACTATAAATAATATATGCAAGGTCCAAGGTTACACAATGGTAAATGAAAATAAACAAATGAGTAATCCCCTTGTTCCCCCCAATCATATTTTTTTCAGTTATGGGTAAGTGTTACAAAGGCAACAAAGCATAGTAATATGATAGCTTGAATTTTATTTGATGAACACATGAAATTTCTTGATAGTTCTGGATAGGAAAGTGAAACCTTGATTTTAACTCTTAAAAATCCCTTGGCTTTTGAGTAAAGAAGAGGGTTCGGGGACCAAAGAATAAGGGCGGAATCATAAGGACCAGTGAGGAAGCTGTTGCACTAGCTGAGAGAAGGAGTAATTAATGGCAACTCAGACTGGAGGGCACAACCCACTGCTATTCCATTCTGTTCCTGCCACATAGGGGCACACATTATCACAATACATATTTATGTAGGTTTATCATTTATAAGTCTAAAAAATTCCAACTAAAAATTTCCCCAACTCTAACTGATAGCAATTATTGTGATCACTACTGAGTCTGAATATGCTTAAATCTGTTTTTGTAACTTGTATATCTCTTGTTCCTTGTTGAGCTTATTTTTTTCCTTCGTGATACAGAAAAGATTTTCATGTATTTAAAGACATTAAACATTTGGCAATGTGATGAGGGATTAAATTTTTTTATATTTCATAGGTTTTGAAATGTCTTAAGTGATTTTAGCATTCATATATTTTCAATTTTATATATTCAAATGTAAACATTTATTTTAAATCATTTTAATATTTTCTCAGAAGCAATAACTGTATATAGAGAAAATATTAAGTGTATTCCCACATATATTCTATTGTGAAGAATATATTTACTTCTGCATTTTGATGTCAAAGAAATAGTATAAACAAATAAAAATAAACACAATTATCATTAATCAAAGGTAGAAACTTTTTTGACATTTATGATTCTATACTTTTACAACAACGTTGTAACATATATATTTTTTAACTTTCTCTTTCACTAAGTAATATATGTTATAAATTTTAACATCATTCCATAATCTTTTCTATAACATTTTTATAACTCATGGGTGGGATTAGTCTATTTCAATAATTTCTTTTTGTTGAATATTTTCAATTTTCTATAATTGAAGGTATGTTACTAGGATACTCTGATAATTAAATATTTATAGAAATTCATAATTACTTGTTTATATCTATTTTTACATGTTTGTATGTCAGGGTTATGTATGCATTAAAGGTTTTCATAAGAGCAATAGGATAATAATGTTGAAATTGGACTATAAAACCAAGCCATCTTAAAATTCTGGTTCTGTCCCATCCTAGCTATGTTTTAAATGGAGTCATTTTTCTCATTTGTGTATCATCTGCAATTACATCTTCCTCAGAATTGTGATTATGACACCTGAAGCAATATACATATTTAATGAAATCCTAATCAAAATCTATGAGCATCCTTCAAAGAAATAGAATAACAATTATAAAATTTATTTGCAACTACAAAAACATCCAAATAGCAAAAAAAATTCTGAGAAAAAAGAACAAGAATGAAGTTATCATGCTCCCTGACTTCAAACTATACCAAAAAGTGATAGTAATAGAAAAAAATATGATATTGAAATTAAAACAGACACACAATGGAACAGAACTGAGAACTGGAAATAAGTTCAAACATACATACACAATTATTTTAAGACAAAAGAATAGAGATCATAAACAGAGTAAGGAAATCTTCTTCAATAAATAATGTTGGAAAAATTGAACTACCACACGCAGAAGAGCATAACTAGACCACTGTCTGATACCATACACACAATTAATTGAAAATGGATTAAAGACTTGAGTGTAAGATCTGAACCATAAAATACATAGAAGAAGACATAGATAATGTGTTCCTTAACATCGAAGTTAAAGATGTCTTTGGAGATTCAACTCCAAAAGTAAGTCAAATACAATTGTAATTAAAAACGGGAATGCGTAAAACTAAAAGACTCTATACAGTGAATTAAATTGTCAGAATTAAACAGCATCCTATTGAATGGGAGAAGATAATTACCAGTAATATATCCAGCAAGGAGTTCATGCAGAAATTATATAAAGAATTTATAAAACTCGACAGCAACAAAAATTCTCAGAAAACAAATAACTGCTTAAAAAATCAGAAGAGGATCTAAATAAACACTTCTCCAAGAAGACATACAGATATCCAGCAGGCACATGAAAGATGCTCATCATCTTTTATTCTTAGTGAAAACAAATCATGACTGATACTAATATCAAAAAGACAAGAAACAACAAGTGTCAGAGAATATGGAGAGAGAAGAAAACTTTTGTACATTGTTGGGCATATAAATGTAAATTGGTAAATAATTAGTGTAAATTATGGAAATTCATCCAAAATTAAAAATAGAAATTCTGATTCAGTTATCATTCTGGGTATTTAACCAAATATGAAAACACTAACTAGAAGCAATATATGTATCCCTGGGTTCATTGTAACATTATCCACATAACCAAAATTTGGAAAAACATATGCACCCATCAATAGGATTTGATAGAGAAGGTATAGTATATATATAGATATAGATATAGATAGATAGATAATTAAATACTATTCAACTATAAAGGTAAAATACTGTAATTTCAATAACATGAATAGATCTAGAGTGTATTATGCCTAGTGTAATAAGTCAGATGGAGGACAAATTGTATGGTTTCCCTCATATGTTGAAGATAAAGAAACAAAACTAATGAACAAACAAAATAAAGCAGAAATAAACCCTTAAACTATAAGAACAAAACAGTGATTACCAGAGGGAAGGAAGAAGGAGGGAGTGGGTATATCATGTAAAACAGGTCAATTGTGTAGTGAAGAAAGTAAAATAGATTTTTGTTACTGAATATAATACATTATATACATGTTAATTTATAATACTCATGCCTAAAATCTTTGTAATATAAATGAATGATGCTTCAAAAATATTTTAATTTTAAACATATTTGATAATAAAATAATAATGTTTCATGATAGTGAGCAATCAATACTTTTATTATTGTGTACTGCCATATTGTCCAAAATTTTGTGTTTATAATTTTAATAGCATCTTAAAAATTTTAACTTATTCAGGTTTGCTATTTAAAAAAAAATTATTTGATAATTAGTTCTATTATTTTTATTTATATCCAATTATTTTTCTAGCAAGAAAAAATACTTTTACTTATATGCTACTAGCTGATATAGATTTATTCATTTTTAATAACATGTTTATGCCTTTTCTAATATTTTTATTGAGATATTTGATATTTATTAAGAATATTTATAAATGCATTGATATTAACCTATACTTTATATGCTACAAATATATCTTTTCATTTGTTTGCTTAGTTTGTATATGATTTTGACCTAATTTGTGTGCAAATATACAAATATTTTGAGGAAATTTTGGCATAATATATTTTATATGTGACTTTCTTCTTTATATCAGTCTTTCTTTATGTGATCAAAAAATTGCTCTTTAAATGACTTGAAATTTGCAGAAATTTTAAGATTTAAAGATATGTTTGACAGATAGTAATAAAGCAAATGCTTGAATTTAGAATTGCATGCTATTTTTTAAATGAAAGTATATTTAGTAATATATCTTAAGAATGTGTGTTTGTGTGTGTAAGTATGAGATAGAGAGAGGGTGTGGAAGAGGGAGAGAGGTGAGTCCTCTCAGTAATTATTGAGAAGATAGTGATTACTCTAGTTGGACCTATGAATTGTGACCTCTCACTGGTCAGATCTCCTGAGTAATTTTAGGAAACAAGATAGGCATTTTACCTAAGCCAAAATTGCTTTATGTGTTGTTATGTGAAAGTGGAAGTTCAGTTCCTTTCCTAGGAAAACAAAATCCTATTTCATTGAAGACAGATCTGAATAAAGTCCAATCCCTTATCCATTAGTGTGCATCAAACTGGACATCATGAAAATCTCTATTCCGCATTGTTATCTTTAACTACCATTCCCCTCTATTTTAATACCTCAGGCAGAATCTAAGAGGGAAAATTAAAACTTACATTGTTTTATAACTATGATTCTAATTTTCAGTCCCAAATCAATTAGAGGAAAAAGCATTTCCTAAAACCACATTTGTAACTCATAATGCTAATTTTTATTGCACTCAAACAAATTTCTAAATAAAAATTTATAAAGTCAAAAGATAGGAGGATATACAACTATATTTACCTTTAAAATTAATGTTTCCTTTATTTACATGTCTGTCTTCAGTTTATCTGGTGTTTATTAGTGCTCATGGAAAAGGTTCCAATTTAATTTCAAATGATTGACTAGTTTCTCTAGCTCCATTAATTTAGAATTCACCATTTCAGTATGTCTTTAAAATATTATAACTGTAATATTTAAATTCACACTTTAACTGATATGCATACTAGTGTGCCAATAAAAATAATGATTTTATTATAATAAGTTTATAACATATTTTAATCTTTGAAAGGACTAAATTCTCTTTTTCTAAACTCTTGCTATTTAAAATAATTTATTGGATTACTTCTATATTCATGCAAAGAAGTATAGATTTAAAAGTAAAACATAAAATTATTCCAGATTGATTTTTGAAAGTTTATGCATAAATTATTATAGTATCTACAATTAAGATTTTATTTTATGCCCCTAAATGACAATCAAGCTCTATACTAAATACTAAGTTCTACATACTCTATTTAATATATTAAATGTTATATTTTTTGCATATTTAGAAAATGTATAGGTAAAATGTGGCTGTGTATTCATAGATATTTGATATTTAAAACATGAATTGTCTATGAAAAATTGTTTCCTTATAGACTTTTTTCAGAACATCACTAATTAATAACAATGCTAAAAGTTTCCAGACATTTACTTTCATCTGGGTATCTTAGCAAGTGCATTATCCTGATTTCATAATGAAACATTTTCTTTAGATTTTTGAAAGATAATCATACCATCTACATGTATGTGATGCTATCTTCTTTTTTCCCAGTGGAAGTTACTTTTTTTTTCTATTTTACTCATTTGTCAGGCAATTGTTTGGTGATGGAAATATAGTGAACATTATTCCATCTTAAAATTTTACTTTTTCCTCCACTTTAAGACATTTCTCAGCAAAATGGTAGAATATGAATTGATTTTATACCATCTTGCCTCCAAAAACATCAATTTTGACAATCACTCAAGGATGAGTGTGCCTTTGTGCCAGGCTAGGTGTCCAGTAGAATAGTACCATCACATTGTTGAAAGAAAAT
Organism: Solenodon paradoxus; assembly: GCA_004363575.1. NCBI lineage: Eukaryota > Metazoa > Chordata > Mammalia > Eulipotyphla > Solenodontidae > Solenodon > Solenodon paradoxus. The sequence continues at coordinate 203,123 of RJWH01001083.1, forward strand.
ACACCTGGATTTGATGCATTGAAAGGGTAAAGGGAAAATTTCACTTTACCTACACCACTCCTCCAAGAAGAAGCAACTTAGAAGCAAGAGAAATAGTCCCAGCTTATAATTTTCTCACAAGTAAAGTGAGAGTGTCAGAGTGAGAAACAGGCTCCCCCAGCTCTGCATGGCACTGCTAAAGAGGCCACTTCTCCTGCACCTGTCCAGATACTGAGGCATGCTTTATGACTAGGGAGTCAGGAGGACTGGGACAGAGCAGCCAGAGCTCTCACAGATGGCTGCCTCATCTGAGAGTCCCTCGAAAGTGCGAAAATGCTGTAAGTAGTGACTAGTTCAAATGTAAAGACAGGAAAGCAAGACTGAAGGAACTTAAGATATCAAGGAAACATGACACGACTAAGGGAAAACAATACTTTTCCAGCAACTTACCCCAAAGGAAAGGAGGTATGTGATTAGTCTGATAAAGAGTTCAAAATGTTTTAAGGAAGTTGAGTGATTTACAGGAAAACACGAAGACGTTTCAACAAAATCAGGAAAACAACACATGAAAAAAAACAGGTTAGCGGCGAAATAAAAATCAAAAGACAAACAAAAAGAAATACTTCATATATCACCAAAAAGTGGAATGATATGTGAGATGATATTGCCAAATAAAAAGACTGCCAACCAGAAATGTGTCCATCAGAATTGAAGGATTAAAGACATTTTTAGACAAATAGAAGACAAAAGAAGTTCATCACCTTATAAGAAATGCTGAAAAGAGTTCTTCAAACTGAATGAAAATATGATATTTTGTTATGTGGCAAAGTGGTTAAAGTAAGTATAGAGTCAAATCCATAATATTATAATACTATGATGTAGTTATATTAATAATTTAACTCTAGTAAAAAGATTAAAGGTCAAAAGTGTTTAAAAAACATACCCCTGTTATTCGATAATGTATGAAAAATATAAGAAAGATAAATTGTGACTTAAAAACATAAAATTGAGAGAGGTATAAGAAGAGTATTTTTGTATTCAATCAAGATTAAGTTGCTATAAGCTTAAAATTGAGTGTTACATTTTATATAAGCCTCATGGTAACCACAAAGCTAAAACTTAGTAAATATACAAAATATAAAGAAAAGGAATCAACGCATACCATTACACAAACTCAACAACTGAAAAAGAAGAACGCAAAAGAGGAAAAAAGAAACAAAAACTACAAAGCAGTCAGGAAACACTATCATTTGTAAGTCTTTATTAACAATTGCTTCAAATTTATATTGATGAAATACTCCAGTCAAAAAACAAAGTAACTGAATGGATAAAGACATAAGACCCAACTTTATGCTTAGAAAAAACTTTAAACTTTAACTCTAAGGACTCATTTAACCCAAGTGAAGGGATAGAAAAAGATATTCCATTCAACTGGAAACTGAGAGCATGAATATCTGTACTTATATTAGATAAATACACCAACTCAAAAAGTATAATAAGAGATCAAAGAGGTAATTATGTAGTGAATAATCAAGAGGATACAGCAATTATATATATGAATAAAAGAAGTAAAATTCATAGCAACAGAGTAGAATGGTGGTTACCAGTTACTGGGGGATGAAGAGATGCTGTTCAAATTGTATAGGTCTCCAATTACAAGATGGATGAGCTCTGGAGATCTAATATGCAGCATGGTTACTAAAGTTAGTGGTACATTTTTAGAAATACTTCTTTGTTTAATTGATTTTGGAAACAAGAGGGAAACAATAGTATACTTATGATCTTTATTTTCTTGCCTCTGTTTCTCTGGCCAACTCCCATCTGCTATTTCTACCACGTCATTCAAATTAAGATGCATTTGTCAATATTACCAGTCCCTCTAAGATAACTTCCATATTTAATGATCAAGTATCCATCTATTTTATTACCTTTCAACAACTAATGAGTAAACCAATACCATTATCTTAGGATTCTTCTTTTGCTTGGCATCTGAAATAAATCATTGCCATGTTTTCGTCCCCATGGGCTGCTGTTTTCAATCATTTCTGGTTGATTTTTCTCTTCCTTATGCCTAAATGTTACACTTTTTGAAGACAGCGCTTGAACTCTTTTTTTCTCTCAAATTACACTTAATCTAAATGATCTTATTTAGTCTTATGGATAGTGATATTTGTGTAGAAAAAACTGTTATCTTTTGTTTCTGTTTACCCTCATACTGTTACCACACACATCTCTATGGGCTATTTTCCCACACGATGCAATTCTGCAGCATGAGCTGCGTGTTGTGCAACTTAACTTAATTTTAAAAATTCCATACTTCTAATCATGCCTTTTATTTTCCCGCTTACTAGTTTCCATTTGGGAGCCCACCAATAGTCGTCTACTTAGAACTAATAGACACTAATATCACCCAAGAACTTCCAAAAGATGGAAGTACTTTGTATCAGGAAATGGGGTCAATGACCAGAGACTAGAACAAAAGATGCTCAGAGTTCTGTTACTATTTAGGATTTTGAAAGGTTTAAGGAACTCTGTGTCAGGAACTGGAGCAAAGGCAACACTATATATACATTTACAGATACTACTATTTCATATTTAATGTTTCTAGCCTTCATCCATTTTTCAGCCTTATTTATCAAACATTTTGATTCCTCTACTTGAATATATAATGAAAATTTGGCCATCATAATCAAAACGAAAATATAAGTTATCAATTTTATTGACTAAAAATAAGAGTAATGAATTTATATATACCTTATTTTTGCTAGCACTTTTTTTCACATTTCTGTCTGGAATCATATCCCTCTGCCTGAAAATTTTCCTTTAACTTTGTGCATAGCTCAGATATTCTGGCAAGAAAATTCTCTAATAATTTACTTGTCTGAAAATAATTTACACCTTATCACCCTTTTTTTTAAGAGTTTTTTTTTATATTGAATTCTGGATTGTCTTTTTTTCAGTACATAGAAATGTCATTTCATTATCTTTTGAATTGCCTAATAGCTGCTGCTGTTCTTGTCTTTGTTCCTCTGTATATCGTGTATTGTTTCCCTCTGTTTGGCATATATTGTATTTATCTTTGATTTTTAGCTGTTTTACTATTTATTTATTCCATATTTACCCTGATTGGATTTCCTTCAGCTTTTTGGATTTATGGCTTAATATAGCTCATTTTTTTTTGGAAAACTCTTGGTGATTATCTCTTCAAATATTTCTTCTGTTCATTTGCTTTTTTTTAAGAATTTTAATTACATGTATATTATGACACAATGTTATCCAAACGTTCTTAGATGTTTTTTTTTTTAATTTTCATTCTTTTCCTCTTTGCATTTCAGTTTGAATACTAGAGAAATAACGAGATGGCAGAAGAGGTTATTGCCTGATTTCCGTCTATGGGATACAACTAACTTTTTTCCAGAAATGACACCAGCAGGGAGCCCAACAGTACTCCTGCAGCTAAATAACAATAGCAAATACATTAAGGGGATGACAAGAGGAATTTCACACATCTGATTATCTGAAAATGGAACTGGAAAGTTGAGCCAAGTAACACTGATAGGGCATCTATGACTGCAACTTTGGGAGAGGAAGCAGTACAGGCAGCCAGCAGAACCAACCAACAAGGTGGTAGGCCCAGTATTGAGTTCCAGGGAATGAGGAACTAAGATTACTGGTGGCACAGATACTTGACTTGAGTGAAGCAAATAGAGAAAGGGGGTAGGTCTGAGCCCCAGTATTCAAAGTCTCAAAGTCCAGCAAAGAGCATAAAGGAAATGGACTGCACACCTCCTCTTCCACCCTTTGGGACCCATGTGCCAGAAGAGAACTCCATCATTAGAAAAGATAGATTACTGAAACAAGTATTGGATGATACCCCCAGGAATAGGCTCCCTTATACCCAACAGACAATGACAGCATCTACTTCCTTCCGCCAATATTCACCCCTCTCCTACCCAGCAGTCATCATATATCACCCTGCCTCAGCAACATATTCTTATTATAGAAACCTGGAAGTGTCAAAAATATAAAATATTTTCAGAAAAAATTAGGCAGCTCAGTTACAAGAATCCTATGGGGGATTGGGAGGAGATTCCAATACACTTCAAAACCTCAAAGTATTATGATATCACAAAAGAGGACACCTCATCAGACCAATTTCAAAGATGGAATATTATATCTTTTTAATAGATAAAGTATTCAAACCAACAAATGTGTAGAAACTCAGATAAAATAAAATTCAGAAAAACAGAACTACAAGATGACTCTGAAAACAGGTCAATGAGCACAAAAGTAATATTGATGAGCAGAAGTTTTAGAAAAGAAACAACAAAAATTAAGGGAGGTAAAAAATACAATAAATGAGATCAAGGATCAAAGAAATATATGGAAACAGAATTGACCAAATGGAGGAAAGATCCAGTGATCTGAAGGATAAAAACATAAAAAGGAGCCAGTTGGAAGAAAAGAAATTAAATTAAAAAAAAAAAAAACTACTTTGAGAGCTATCCAACTCTATTAGGAAAGGCACCATAAAAAAAAAAAAATGGGCATCCCAGTAGCTGAAGAGAGAAAAGGGAACAGAGGACATATTCAAAGAATTAGTTGTGGAAAACTTTCCAAACCTAGGGAAGGAAATGAACATAAAAGTTATGAAACAAATACAACTCCTACTATATAAAGGTATAAAATAAGGCATACAATTGTAAAACTAACAAAATCCACTGCAAAAAATAATATTAAATGTGGCCATGGGGGAAAAAACAAGAAACATACAAAGGTACTCCCATCATCCTGTCAGACTTCTCTGTAGAAATGCTGCAGGCCAGGAGAGAATGGAAAAATCTATTCAAAATATGCCAAGATAAAAACTGCCAACCAAGTATACTATATTCTATGAAACTCACTCTCATATATGAGGGAGAAATAAAGGTGTTCCCTGTCAAACAGAGGTTGAACGAATTTGCTGCCATGAGCCCTCCTATAAGAAATGTTAAAAGATATTCTTCTAACTAAATAACAAATGTTTATAAAACAAAGAAACAAACAGCTAGACAAAAACAGAAAATAAAAGACAATGGCAATAGCAAGTCCTCAAATATCAATAATCACCCTGAATATAAATGTACTAAATTCACCAAATAAAAGGTACAGAGTGACCAGAAAGGTTAAAACAACAAAACTCAACTATACTATGTTTGCAAAAGACTAACCTGACATAGGGAGATGAACAGAATTAAAGTGAAGCAATGGAAGGGATCAGCACAACAAAAATGTGTAATAATTAATACATTAGTTCTTATTATATTAATGCACTCAAAAAGGAGCACCCAAATATTTTAAGCAAATAGTATGGACATAAACAAAAGAATAGACAGCAACACAGTGATAGTAGGGAACTTCAGAAAGATCAGCTGTACAGAAAATCAACAAAGAAACAATACCTCTAAATGACAAATTAGATGACTTAATAGATATGTAGAGAGTATTTCATGCTAAAACAATAAACTGCAAATTATTTTCAAATGGCTATGAATCATTTTCAAGGATAGAGTATATGTTGGGACACAAAGCAAGTCTTAATTTATGAAGATTAAAATCATATTTAGATGTTTTGTATCACAATAACATCAAACTAGAAATTAACCAAAATAGAAATGAAAGTATAGATGCAAAGGAGTGTATAATAAGCAACATGTATTTGAACAAATATTGGATTAATAGGGAACTCAAAAACTAAATTCAAAAATACCTGAAGTCAAACGAAAATGAATCTAGGGGATGGAGCAAAATCAGTACTAAGAAGAAAATATATAACAATACAATCCTATCTCATGAAACAAGATAAATAACAAATAAAAAAAAACTGATGCCTTAACCTAAAAGAACTAGAAAAAGAATAAAAATGAAACCAAAACTTAGTAGAAGGAAGGAAATAATAAAACAGCATAGAAATCAATAAAATAGGTCAAAAAGTCTAATCAAAAATCAGTTAAATCAAAATCTGTTTATTTAAAAGGATAAAATAGACAAACCACTAGCCACACTCATAAAGAAGAGGAGAGGAAAAAATGCTAATAAATAAAACAAATGAAATGGAGTTGCAACTGTATTACAATTACAGAAATATGGAGGCTCATAAGAGAATATCATGAAAACCTTTAAGGTAGAAAATTGGATAAGCTAGAAGTAATGGAAAAATTCTTGAACACATATGAGATCAAATTAGGAAGAAATCAAAATCCTGAAATGATCTTTGAAAGCAAGGAAATCAACAGTAATTGAAAATCTCCCCAAAACACAAAAGCACCTGAACAGATGGTTTCACTAGTAAGTTCTAACAAGTGTTTAAACAATACCAATTCTTCTCAAACTGTTAACAAAAATTCAAGAAGGCAAACTTTCAAACACTTTTGTATGATGCCAACAATCTCTGATTCCAAAACAAAGATATAACCGCCGCCCCCCCCAAGAAAAAGAAAGTTGCCGATCAGTTTCTTTAATGGATATTGATGTAAAAATCCTTCACAAAATACTAGTAAATCAAATTCAACAACTCATTAAAAGAATCATACAACATGATCAACTGGAATTCATTCTAAGGATGCAAGGATGGTTCAGCGCAATCAATAAATGTGATACACTGCATTAACAGAAAGGATAACATATATAATCATCTCTATAGACATGAAAAAGCATCTGATAAGATCCAACACACTTTTATGTTCAAAATTCTCCAGAAAATGAATATAGATAGAATGTACTTCAACATAAAAAAGACTATAATGAAAAAACCACTGCCGACATATTCAATGGGGAAAAACTAATTTTCCTCTAAGATCAGAAACAAGGCAGAGGTGTCCACTTTCTTCACTACTAATTATATAATGTTTGAAGTCCTGTTCAGTGTAATTAGACAAGGAGAAGACCTAAAAGTTATCCAAACTGGAAAACATGAAGAGAAACTATCACTATTTTCAGATGATATGACTATATATAATATATACATATATATGCATATGTATACATAGATATACAAAATTCCCCAAGACCAGTAAAAAAACTGCTAGAAAAATATTTTTGATTTGTAGTTCATAGAATTAATATTAAAAAATCATTGCATTTCTATATGCAAACAAAAAACTTGCAGCATGATAACTCTGGAAAATAATTCTATTTATAATTGCATCAAAAAGAGTAAAGTAGATGGAGCAAACTTAACCAAAGTAGCAAAAGACCTATTCTTTGAAAGTTGCAAAATATTGTTAAAAGAAGTAGAGAAAATCACAAAGAAATGGAAATATACTTTATACACATGAATTGGAAGAATTAACATTGTTAAAATGGCCATATTACCTAATGCAATATACAGCTTCAATGCAATCCACATCAAAATTCTAAAAATATTCTTCACAGAAATAGAATAAAAACAGACACAGATCAATGGAGCAGAACAGAGAGGCAGGAAATAAATCCACACATATATGCACAATTAATTTACAGTAAAGGAGTAAGAGCATATAATAAGGCAAGGAGAGTACTTCACATGGTGTTAGGACAACAGCTTAGTCAGAATTCAAAAGGTTCAAGCTAGATTGCTACCTAATACCATATACAGAAACAAATTAAAAATGGATTAAAGATTTAGAGGTAAAGCCTAAAGCCATAAAATACATAGAAGAATAAAAAATATAGGAAAACCCTCCTTGACATTGATGTAAGAAATGACTTTGGGAATTTGACTTCAATGACAAAGAAATAAAATCCAAAATAAACAGATGGGATTATATCAAACTATAAAGCTTCTGTACAAAATCATCTCTCATCAGAACTAAAAGACAACTAAAATCCAACAAAGGATTAATACCTAAAATATATAAACAACTCAAAATACAACAGAAAGACAAATAATTCAATTAAGAATTGGGCATATTATTTTTTTTCCTTTTAGAAATTGGTTAATTCTAACGCAGAATATATCACTTCAGATCATAGAAAATTAAGAACATATTCAAGTAAGTTTCATGATTCAGTTTTAGTTTTGGGAAAAGGTGTAATTCTGTGTGTAGATTCATTTTTTTAAACATGTGGATGTGCAGTTGTTTCAGCACCATGTTTTGAAGAGAACATTTGCTCTTTACATTGCTTTTGTTCCTTTGTCAAAGATCAGTTGACTATATTCAAGAGGGTCAATTTCTGGGCTGCCTCTTACATACTATTGATCTAATTTCTGTTATTTTTCCAACATCATGTTGTTTTGATTACTATACCTTTATAATGTCTTGAAATCCAGTCACATCAGTCCTCCAACTTTGTCTCATTCAATATTGTGTTGGCTATTCTGAGTCTTTTGCCTCTCCAGATAAGCTTTAGAATCATCTTTTCAATATACATAAAATAACCTGCTGTTTTCTTTTTATTGGCATCGCACTGAATCTATAGACAGAGTTGGAAAGACTTACATGTTGTCTATATTCAGTCTTCTTATCCATGAATATGGAATATCTCTCCATTTACTTTGGTATCACTTATCACTCTTGTCTTCATATAAATCATGTACATATTTTGTTATATTTATACCTAAATGCTTAATCTGGTGAGTAGTAAAGATAATTGATATTGTGCTTTTTACTTTATAAATTTTTGTTTTTACACGTTAAAATAAACTCATATGTATGGGTTCCCTATTGCTCATATATATGCCAACACACCCTGCCCTCCACCAAACTATGAAGTGTTCTTCCCCATTGTTCAGTGGGTCCCACAACCATTTGCCCAACCCCCATCCCATTTCCTACTGGTAATCTCAGTTTTGTTGCAAGTGCCTAAGGACTTGTTTTGTTTCATCTGTTCCTTGTTTTGTCTATTCAAATCCACCTATGAATGAAGTCATCTGGTATTTGTCTTTTTTCTTTTGACTTACTTCACTTGGCAGATAGGCAGATAAACTTAACAGATACTTTTCCAAAAACACATAGAGATGGCTTAAAGGCACATAAAAAGATGTTCTATCTCCCTTGTCACTAGGGAAATGCCAATAAAACAACAATGAAACATTACCTCATATATGTGAGAATGGCTATTATCCAAAAGACTGGAAACAAGTTTTGACGAGGATGTGTAGAAAAGGAGATACTTGTACACTCTTTGTGAGAGTGTAAAATGATGCAACCATTATGGAAAGTGGTATAGAGATTCTTCAAAAAATTGAGAATAGAAATTCTGTGTGATCCAATTATTCCTTCCTGGACATTTACCCAAACACACAATAACACTAATTTTCAGAGACACATGCACCACTACCCATGTTATTTGCGACGTTATTTACAATAGCCAAGAACTGGATCTAACCTAAGTGCACATCGATAAATGAGTGGATAAAGAAGATGTGGTATATATACTCAATGAAATACTGCTCAATTATCAAAAAAAATGATATCTTGCCATTTGTAGCAACATGTGCAGATCTAGAAGGAATAGTGCCTGATGAGATAAGGCAGGAGTAAGACACACATTACATGGTATGTGGTATGTGGAGAAACTAAACAAACAAGTGAAATAAATCAAACAAAAATTGACTTTAGTCAATAAAAGCGAATAAATGATTTCAAGAAAAAAAGGGGAAAGTGGGCTGGTAAATCGGGTTGAGGTGGGTATAATGAAGGAAGAACTGAAATGGCGAACTTATTAGATGGAGATGTGAATTTACTATGATACAAACTTAAACCTATATAATATTATGATGCAATGTTCCTACACTAAATTAATTTAAATTTAAAAATAATTTATATTGTTTTTTTCTAGGCTTCTGATTCTTTAATAACCTGTGATATAACTATTGATTATCTCATATAAATAATTCTTTATCTCTAATATTGTGTTTACATCTGCAAGATTTCTTCTGTCTCTTTACTGCACAATTGTCATATAAAATAGCTGCTTATTTTCAGCTGAAACTGGTAGAAGAGCAAGATCATTTTTCACTCATTCTGCTGATAAAGGGTCCAAATAATAATTATGCTGCCACCACATTATTAGTTTTTATTCTCTATCTGTTGCATTTTTGTACCTGAACTTAATTCGTGTTATGTGATTCAAAATCTTTGAAGCAATCTCATAAACTAAAACTTTAGGCAGTACTTGAAAAATGTATTTCTTGAATATTTCCTTTTCTTTATTGCTTAATCCAATATTTATTATATGTTTTCTCCATAATGCTATGTTCATGTTAAGATGTTGAAACTGTAACTCAGTCTATATTTTACAGCATATCCACCACCAGCATTCCAAAGTTTCAGTGTCCTTTACCACTATGGTTTCCCCTTTTTCCTTCACTCCCCCCTCAGACTGCTCCACCCTCAACCCCCATTGCCCATAACCACAGGCCAATGCCCTATTACTTGTTTGGATTTGTATGATCCTTTGTTTCATTTAATTGTATTTCATATATGAATGAATCATCCTGCCTTTCTCTTTTTCTTTCTGACTTATTTCACCTAACATCTCTTCTATTCAGTTTGTTGCAAATGTCACAATTTCACCTTTTTAAATAGCTGCATAGAATTCCATTGAATATATATATATATATATATATATATATACCATAGTTTCTTTTGCTGATATGAATTTGGGCTGTGTCTATGTCCTGGCTATTGTGATCTTCACTGCTGTGATGATAGATATTTTTTTCTGATTTTGTATGCTCTGGGTATATGCCCAGGAGTGGGACTGCCGCATAAAAATTGGATTCCACTTAAATTTCTTTTAGGAATTTCCATACAGTTTTCCAAACAGATTGGACAAATTGACATCCCCACCAACAATGTTAGAGGGTAACTTTCTTTCCACATGCCCCTACAATGCCTGCTATGTGCATTCTTTTTGATATAGGTCACTCTCACCGATGTAAGATGGTATCTCATTGTAACTTTTATTTGTATTTCTCTGAAAATTAGTGATATAGAACATTTTTTTTCAGGTGGTCTCTAGGCCATCTCTATGTCTTCTTTAGATAGGCATCTGTTAAGTTCTTTTGCCCATTTGTTTGAGTGAGCCATTTGTTTTTTTTATTGTTGAAGTGTATGAGCTCTTTAAATATTTTGGAGATTAAGTTTCAAAATGTACGTTGTGTGAAAATTTTCAATTCCGTGGGTTGCCATTTTGTTTTAGTGATGGTTTCATTTGTTGTGAGTTTTTCAATTTGAGGTAGTCCCAATTGTTTAGTTTTACTTTAATTTCTTTTCCTGTAGCTGCTCCTTCCACAAAGACATCTTTGAGGGTGAGGCTATATAATTTTTTCCCACATTTTCTTCTAAATATGTCATGGTTTCAGGTTTTATGTCCAGGTCTGTGATTCATTTTGAGTTAACTTTTGTGTATGGCAATAATGAGTAATCTATCTTTCCAGTGTGCCAAAACTGTTTGTTAAATAGACTCCCCATTGTGTGCTCTTGCCACCTTTTTCATAGATTAACTGTCCATATAGATGAACTGTCTATTTGATTCAACTGACTGGTGTGCCTATTTTTGTTTCAGTACCACACTGTTGTGTTGATGATCTCTCTGTAGTATAGTCTGAAGTCAGAGCATGTGATTCCTCCTCTGTTATTTTTTTCATTTTAGGATAGCTTTGGACAATCCAGATCTTTTTAGTTCCATTCAAACCAGTATTTTTTACTCTAATTCCTTGAAAAATGTCCCTGGATTTTGATAGGAATTATATTAAATCTTTATATTGCTTTGGGTAGAATGGTCATTATTACTATGTTAACTCTTCCAATTCATGAACATGGAAAGCTTTCTATCTCTGTGTCATCTGTTTGTTTTGTTAAGGTCCTATAGTTTTCATTGTAGATGTCTTTCACCTACTTTGTTAAGTTTATTCTCAGATGTATGATCTTTCTTGGTGCTATTGTGAAAGGGATTTTTCTTAATTTTATTTTTCCTCCACTTCATTATTTGCATATAGTAATGCTATTGATTTTTGTGTGTTCTTGTTATATCCTGTCACTTTTTTTTATGGAGTCTAGGATTTTCTAGGTATAATATGTCATCTGCAAATGACAATACTTTCTTTTTTTTCCAACTTGGATTACTTTAGTGTGTTTTTCTTGCCATATTTCTCTCCAAGACTTCTAAAACTTAATAGTAGTGATAATACTGGCCAACCTTGTCTTCTTCCAGATTGTCAGTTTTTCACTATTGATTATAATGTTGACTGTGGGTTTGTCATATATTACTTTTATTATGTTGAGGTATGTGACTGAGTCCGACCTGCGGAGCAATCAACTGGAGTCCAGAGATCCACCTAGAACGGATGAAAGGGGTGGGACAAGAGGCGCGAAAAATGACAGCAAGACAACGAATTCTGATCAAGCTGCAAAATTTTATTAAGATGGAGGAACTTATATAGGGAAGGGAAAAGAGAGGAAGTAGTTCTAATAGGTGGTCCCTGTGCATGTCTGCTACGTGCTCTTTAGTCGGATTGGAGGGTGGGTGCATGTACAGTGCATGATCAAGACTCTGATTGATTGCTAACTGGTTGCTAATGTTCTTGGTTGCTAATGTTCATGCTTTATGAAATAGGGAGGCGATCGTTAGGCAAACAGGGAAGTGGCTGAGGTGCCTCTGAGTGCAATTCTCCATTGGATTGCATCAGCCTGGCTTTGTGGCCTGGCCCAAGTCCCCAACATGTGACGTCTTATTTTGGTGAGGGGTTTTTTCATAAACGCGTGTCGAATCTTTTCAAATCCTTTTTCTGCAGCTATTGAGATGCATATGGTTTTGAATTTTCACTTTCTGATGAATTGTATTACAAAATCAACATTGATTTGCACATCCTTGAGTCCCCAGAATGAATTCCACTTTATCACAGTGTATAATTTTTTGATGTACTGTTGAATTATATTTGCCAGGATTTTTTCCCAGTGTTTTTGTATCTATACAAATCACTATTCATTTGTGATATTGATCTGTAGTTTTCTTTATATTGCTGTCTTTGCATAATTTTGGGCTCAAGATAATGGCCTAAAAGAATATATTTGGGATTTTTTTCTCTCCTACTCAACTTTGTGGAAGAATTTAAGAAGGAAGGGGATTAGTTTTTCTTTGAATGTTTGGTAGAATTCACCAGTGGAGTCATTGTGATCTGGGCTCTTGTCTGTGTAGAGGTTTTTTTATTACTGTTTGAATTTTTATGCTTGTTATTGTTCTCTTTAGCTTATCTGTGTTCTCTTGGTTCAGTTTTGGGAGGTTGTAGAATTCTAGAAACCTGTTCATTTCTTCATAACATCCATTTGTTAGCATATATGTTCATAATAGTCTTTCGTGGTTCATTGTATTTCTGTGATGTCAGTTACAAGCTCACCTCTTTCATTTCTTATTTTTGTTTTTATAGCTTTTTAAATCTTTTTCTTAGTGAGTGTAGCTATGTCATTTCTGATCAAGTTTTTATAACTTCCTTTCTTTTGATGACTTCTGCTTTTGATTGTTCTTACCTTTCTAGTTCCCACAAGTATGTGGCTAAATATTTAATTTATGCTCTTTCTTGGCTTTTGATGTGTGCTTGTACAGCTATAAAATTTTCTTTCAGAACTGCTTTTGTGGTATCTCCTATGTTCTGGTAGATCATCTCCAAAATTTATTTATTTCTAGTTAAGTCTTAATTTCATCCTTAATTTCATCAATGATCCAGTAGTTGTTCAGAAGTATGTTGTTTAATTTCCACATCTCTGTGGTTCTTCTAGTTTTGCTCTTTTTCTTATTTCTAAATTCACCCCCTTGTGGTCAGAGAAGATGCTTTCTATAATTTCAATTTTGCTAAATATAATGTGACTTGCTTTGTGTCTTAGTATATGGTCTATCCTGAGAGTGTTCCATGTATTCTTGAGAAGAATGTATTTTCTTTTTTGCTGGGGTAGAAGATTCTGTATATGTCCCTTAGGTTTATATGATCTGTTGTGAGTTCAGTTCAGTTCAGTTTGAAGTGATCACTAAAATGTATGGTTTTACTACTCCCAATTGAGGCTTTGTTTCCTGTTGGTTTTCTTTACCTATTGCTTCATTTCCTGTTTCTTTAAGTTTGCTTTTATTCTTTGGATCGTTTTCAGTGTCTATTCTGTCAATTTTGTCTACTTCCTGGTATATATATCTTTTTCATATTTAGTTTAGTGGCTGTCTTATTGACATCTGTATTGCCCTATGATCTTCTTTTATTAGCAGATGCTATATTGTATTTACATATTTCTACAGATCACGTGTTTTTCTTTACCCCTTCAGTTTTTTGTTTTTTGTTTTTTGTTTCTCTCCTGTGCCTCATCTTGGTTTCTGCTTAGTTCTTCGTCATATTTGAATGACAATTTTGGTGGGTATTCTTGGCTGATGGTTTTGTCTTTCAGTATTTTGAAAGTATTGTTTAACTGTCCTGATCTGATGATAGCCTCATGTGTGTGCCTTTATATGCTTTTCTTTTCACTAGCAGCCTTGGGTAGTTTTTCTTTGTTGTTGACTTTTGCTAATTTTACTATGATGTGTCTGGGGTAGGTTTCAAAATATGTACTTTGAAACTTTAGTGTTTTTTCTTCTTATTGAACCTCCATGGTTATTTTTCATAGCAGATGTGGGAAGGTCTTTGGTATCACATTTTAAACAGGGTTCTGCTCCTTTCTTCCTCTCCTCTCCTTCTAGGACACCTATTATCCTTATGCTTATTTTTTCTCATAGTGTCTGATATTTCTTGCAGAGTTTCTTCATTTTTCCTCATTTTTTTTCTCTCTCCTCGTCTATGAGGGTTGCCTCTGTTATCTTGTCTTCACTATCGAATAATTGTTCCTCTGCATTACTGAATTTATTTATGGAGCTTTCCATGTTTATCTTCAATTCTTTGCTTCTTTCATCTCTAACATTTCTGTTAAGATTTTCTTCATGACCTCAGACAAGCTATTTGGTGAACTATGACTTTTGGCCTGTCACTTATTTTCTGAGGTCTTCCAAATGCCTTTGCATAGTTGTTTGTACCTCCTGTGTCTCATTCAGTATTTTTAATAACTATTATTTTGAACTCTTTATCTGTTAGATCGTCCCAATCCATATCAAAGGAGATCGTCTCTGATGAGGCCCTAGCATCTTCCTTCTTTTGAGTCATTCATGTTTCTTTTGGTAACTAAGATTTTTTCATGTCTTTCTTTTCTGACTCGAATTTAGCACTGAGACTTTCCTTTTGTTTTACTTTAGAAATCCTCCTACCTTTATGATATGGAAAGTGCCAGCCCCTTGTTTTCAGTGGAGGTTGGAATGGTTCTGCTCTCTAAGATACCCTCTTGTGATGAACCAATAATGCTATTTTAAGTAGTACTTACAGGTTTTATAAATCTCCAGCACAGGGTGGTTCACAGGCAGCCCAAGTGCAGTCTGTGAGCACAGTTCTCCAGTAGCACCATTATGTGGGACCTCTGGATCTGGGTTGAGGCACTGGGGGAGTAGGGGGGCGGTCTGCAGATACTGAGAGGGTACTTGTTCCTAGCAGCACTAGGGCAGGATGGGTGTTGATATCCTGTCGGGCAGAGACCTGGTGAACTCTGGTTCTGGGCTGCTCAAATTTGGCGGGCCATAATTATGGGCTACTGCAGGGCATGACTGGTGGTCCACAGGCCTCTGGGAGCAGAGGTCTAGCAAGTGGTTCTAAGTGGCCATGGGACCAAAGTGGGTGTCCAGAGGTCTAGCAAGTGGTTCTAAGTGGCCATGGGATCAAAGCAGGTATCCAGGTACCAGAAGACTGACAAGCAGTTCCATGCCACTGCTGGTTGGGCTGGTGGTCTATGGGTTCTTGGGAGCAGAGGCCTAAAATGGGTTGGTTATGGGATTCTGAAGCCTGGTTAACCGAGATCTGTAATTTTGTAAAAGGAACATATATAGAATATGATGTGGTTATATTGTTTATGCACTTGAGACATGGGGTGCAAGCTCTCCTCCTTGGCCTGGCACAAAGAGCAGAGTTCTATGAATATTTTCAAAAGCAGGCTTAGGATTGTTTCTCTCAATCATATATTCTATTTCTAGCAATTTTGCATTCATTTGCTGTTTCACACAATCACTAGTGAAAAAAAAATCCTTAAACAGTAGATCAAGAAATGTAATTGTTTTTCAAGATAAAATTATCTTTGATTTATAATATGTATCTCATATTCCATTTAATGAATATTAATGTTAGCGTTTTACCTGAGTAAAATAATAGAATAATCTTTATAGAAAATATAATGTAATAAATTCATGAACTTTCAAGACACTTCTGCCTGGTTACCTCTTCAGCAGTTGCCATAAACTCACTATATTTTCTATATGAAACTTTTTATTTAGTAGGTCCTGCTAGGTTGTTATAGTTAACATAATTTCTTTAGTAAATATATTATTTTCTTTTTTCCTTTTATTTACTTATTTCTATTTCTTTTATTCTAAAAGTCTTCTTGAACTTTAATTACTGCTACTTACCTTCTTTGAATATTTTGTATATGTTAAGACAATAAAGACAATGCATACATCTTATAATTTGTCTTTGGTGAAAAGTAAAGTTGTAAATGTTCCAGTACCTTTCTGTTAAAGTTACAGATTTTTTTAAAACTTTCTTCAGTGCTTTCTGAATACAAAACTGATGGGTGTTAACAATGCAATGTATGTTTATGACTTTATTACTTAAAAGCTACACCACATTTGTCTCAGTATCAACATAAATTTCATGATACAAGTTTAAATTTATTTTCCATTCTATAAATTTTTCTTTAAAAAAATTCACTCTATTATTAGCTATTTGGGGTCCCCAAGTTTCTCTGTTAACAAGTAAAACAAGGGCATAGTGCAATTTGTCATTACTCCAAAGAACTATCAAAGTCATTATGTTTGAAGATGGTTTAAAAGTTCGATCAGTCTTGTAGATGTGTTTTGTTAATATGTCTTTCCTAGAATCAGAAATATAGGAAATGTATTCTATTTATTAGATACATTTATGTATCTAAATGTTATTTATGTATCTAAATATTATTAAATACTTTCATAATATTTTGTTTTAAAATTTGATTAATAAAAATATATTTGGAGTGCTTTTACTTTTTTCTATTATTACTCTTTCTCATATTCCTATGTTCCTTATTGCTTTGGATCAAATTTATTTGCCATAAATGTTTTTTATATGATTTTGATAATTTCTCTTTTCATGAAAATTTGGCTTTTAATCTATCATAATAGATTAAAAATTATAAATAGGATCCAATAGTGTAGTTTAGCATAACAGTAGTAATGCTAGCACATCAAATTATTAGAATTAGAACAAGACAGATAAATCTAAAGATAACACTGTATTTAATGATGAGAGACTCAAATATTCCTGCTGAAATTAGGAATTAGTCAAGTGTGTTTTCTCACCACTGCCTTTCTGCAATTTACTGCAAGTTCTAAAGGATAAAGTAATATATGAAGAGGAAATATAACATAAAATTTGAGGAGGAAATAAAATTTTGTTCTGTGATGACATGGTTGATAGGTAGAAAAATCTGAAAAATTGATTTAAAAAATGAAAAACAATGGAACCAACAAGGAATTATAGCAGTTTCAGAGTACAACATTAACATTTAAAAGTCAATTGTTTTTGTATATGTCAAAAATGAACAAGTGGAATTTGAAATTTATATTAATACTCTCCCCAAATGATATAGATACACAAATTTAATAAAATACATTCAAGCTCTGTATGAGTAAAACTTATAATTACTAATGAAATACATAAAATACTAAATAAATTGAGTGATCTTTCATATATATGCATTAAGAACTCAATGTTGTTATTTCATCTCAACTTGATCTATAGTCTCAATGCAATCCCTATTAAAGCCACATAAAGCTCTTTCAGATCAGCAAACTTATTCAAAAGTTAATTTGGAGAAGTATAAAACAGAATGTTCAACTCAATATTGGAGAAGAACAAATCTGGAGGACGGACACTACCTAACATTAAGACTTACTGTAATACTACATTAATAAAGATTGTGTGGTTATGGGCAAAAGAACACAATAAAGACTCCAGAAATAGACCCTTCTATAGACAGAGTCAACTAAAATTTGACAAAGTAACAAAGACATTACAGTAGAGAAAGGATAATAATTTCAAAAATGGTGTTATAACAATTAGACATCCATACACCAGAAAATGATTTTAGACACTGATTGTACAAGTTCACAAAATATTAACTCAAAATGGATAACGGAACTAAATATAAAGTGTAAAACTATAAAACTCATAGAAATTGATATAGAAAAAAATCAACATGATTATGGGTATAGCAATTATTTTTTAGATACAACAACAAAGTTGTGATTCATGATAGTAATAATTGGTAAACTAGACTTCATTAAAATAAAAAACTTCTGCTCTTTGAAAGACATTATCAAGACAATGAGAAGCAAAGTCACAGACAGGAAGTCATTATTTGCAGAAGACACATTTATAAAGGATGTCATCTAAAATACTCTAAGAACTCTTAAAATTCAATGGTAAGAAAATGAACTACTTCATTAAAATGGGTAATAGACAACTCACCAAAAAAATGCAAATGGCTGACAAATATATGAAAAGGTGTTCAAAGCCATATGTCCTAATAAATTGCAGAGGAACGACGAGATACCACTGTGCACCTATTACAATGATAATATCCAAAACAATGACAACCCCATATACTGGTGAGGACATGGAACAATAGGAACTCTCTGTATTTTGGATGATAAAGGTGTGTCAATACAGTCCATCATTTGTAACAAATGACACCACCGCTGTGCAAGGTATGATAGTGGATGAGATATATCTTCTGTTTACTTTTGCTGGAGACCTAAAACTGCTCTAAGAAGATAAAATGTATTAAAAATATTTATAGCTAATATTCAAAGCAATTTCTACTTTGTTAGACTTATTATATGTCCTTAAAGATGCTTTTTGTTGCACAAAAAAATCTATTTTTTTGTGAGTCCAAATTAAAGAATAAGAAAGTTTTTTCAAGTCATGCAAATAGTAAAAAATCATTTTTTAATTTATAAAATGAAATGATAAAACCTATCTTAGAGTGCCACTGCAATGATTAAATGAAATTTGGTGTGCCTAGCTTCCACTGATATTCTTAGCTCCCATCTCAAATTCCTGGAATTCTCTCCACTTTAATTCAAGTGAAGTGAACATATCTCAATTTCCCACTTCTCAAAAACATCCAAAATTTGCAGGTACAGTGCCTTTAGCAAGAAAAGTCCTAATTTTTTCTTTTACTTTGATGAGTCATCTATTATTTAAAGCTAAGGCAAATATAAATATAAATGCCATACTTGAAGGAAGAATTTTGCTAAAAACTTAAAAATGTCCCAGTATGCCTCATTATATTCTTGCTTCTAACCTTCAATGTCAGTGTATTCTCTATCTAGAAAGGGAACAGTATTAAGTACTTCAGATACACACATATGAAGATAAGTAGCAAAATGGTCAATGAATGGAGACCATGAGTAAGAAAGCAGATTTTTGTGCATGGCTCTTGAGTCTGTACTGGAGTGAGGATTTTTCCCCTTGCTGGTGTCAACATGTACATTTGATATATCCATCAGGGAAAAAAAATATTTATATCTCTCTCTATATATATCTGTATATATATGTTTCTTGTAATTTCATTAACTAAATCTAGATTATAATTATTACATTGTCAAATGTCTACTACATGACCATAAGAAATTTCATTTCTATGAAGCTAAATGTCTTCATTTCTGAAATTAAGAATTACATCTGCTTCACAATGCTATTGAAGAGAGCAAGTGATAATGAATATGCATAGAAAGGATAAATGTTTGTGCTGACTCAAAATCAGAAAGCACTATGTAAGCTTGTCAGACTGCTCCAATGTCCAAGTGGGAGAATATTTCCTCAATTTTCATTTCTTGGGTATGCTGCAATAGCTAACCTAATTTTCAAATCACACCAGTTAAAACACAATTAATTCACTAAATATGAATAATTTATTACAAAATATCAAATGCTTTATGTTGGCAATTTCCCTATCAAGAAGAATGCATATAATTACATATTTATATGCATTTCTAATCAGGGTTTTCGTGAGAACATAAATATCCAAAATCTCATTCAACCCTATATTCCCAATGAACCTTAAAAATGTCGATTTAGTTTTGTGTTATGACTCCAACAGGGATGTTTTGTGTGAAAGCATGATTATCTTCTTGATGTCTGTTTCATTCTTTGTCCCTAATTTTAAATTCTTTCAATAAATATTTATGATCATTGTATTGACTTACTTATGCATATTTCTTACAATATTTTTTGAACAAAAACAGAGTAGTAGAGGATAGGGTGACACATTTGTAGCATTGATCCCAGCTTTCTTGTCTTTTTCCCATAGCAGACATCACTAATCAGTAACAGAATTCAGCCTCAATATCCTCTATAGGGAAAGGAAGAATGCCCAGGAAGTTGACAAAGTTATTTTACTCTGAACTCTTTCAGAAATTTTAGACATATCACATAACCTGTCCAAGACTTTTCACATCTATGAAACAAGAGAATTTCTGGCATAAGGTAATAGATACTTTCAATTGCTTCACCTTCCCAGAGATCCTCTTTTTATTTCTCCAAGTCCTGAACCAATTATGTGTGGTAAAAGTCCCTGGAATCTTTGGACATCCTTATCATCAAGTTCAGAGGCAACAAGCACTGAAGAGAGTATTACAGCCTCCTTCAGCTTGTGCTTGTGGTTTCCTGCTTGATCTTACTCTCCATCATCTTATTCCCACCTTTCCAACTACTTTTTCTGTGAAATTGACTCCAGAATCAGACACAAAACAACTTTACACAAACTCACAACTGAACCAGACTCATAAGTGCATAGCATGAAAACCCTGTAACAAATAAACACATATCCTAGTGTATAATTAAACCCTATTATAGGAATTAATATTATATTGCAGATAGTTTAAAAATACTTTCCTATTTATTCTCCTTACATATGGAAGGCTCAAACAGAATGGTTGGAAACCCAGATTTTGGTCTAAGGCAACCAAGGTTCAAATCTTAGCTCTGACACTTACTGCTATTATGTCATTTGACATATTTTTGACCACTTTGAGTCTTAGATTTCTTGTCTGAAATACAGTGCAATAATATTTATCTCCATCATAAGACCATTATGAGAATTAAAGGAAATTATATAATAATTATTATGTGCCTGGTCCTGAATAAATTTCAGTTTTTTAAAAACTCTATGTTTATAATCTTATCACATTTTCAATTGCCAAATGTGTTAAAATAATAAAAATAAACATCTTTGTTTAGCTCAGCTGTGAATAAGAAAAATATATAATTATATTGAAAAAATAGTATATTGCTTAAACTTCCATCTCACCTTTTCTTTCAAGCAATGATTTGTTATTTGTGTTATAGCTCATTATTTAACATTAACTGCTTTGCATTATAAAACCAAATATATATATTGGTTGCTTCTTTATTATGCTATACAAAATCTATGCATGTCAATGTTGTACAGATAAAGTACACCCCGAGGATTCAAAGACTGGCTTCAAGCTTGACTTCCTTGCAGATGGTAGATGAAGTAATGACAGCGTTAATGAAAACCACTTTCTTATATGTGAAATGACCTTGACCACCTGACTCAAAGGGTTGTCTGGAAGATTAAATTTGAAAGAACATGAATAAATGCATGATGGTGCCATAATTATTAGATATGTTTTTGTTAAAGTTTAATTGGAATTGCTGTCCTGAATTTATTCAGTCAAATAGCAGTACTATTTATTTTTCATTTTGTGGAGATGACTTAGGATACATATAGCTATGGGGAGAAAAAAATAAGCCTCAAATTTCTCCATTTTATTTATTTTGAATTGCATAATTAAAAAATAATTGATAACTAGAGCTAAAATTAAAGTTAGCAAATATTTATTCAGTACTTAAGAATGGTCAAAATGCATGGCTATGTGTGATAAGAACATCAAATATGTATTTGATGGAACCTCTACTCTTAAAGAGTAGGAGATCCAATAAGAAAAAACAGGTTATGTCACAATTAAAAATAAGTATACTTTACAATAGAAAAGGAATGTCAACATACAGAAGAAAGCTCACTTTAGACAATCATGTCATTCTTAAAAATGGAAATGTTATGATTTTATACTTTAATTATCACGTTTATTGAAATTGAACTAGCATGTTTTGACTTCAAGTTAGCAATTAGGCCATATCTTGATCAAAAATAATGAAAATAGTACATAAAAGATAAGTGGCTCTTTTGCATCTGTTTGTTAGTGAGGTTGTTAAGAAAGCTAGGAAAAGATGACATTTTAACAAATTTATTTCTTGATCTTATTTGTGTTGAAAATAATGCTATTTTTAATAAAATGTGGGCTATTTCAATAATGATTCTGGGTAAGGTATGGAAAGAGAATTTCCTAGAAATGTCAAAAATATTTTGGAAAGGAAGCCTTATTTTTTTAGAGATGAGAAACAAGAAATTTTAGTGTAACCAGTAATCCAATTGCATGAAAGAAAGCTAGAAGTATTCAGTATACAGTCCAGTTTACAGGTAGAAAATAAAGTTAAAAGATAATTAAGAACACTGTAATATCCACAGAAGTGGAAACAAAATTTTTCTCTCAACTACCTTCATTTCTATCAGCAACAATAAGAGTTAATTTGTTGACAAAGTAAATCAAATTTCAGTAAAATTGTCCTGTTAATAGCATAGGCGTAGAAAGAATAGCATTTAATGATATAGGTTCTTTTATATCTGTCATCACATTTTTCCTGTAATACCTATACAAAGATAATGGACTTTTATTGTTATGGAAATAAGAATGCTTACTAAATTTCCAAATTCTGGAGGGACTGGGTAGGGGCTAAAAGCAAATGTTTTATCTTTGTTCACAAAGGTATACATTACCAGATTTGTTGATTTTATACCTTTAGGTGGAGAATAAGATAGAATCCACAAGGAATTAGGCAGGTTAAAAGTGTGACTCTAAAACTGTGAGCTCTGTGTGTTGTAGCAACAGAATTAGAAACTTACATAATAATTTTTAATCTTAAAGAACTTGATACTTCATAGGAGTTATTGAATAACTGATACTCTCCAGTAAGTTACTGGTTTATTTTAATATTTTCATCTCACACCAAACACATTTTACTTCTATGAAAGTTATTTAAATATCAAAGCAAAACTTTGACATGTATTTTTATTGTCAGAAATGTGCTGTTTCTTTTAAAATTCTGAATACACCATATATATTTGATTTGAAGACAGACTTTATTGCTATTTTAATGTCCCTGAAAATCAGCTGAGGCTTACATTCAAAGATGGTTTTGTAAATAAATCTTATTATTTTTTAGTTTTTCACAAATACCTCTTGAGAATTGGGGTGCAGTTTAGAACAGAATAAATATGGTATACACTTTGATACGCTTTGTGTAAAAGTCAAGATATCTCCATAAGTTATGGATAATATATAGATAATATTCATTAATGCATGTAGATTTACTTAAAAAAGGATAATAAGCCAACTTGATTGTAAAAATAGCCCATGCAATAACATAGCGATTAATTGCATGAGAAGCAGACAAATCCTATAAAGATTCATAACTTATATCTTAAATAGCCCAGCATAGATAACGACTGTATGCTATAGCCAATTTTCATTACAAATTTTTTAAATAAATTATCTTAAATAAGAGCATTTTGTTTTTACAAATCTTAATGTGCCTATTTTTTGATAATGGATTTAAAATATATGCAATGCATTTATGTGTGTATAATATTAAAGGAGTATATGCAATACATATACTTACTTATGTTCACAGACATATTTTCCTTAAAAGCGTTCAAATGTTTGTTTTACAGATCTAAAGGCCATTTACTACTGCAAAGGTACCTTTGGATATCGTAATTCCCCATTTGCTGCATATATTTTGAAACTCATGAATTAAAATTAGACAGTCATTCCTAACTCAAAGCAAATTATAATTCAATTTGATCAGTTTCAAATAAAACTATTATCATTCCTATTAGTTTATTTAGTCCCCTATTATTAATTTTTGTTATTTTAAAATCCAGTTTGGCCATAAGTTCTGGAAATTCTTAGTTAAGTTTTATAATTCTGAAGACATAGAAAATGTATATTCTAGAGTGTTTGTCCATGTCTTCTCCACAAATCTCGCTGAAGGTAAAACACAGTGATAAAAGTATCTGAGTAAATAGTGACTTTTATAAATATAAAAGTCCTAAAATGGTCACAGTAAAGATTTAATTATGAAGCACATATTTCATGGTTTTCTGTGACATAAATATTTTAAAATATTAGCCATAATGACAAGTAATAAAATTATGCCAGGAAATTTTATATTTTTTGGATTTTTGAATAGTATTATAACATATTAGTACTATACATGCACACAAATACAAATTAAAAATGTGTAGGGGACAAGAAGATAGCAGGATGGAGGTTGAGGTTCTGAGGAGCACACTGCACTTTTTCTGGAGACACACTAGCAGGGAGCTCCACAGGACTCCAACAACTCCTGAACAGCAGCAACCACATTGAGGGCATCACTGGAGGAACTACATGCATTTGAAAATTTAAACATGGAAATAGAGATGCACACAGATTGCAGCAGCAGGGCAGAGTCTTCTGTGTCTGCTGCAACAGGAGCAGTGGCAGCAGCAGCAGGAGAAGATGCAGTCAGCAGACCAACTGACAGGGCTCAAGAACTAGCATCCTGTCCCTGGAATGAAGGAGAAAAGATTGCCATTACACCATAGCTTGGCTTGAGGGAAGTCCAGAGAGAAGGGGCTTGGCTCAGGACAGCAGCCTCCATATAGGTTGGAAGTGCAGAAAAGAGTGCAAGGGAAAAGACAGCACTCCTTTTTCTTCACCCTTTGGGACATGAGCTCCAGTGGAGAGGAACTCCAATACGGAAGTCTGTGGACTGCTGGACCCAGTTTTGGAAACTCAGAGAAGAGGGCTTACCTAGATGATACATGCAAGAACAGGCTCCCCTACCCTTTGAAACCATGACAAAAGCAAACCCTCTCTTCCAATCCATATACTCTACCCCACTAAGGTCATCTGTCATTCCCTGACTTAGCAAAGCATGTGTACTTAGAAAGCCTGCAAGGATCAAAACTATAAAACGAAACTAGAGTACCACATGCCAAAAAGACAAAAAAAAAAAATTCAGTTCATCAATAAGGATCCATCCAAGGGAGGCAAAAAGAGTTAAATATTCATCAAAATCTCAAGGTATGATGGCATCACAAAAAGATGACATTTCATTAGAAACCAATTTGAAGATATGGGTGATTGTCTCTTTTTATTTTTAAAAAGAAAATGAGTAGGCAGGAATGAAGGTGAGTAAGCAGGCAGACATGGAGTAGAGGAAGAAGCATTCCACTCTATTTCCATTTAGTTGTTCATACTGGTTGTTTACTGCTAGACCTGGGACTCTAACCCAGGGGCATGTGGCCTGCATCCTTTGGAGGTGATTGACCTAATTGCCGTTCCAACAGTGTGTTCCTGATTGTTTCTTTTTGATGTATAAGAATTCAAATTTGCAATCATAAACTCAGAGAGATAAAAGAAAATTTAAAAAGTACAGTTCAAAAAGCTAGAAGACAGCAAAAGAAGTCAGTGAACTCAAAAATACAATCAAGGAACAGGAGTCAGAAGATGAAGTTTTATAGAAGAAACTGAGATTCAACAGGCAAAAATTCAATAAATGAGATCAAAAGCACAAAAGAAAGCTATGGAAGCAATTTACCACATAGAGGAAAGGATTAGTGATCTGGAGGAAAAACATATAGTAAGGAACCAGGTGGAAGAAGATAAATTAAAAGTAATAAAAAAAGAACTTTCTTAGAGCATTCTGACTCCATTTGGAAAGGCAACAAAAGAATAAAGAAATAATAGACAAATACAGTGGAGTGGCAGGCTACAAAATTAATAATAAAATATTTGCCTCATTTTTGTATGCCAGCAGTGAACATACAGAAAGATAACTGAAGTAAAGAATCTCATTTACAATTTCATAATTTTCTTCCTAAAAAGAAGAGAAAAGAGAAGGAAGCAGAAAACATAGTCAAAGAAACAGCTGCTGAAAATTTCTCAAACCTGAGGAAGGAAATGAGCATATAAGTTAATGAAGGCAACAGAACTCCCAGTTATTTAAGTGCAAAAAGATCTCCAAAGTATCTAATTGTGAAGTTATCAAAAGTCGAAGACAAAAAAGAATCTTAAGGGTGACCAGGAATAAAAAGCAAGTAACATATAAAGTTATTCAAATCAGGCTGTAGTCAGACTTCTTGAAACCCTACAGGTCAGGAGAGAATGGAATGTTCTCAAAACACTGCAAAACAAAAACTGCCAATCAAGTATACTATATCCTGAAAAACTCTCTCAGATATTAGGGAGAAATAAAGGTTTTTTTCTGGCAAATATAAACTGAAGAAATTTGTTGCCATGAGACTACCCCTACAATAAATGTTAAAAGAGGCTTTTTTATGTAAATTAAAAAATTTTGTAAAAAATACAAATAAGGCAGTAAATAGAAAAAATTAGAAAAT
This sequence comes from Solenodon paradoxus, assembly GCA_004363575.1. NCBI lineage: Eukaryota > Metazoa > Chordata > Mammalia > Eulipotyphla > Solenodontidae > Solenodon > Solenodon paradoxus. The sequence continues at coordinate 229,750 of RJWH01001083.1, forward strand.
GACAATAGCATTTTCTCCAATATCAATAATGACCCTGAATGTGTGAACTGAATTTGCTAATTAAAAGGCACAGAGTTAGTAAATGGATTAAAAAACAAAATCCAACTATATGCTATTTACAAGAAACTCAAGACTTAAACACAGAATTAAATTAAGGGATAGAGAAACCCAATGGTGAATCTAAAAATGAAGCACCACTATACAAATCTAAAATAAAATATAATGCCTGCAAAATATAAAAATGGTTATGATAAAATAATAAAGGGGTCAAATCAGTTCAAAAAGAAAATATAGCTTATTAATTTACATGCACCCAATAAATTATCAAGCAAATATTAACAGACTTAAAGGAAGACATTGACAATAATACAACAATATAGGGAACTTTAACACTCCACTTACAGTAAAAGGCAAATCAGACAAAATAAATAATAGCTTTACATAATTTCTAGTTCTTGGTTTAGTTTTGGGTTATTGTATATTTCCAGGAATGTGCCCATTTATTCTAGGTTATTCTGTTTGTTACCAAATAGTTGTATATGATATTCTCTCATGTATTCTCTATGTATTTCTACTGTATCTGTTGTGATTATTTCTTTCATTTATGATTGTATTTGTGCTTTCTCTTTTCTTTTTTTGTCAGTCTGGCTAGTGATCTCTCTATTTTGTTTATTATTTCAAAAGATCAGCTTTTGGTTTCAATGCTTTTTGGATAGGCTTTCTGATGTCCATGTCATTGATTTCTGCCCTAATCTTTATTATTTCCTTCCTTCTGTTGGATTTAGTTTTCTGTTTTTCTTCTTTTTCTAGTTCCTTTAGATGAAAATTTAGTCTTTTTTATTTGTGAGTCTTCTTGTTTTCTGAGGTAGGCTTGTATTGTTATAAGTTTCCCTCTGTTTCCTGCTTTTGCTGCATCCCATAAATTCTTATATTCATGATTTCATTTTCATTTGACTCCAGGCATTTTTCAATTTCATCCTTAATTTAATCCTTTACCCAATGTTTGCTCAACAATATTTTATTTATTCTCCACGCTTTTTCAGTTTTATCCTTCTCCTTTTGGTTGATGTCTAGTTTCATGCAATTGTGATCTAAAAAGATGCTAGATATTATTTCAGTCTCCAAAACTATTCAAGAAGAAATAGAAATCATGGACAGATCAACCACAAGCAAGAAAATCAAAACAGTGATTAAAAACCTTCCCCCCAAACAAAAGCCCTGGACCAGATTGTTACACCAGTGAATTCTACAAAGTATTAAAAGAAGACTTAATGTCAATATTTCTTAAACTGTTCCAAAAAATATAAGGTGGAAGACTTCTAAACACTCTTTATTATGCAATATTTTGCTGCTCCAAAACCAGATACAGACAGCATCAAAAAAGAAAACTACAGATTGACATCTTTAATGAATATTAATATAAAAATTATAAATAAAATACTAGCAAACTAATTCAACAACATATAAAATGAATCAGACACCATGATTAAGCAGGATTTATTCCAACTATGAAAGGATGATTCAACACAAATTAATAAATGTGATAAACTATATCAATAAAAAAGGACAAAAACTTCAGGATCATCTCAATAGATGCAGAAAAAGCCTTTGAAAATATTTAACACCTTTTATGTTAAAAGCCCTACCAGAATAGGTATAGAAGGAATGTACTTCAGCATAATAAAGGCTGTATATAACAAGCTCACAGACAACATCATGCTTAATGGAGAAAAGCTGAAAGCATTTCCCTAAGATCAGGAGCAAGGCAAGGATAAGCTTTCTCACCATTACTATTTAATATAGTGTTGGAGACAATTAGACAAGAAAAATGTATAAAAGGTATCCAAATAGGAAAAGAAGAAATGAAACTATCACTATACATGGATGACATGATAATATACATAGATAACCCCCAAAAACTCAAGTAAAAAACTACTAGAAATAATAAACAAATATAGTGAAGTGGTAGGCTACAAAATTAATATTAAAATATTTGTCTCATTTCTGTATGCCAACAGTGAACATACAGAAAGATAACTGAAGTAAACAATACCATTTACAATTGCATAAAAAATGAAATACCTTCGAATAAACATAACCAAAGAAGTGAAAGACCTATGCTATGAAAACCATAGGACATTGCTAAAAGAAGTGGAAGATGACACAAAGTAATGGAAAGATATTCCATGCTCAAGGATCATAAGAATCAACATAATCAAAATGGCCATACTATGCAAGACAATGTACAGGTTAAATAGTATCTCCATCAAAATTCCGAAGACATTCTTCAAAGACACAGAGCACAAAATAATGAAATATATTTGGACCAACAAACAACTTGGGATAACAAAAACTATCCTCAGGGAAAAGACCAACAAAGGAGGAGTCATCCTCCCTGACTTCAAACTCTACTACAAAGCAACAATAATTAAAACAGCATGGTATTGGTATAAAAGTAGAAAGACAGATAAATGCAACAGAACTGAAAGCCCATAAATAAACCCACATACATGGGGACATCTAATATTTGACAAAGGAACCAAATGGGGAACCTATACATAGGAAGTTATTTTAATAGAATAATCACTAAAATAATATTTTTTAAGATGGAGATATAGGAAGAATCTTGTCTTACCTACTTTAGGAAAATTTGAATCTACAGATATATATGAAACTTCCTCTTTACTGAACCTACAGATCTTACACATCTGACTCACCAGAAAAAGACCATATCAAAGAAAAGGCACCTCAGGGAAGAAACTGTGGACCAGTGACCTGTACCTGGCAAAATGCAGATAGTGAGAATGTGGAGACTGCGAAGATACACCCACTCCTACCCTGCCCCCACCCTTACCGGAAGAGAGTTAACCACTGCAGCTAAGAAACTACAGGCACAGTTCAGAGACCACAGGCACATGTAGACCCCTCCGCCCACCTGAGGGAAGGCTCTCAGATCCAGTGTTCACACCCCACAGCTGGCCTGGACACCACGGGTACATGTTCACTTCTCCCTTCAGCCTGAGGGGAAGCTACACTCCCTGAGCTCCAATGTGGACAGTTCACAGCTCATCAAACATTTTAGACAACTGTCTACCATTCCACCCTGTCTGGGGAAAGATCTTTTACTGCACTCTGGCACAGACAATCCACAGCAGGCCTAGACACTTTAAATATGCATGCACCCCTAGCCCCTCCTGGGTGGAAAGTCTAGAGCTCTGGTACATGCATACCACAGCTGATCTGGCCCCTGCAGACACCTTTGTACCACGCCCCCCAAGCCTAAGGGAAATGAGCTCTGGAATGAGTGCACTCCACCGTTAGCCCTGTCACCACAGCCTTGTGTGTGCCCCTCCTCTTGTCTGAGGGGAAAGTCTGCTCCCTGAGCTCCAGCACTATACACTCCAGAGTCAGCCCAGAGACCACAGGCTTGTGTGTAACTCTTGAGGGCCAGAAAGTGTATTCTTTAAGTCCAGATGTACTCACACTTTTGTGTATTTGTGAACAACTCAGTCAGCCTGGATGTCACAGGCAGGAGAACACAGGCATGTGGGTACCTCTCTCCACACCTGCTGAGAAAATGAACTCGCCATGCTGCTCAATGTGTTCACAGCATAACCTGCCCAGAAACCACAGGCACACACATGACCATCTTCTCATCTGAGAGGCAGAAAGCACATTCTCTCACCATAGCCTAAAGTAGGAAATAATAGAAAAGGAAAGGCACATACTGAGTTCAAGATGGAAAGAAAGTTATGGCAAAAACAAAGTCCTCAAAGAAAACAAGAATGGCCCCAAAAGAGAGGCTAAAATTTCGTCGAGAACTCCATGGATATGGACTGGGAAAACCCTAGCAGATAAAGAGTTCAAAAACTAGTTATAAAAAAGCTGGATGAGATGTAGGGGGTACACAAAACTACCCAAAGGCAATTGGAAGACCTCAAAAGAAGTGACAGCTAATAGGGAACAGATCACCAAAAAGAGTGAGAATTTAAGAAAAATTATAGCAAAAATTCTAGAAATGATAAATGCAATCAAGGAATTGAAGGTAAATATAGAAAGCTCCATAAACCTACTCAATTGCTCAGTGGAAGGAATAGCAGAAATTGTACATAAGATAGCAGAGGTGACTCTTATGGAGGAGGAGAGAGAAAAAGATTGAGGAAAAATGAAGAAACCTTATGAGAAATATCAGACACTACAAGGACAACCATAATTGTCATTGGTGTTCTGGGAGGAGAGTAGAGGAGAAAAAATCAGAAAGCCTGTTTAAAGAAGTAATAACAGATAACTTCTCACATCTGTCACAGAGTATTCACAGAGGTTCAAGAAACAGAGAGAACATCAATATTTATCAATATGAACAGAACTACACTGAGACACAACACAGCAAAATTAGCAAAAATCAGTGACAAAGAACATGTACTTAACCAGAAAAAAGAATTATAAAACCAACAAAGTCATACCATTCATGATATCATCAGACTTCTCAACAGAAACCCTACAGGATAAGAGAGATTGGAATGATATCTTCAAAATGCTAAAACACAAACTGCCTGTCAAAAATATTTTATACCCTGAAGTATCATTTTAATATGAAGAGAAAATAAAAGTCTACAATGAAAACAAATAGTCATTGGATTTTTTATTCACCATGCCTGTCATTTAAGAAATCTTGAAAGGGTCCTGCAACAGGGAAAACAAAAAGAAAGATCCACCAAACCTCGAGAATGATGATAAACAGAAATCAAAAGCAGGAACAAGGATAAGACCAATATGAGTGAACAAAAAGAACAATAAAAAGGGAAATGAAAAACAAGCATCCTATACAAATATATAAATATTAAATGGTATCAGCTCTTAAAAGAATATCATAGAGCAGGGCAGAGTTAACCCATAGATAGCCTTAAGACCCAAATCTAAAGAGACACATAGCTGGGATTCACAAAATTGACAGAACAAACACTGAATATCATCTAAAAGAAAAACAAACAGGAAATGAAGCAAGAGGCAGTAAAAATCAACAGAAAACAATGATTCAAATGACAGTAATAAAACCTTGCATTTCATTCATAACCTTAAATGTGAATGGACTGAATTCACCAATCAAAAGACAAAGTGAATGGATGGATCAAAAAAAGAACCCATTGACATTATGCCTGTAAGAAATGCATATCAGATCCATTGATAAACATAGGCAGAATGTTAAGAGCTATGGAAAAATGTATCAAAAGAAGCAATGATGAAAGAATATCAGGGACTGCCATACTAATATCAGACAAGGAAAACTTCCAACTAAAAATGGTATCATGAGACAAGGATGGACATTATATTATGGTCAAGGGGGCAATTTATGAAGAAGAAATAACTATCATTAGCATATATGTGCCTAATACAGACCATCTAAATGTATAAAACAAATACTGACCAAGCTAAAGGCAGACATTGACAGTTATAATAAGAGCAGGGAACTTAATAAAGAAACAAAGACCCTAAGTGAAACAATAGATCAAATGGCCTAACAGACATATACAGGGTGTTCTACCCTAACAAAAAAATATACATTTTTTTCTCAAATGTTCATGCAACATTCACAAGGAAAGACCACATCTTGGGACAGAAAAGAAGTCTGAGAAAATTTAGCAAAATTCAAATTATAGTAATCGTATTCTCTGACCACAAGGGCATAAAACTAGAAATGAACCAAAAAAAAAAATCCTAAAAGAACCACAAGATGTGGAAACTGAACATGTTTCTGAACAATTCCTGTATCATCAGTGAAATTAAGTCATATCTGGAAGCAAATGAAAATTTGGAATCGAACTACCAGAGAATAAGGGATGAGCAAAGGTAGTTCTGATATGAAAGTTTATAGCTATACAAACAAACATCAAAAACCAAGAGAGAACCCAAATTAAATATCTAGCCTCACACCTGATGGAATTAGAAAAGGAAGAACAATCAAAACCAAAAATCAGCGGAAGAAATGAAATAAAAATCAGAGCAGAAATAGATAAAATTGAAAACAAAATATCAATAAATTTAAAAGCTGGTTCTTTGAAAAAATAAATAAAATGATACACCTCTAATATGACTCAAAGAAAAAGAAAAATCTTCAAAAAATATGAGAAATGAAAGAGATGAGACCACAACTGGTATCACAGAAATACGAAGGAGCATAAGAGACTACTATGAACACTTACGTGCCAAAAAATTGTCAATGATGAAGAAATGGACAAGTTTCTAGGAACCTACAGCCTCCTAAAACTCAAGCAGGAAGATATAGACAACTTAAACAGATCAATCACAAGAGCAGAAATTGAACTGTAATAAAAATTCTCCCCCCAAAACAGGAACACAGAATTAGATGGCTTCAGAAGGAAATTCTGCAAAACATTCAAAGACATGCTAATCCCCATCCTCCTTAACTCTTCTACAAAGTTAAAGGAGAACAAAATCTCTCCAATACAATCTATATGGCTAACATTTCTCTGATTCCAAAATTAGACAAAGACAGCACCAACAAAGAAAACTCCAGACCAATATCACTGATGAATAGAGATGCAAAAATCTTCAACACAATCCTGGAAAATAAATTTCAACAGAATATCAAAAAATCATACACCATGACGAAGTAGGATTTTTTTCTGGGATGCAAGGATGGTTCAACATATGCCAATCAATGTGATACATCACATCAACAAAGTGAAAATCCAAAAACACATGATCATCTCAATAGATACAGAAAAAGCATTTGAAAAGATTCAACATCCATTTGTGAAAAAAATCTTTGCCAAAATAGGAATAGAAAGCACATACCTAAACATAATAAAAGAAATATATGGCAAATCTACAGACAACATCTTAATCAATGGTGAAAAACTGAGAGACTTTCCCCTAAGATCTAGATCAAGACAAGGTTGCCCACTATCACCACTACTATTCAACATCATTCTGGAAGTCTCGGTCAGACCAATAAGGCAAGAAAAAGACATTAATGGAATCCAAATTAGAAAGGAAGATAAAACAAACTATCATTATTAGTGGAAGACATGATACCATACCTAAATAATCCTAAAGACTCCATGAAAAATCTGCTAGAAACAATAAATGAATACATCAAAGTAGCAGGATATAAAATCAACACATAAAAATCAGTAGCATTCCTATATGCAAACAATGAAACAGAGGAAAAATAGATTTAAGAAAGAAATATTCACAAGAGCACTAAAAAAGATCAAATACCTGGGAATTAACAAAAAAGGTGAAAGACCTCTAAAATGAAAACTACAGGGCTTTAACAAAAGATAAGAGACAAAATGAGATGGAAAAGCATCCCATGTTCATGGACTGAAAAAATCAACATAGTAAAAATGATCATTCTACCCAAGGCTATATATAGGTTCCCACCAAAATCTCAGGGACATTTTTCAAGGAATGGAGCAAATAATACTGATGCTTGGGTAGAATAACAGAAATTCTTGAATTAAAAAAAAACTACTATAGAAGTAAAAGGAATATTTTAGACATTATACTTCCATGCTTCAAACTATACTACAAAGCAACCATCATCATAACCCTTTGGTACAGGAACAAAACAGACACAATGATCAGTGGAATAAAATAGAGTCCAGAAATAAAGCCATACCTATATGGACATTTAGTCTATGACAAAGGCTCCAATAGCATACAATGGAGGAATAAAGATTATTCAATAAATGGGGTTGAGAAAACAAAGACATTTGCAAGAAAAAAAAGAGAGAGAAAGAAACTAGACTACTTATCACTGACATGTACAAAAATTAATTTAAAATGGATCAAAGACCTGGAATAAGACTTGAAACCATAACATTCCTAGATCAAAATGTGGGGAAAGCACTCCATGACTTCGCCCTACAAAAGGTCTTTGGGGGAGAAACAGTTGCAGCAAAAGAAACCAAAGCAAAATTAAACAATTGGGACTACATCAAACTGAAAAGCTCTGTATAGCGAAAGAAAACACTGCTAAAATAAAAAGACAATTCATGGAACTATAGTTCACACTACTGCAGTATATCAGATAAAAGTTTAATTTCTAAGATATACAAAAGTTCATACATATCAACAATTACAAAGCAAATGACCCACTCAAAATGTGGACCAAAGAGCTGAATAGAAAGTTTTCTAAAGAAGACACATAGATGGTGACACACACCTGAAAAAATGCTCCACATCACTCATAATCAGAGAAATGCAAATAAAAACTACAATGAGATATCATCTCACCTGAGTGAGAATGGTCTATATCAAAAACACAGGAAATAGCAGGTGTTGGAGGTGGTGTGGGGAAAAGAGAAGCACTGTTGGTAGGAATGTAAATTTGTGCAACGTCTTTGGAAAACTGCATGGAGATTCCTCAAACAAATAAAAAATGGATTTACCATTTGATCCACTTCCAGGCATAAACCCAGAGGATACAAAATCTCTAATCAGGAAAAACAACTGCAACCCTATGTTCATAGCAGCACAATTCATCACAGCTCAGAAATAGAAACAAGCTAAATGCCTGTCAACATAGCTGAGACATAGAAACAACCTAAATGCTTGTCAACGGGTGACTGAATAAAGAAGATATGGTACATAAATTCAACAGAATTATAGGCCACTATTTTAGAAAATGAAATTGTGCCTTTTTTTGTTACAAATTGAGGGGATATGGAGGGGATCATGTCGAATGAAGAACTCAGAAAGAAAAAGGGAAATATAGGAAGATTTCACTTATATATGGAATATGATGAAATGAAACAAATGAACATAAAATTAAAAAAAAATGATGACTCAAGACTGGTTATGGAGTGGTGATGGGGGTTGGGATTAGGGGAAAAGATGACAGTAAGAAACCCTGAAACTCTGCTGGTGGGAGTGGTGTGAAATATAGACTGAAATGCAATTTCAATATCCTAAATGGAATTTAGCATTGGAAACTAAAGAAATAATAAATATTGCCAAAAAAACTTCAATTTAAAAAATGTAAGTTATCAAACAAATTTAAAAGACTAAAAAACTATTTCAGATCACGTTCATCCAGAAGCATACCATTTATATTCTGGCAGTTTTAGACAATCTCATGAACCCAAGAGGGTTGAATTTAGAGCCACTCCTAAGGTTAGTCAATAAAGAAAAGACTAAAATAATGACTCTGAGGATTGGCAATACACCCTGCTCACAAATGGAGTTTTATTCATATTTCTGCTCAGCCAGAGTTTGGAATTGGAATTCATGGCAAGTTCTTGGAACACAAAGAACAACAACAAAAAATTTCATCCTACTATGACCAACAATACAAATGATGGATAGTGGGTGCTGCAGCCAAAGCGAAGAAGAAGAAAGGAATGAGATTTCAGAGACTCCTTATCTCCTTTTAGTGGTTCATTGACCTATGTTTAATAGTTTTCTGGAGGAACGCAATATTAGAGTTCTGATATCTCCTAAAGTATTTGAAATACCAGTTAACTAGCATTCCATTTAATTTCTTAATTAGGGAAATATGGTTTTCTAACTTTGCTTGTAAGAAAATGTTTGGGGAGGTCAAAGGACCCCCAAGGTGCTCATTGTAAATTCTATACTATCTTTAGTTATTCTTGTCCTTTTTATCAAAATGGAATGATTTAGAATTAACATATTTGCACATATAACCAGCTGGAGTAACAGAAATGGAGGAGTGAATAAAAAAATGTTGAGAATTATTCACAGAAAGATCAATTTTTTATAGAATTATTTTAAATGCTAGCACACTTCCAATAGGAAGCTGAATCCATTAAAAAAATCAGACCAGAAAAGTACTGTCAGAGGGAAAAAATCCTATTTAGTGACTGCATAAAATAGGACAAATCCCAAACAAAGGCAGAAAACTCAATGCAAAGAAAGAGTTCAATTCTGAGAGAAAACTTATCACCTCAGGGCAGCTGTAAGGCACTCACAAGTGGAAAATATGTTAGGCTCATGGATACTGATGCAGAGACAGTGTACCTTAAAATCTATGAAGCAGACATGCACATATATAAGCAGGAAATTAATTAACTGGCAAAATCTAAGACTGCTAGAATAAATTACTATCACCCAGACATGATGAAGATGGACTTGTAAAGACGCTTCTGAAGATATACTGCCTATTTACTGCCACTGAACCCTACCATTTCTCACAAGAACTCCAAGTAAAACTACCACCTCTTGGGAGAACTCAAGTTGACCTTACAACTCTTGCAATAGCTTCAGCCCTTGGTTACACCCACAAAGGAAGTCACATCCCTCAGGTGTATGTGGGACACCATATTCCCTACACACATATGGAGTAATACACATGACCCAACACACACACCTGTACACTCTTTTTTTTAAGTGCAAATTTTCTAGCTTTCAGGGAGCTTAATTAAACCTGCCTGCTACTACTTCTAATAAACGACATGCAATCCCAGCTATACAGCTCTCCAAAAATTCTTTCAAAATGGTCTCTACATCTCATTGGGGTGCCCAGTTCACCCCCATAGGAAACCTTAACAAGGTTCGGGGGGCAAGCAGCTGTCAGGGGTTGTCTCCTTCAGATTCCATATCTTTGACACCATAAATGTTAAAGTTCAACAGTAAGAGCAAGGTTAGTAGCAATCAAGACAAAATGCATTTATGAGGATAATAGAGAATTGCAATTTGGGATACATGGACTAAGGAAAAACTTAAAACAGGTCTTAATGAGGAACTCAGGCCAGAAGGTTCTTATAGAGAAGAAATGAATAAAGTCACAGTCAGATGGAAAAACAAAGTACAATGATCAAGTAGAGGGATCAAAAGTAAAAGTAGGTAAGAGTTCTCGTTATCAGTTCTTTCAAACATGGCTTTCTTATTTTTGCTGACTTCTTGAAATGCTGGCTGTTTGCTCCAGTTCGAGGATCAGATTCAATTTAAAGAAGAAAGTAAAGTGTCTTTTTCTGTGCTGGTGAAGGACAGAATGGTGGGGGCTGAAGCTGAGAAAGCAGGAAAGGTAAATAATAGAAGAGATGGACCAAACTGAGAGGTAACTTAATTAAAAAAGGAGATATGGGTCAGATAAGAAAAGGAAAATCACCAAAATAGTTACCCAATACTTGACCTGTAGAAGGTTAGGGGTCATTTCCCAGCCTGACTCTTTTTCCCTTTCCTCCAAAGAGGATGAACCACTAACTCTCTCTTGAGAATGTCTTTTCATTTTCTGTTTTAAATAAAAGTTTTCTTACTTATTAATATTTTGAGGGTCTTGAAATTCCTTTTGGAGACTAAATTCAAGAACCTAACACAGGTGAGGAAAGAACTGGGAAGGTGAGACAAAGGCACAGATCAAGAATGGGAGGTGAGCAGTCTCTCCTAGGTCTGGGCTGCCATGGCACTTAGCTGAGACCAAGGCCAAGTTGGGTGAGCCATTAAAACTGAAGCACCCCTCCTTGTTCCTCTGCTAGCCTCTAACATGTCTGGAACATAGTCTAATCTATGCATCACGTCAGTGGCAATGACTCCAGTGATGTCACTTGTCATAAATGCATAGAATGTAATGTATTATATTGGCAAGCAATTTGGATTTCTTAGGTGTAATTTAAATAGAAATTTTGAGATACTAAATTTCCACAAACAGGAAATGATTAGTGGCATCTCTCTCACGGTGATTAAATAATCCCTTTTAATATTCTAGATGAATATTCATCTATTCCTAATTTACCTTAGTATTATTAATTTTTATTAATTATATAATATTTATGCATTTATCATTGAATGGACTTACTCATCAAAAGTTTATGATATTGATGGATAAAATCATATACACATAAAGTCTTTGCTTAATTTTTAACAACGGTGTGCTACTTAAACAATGATCTAGAAACAATGCTTTAAATTCTATATTAAAGTTATATGTGGAGAGATAGGAGATTTATGGCTGCACTGAAAATCTTCAATCTTTGTCTCCAGGTACCCCTGGATTTGTTTCTATTTTTGGCCAGGATAACAATGGCAGTAGAATTTATGATGTGCTATCTAAGATTAAAAACTTACCTGGTGGGACTGATTTTCGGTTGGCGATTCGATAGGATGCACTTTTGGGTTGTTCCCCACAGACACTAAAACAAACAAAAAAACCAAACTATTTTCCTGAGACAAACACCAAGAAACAACTGGCACTTCAGCTGGAAACAGAATAGCCGACAACTAGTGGTGGGTGAGGACACCCACCATGGATCTCAGCTAAGCTGCAGATTTGGATTTGAGACAGAATTTGGGAGTCTCCACACTCACAATGGGGTGGAGGTTAGGGAATTTGGGACCAGCTGCTGAGGCAGTGAGAGCTAGGCCCATGGGACTGAGACATGGAGCCATGGAGGGGGGATTTGAAAGTGGGTGAAAGGAGAGCCAGCACACCAGGAGCTGAACTGGAGCCTGCATGGTGAAATTGCACTGGGTGCAGACATAAGTGGAAATCAGTCAAAGAGTTGAAACTCCTCCCACAACCATTTCACACCAGAGTCTGGTATCTATCTGCAGAATCCAGCCCACCTGCATTTCCAAAAACCAGAAAAACCCGCCCATCAGATACCCCACCCACTGGATTACAGTGAGAAGGCAGTCCCAAACCTCAATGGGACCCGCTGGTGCCACCTTGTGGGTAGAGTTGAAATTTCAGTCTAATTGCTAATGCTGGACAAGGCAAACCTACACACCACCAGGGAAATCGAACCATCAAAAATATAAACAAAATCCAAATAGAGCAAAGACATGGAGTTATATACATTAAATGATGGATTCAATCAAAAACCCAGGGGTATATCTGAATACAGCAGACATATGTAATATACCTGAAAATGAATTTAGGGTAACACTGATTAACATACTCATGGAAATCCAGACATCAGTAGAAGCAGTAATTTCAGGAAGCAAACAGGAGAATTAAAGCATGACAATAAACAGGTAAGAGATACAATGGATGAATTAAAGAGCTCAGCAGAGGGACTCAACAATAAGATGGATGAAACGTCCAATAAAATCAGTGGTCTGGAGGATAGGATAGAGGAACTCAATCAAGAAAACCAGAAAAGAGATTTAAAAAATTCAAAGATTCAAAGACCACATTCGAGACTTCTGGGATAACATCAAAAGGAACAATATTCACTTCATAGGGGTCCCAGAAGAAGAGAGAGAAAAGGGGGCAGGTGCAATAGTTGAAGAAATAATAGATGAGAACTTCCCCAATATGAGGAATGAAGCAAGTCTCCAGATCCAGGAGGCTTAAAAAGTTCCTAATAAAAGAAACCCAAACAGACATATGCCTAGACAATCATAATAACGATTTCAAAAATACAGGATAAAGAAAGCCTATTGAAAGCAGTCAGAGAAAAATGTGTAACATACAGAGGACCCCCCCATAAGATTGTCAGTGGACTTCTCAAATGAAACTCTACAGGCCAGAATGGAATAGTGTAATGTATTCAAAGTGATGAAAGAAAAGGCGTTTCAACCCATGACACTCTCTGGCAAGATTGTCATCCAGAACTGAAGGAATGATTAAAAACCTTTTCTGACAAGCCAAAGTTGAAGGAATTTACCACTGCAAAGCCAGCTTTGCAAAATATATTAAAGGATGCTTTATAAAGCATAAAGAAATCAAACAGAAAAAAAGCAAGACAGCAAATATTAAAGGTGGGGAGGAAGAGAAGAGAACAAGAATGTGGATAGTTAGAATGAGTGGAAGACTAATATACTTTCAAATAAAATCAGATAGTAAACATAGAACTATGAATGATAACTTCAGGGTAACTTCAAAATACATCCCCAGGTAGAAAACAAAGAAGAAAACAAAAAGCAAAATCATTCAGAGCATAGCCACACCCATCTGATCTAAAAAGAGAAAGAGAACAAAGTCATCATCTGGAGCAACATACAAAAGACAAATTATAAAATGAAAATAAGCAGCTATATATCAATAATCACCCCAAACATTAATGAACTGAACTCAGCAGTCAAACAATGCAGAGTGGCTGAACAGATTAAAAAGCATAACCCAACCTCTGCTGCCTTCAAGAAACACATCTTATTCCCAAAGACAAAGGCTCAAAGTCAATGGCTGAAAGACAATCCTACAGTTGAATGCTACCACAAGAGCAGGAAAAGCTATACTCATGTTAGCTAAAACAGACTTCCATCTAAAAAGCATAACAAAAGACAGAAATGAACACTGTATAGTGACTGAAGGATCAATATAGCAGGAAGACATAATGCTTATTAACATATATGCACTAAATGAAGGAGCATCAAAATATATTAAGCAAGTATTATTAGACCTGAAGGGAGACACTGATATCAACATAACAATAATGGCGAACTTTAACACCCTACTTACAGCAATGGACAGATCAACCAGGCAGAAAATTGACAGAGAAACAGCCACTTTAACTGACCATCTGGAACAATTAGGTCTAATAAACATATCCTGATCACTTCACCCAATGACTAGAGATTTCCTTTCTTCTCAAAAGTCATGGAGCATTCTCAAGGTTAGATCATATACTGGGACACAAAATATATCTCAACAAATTTGCAAAGATTAAAATCATGCCAAGCATCTTGTCTGAACACAAGACTGGAAATCAACCACAAAAAAGAAAGCCAAACCTACTCAAAACTCAGCAATATGCTCCTGAAGGACTCTTGAGTAAAAGAGGAACTTAAGAAATATTTACAGACAAATGAGAATGAAGACATGAGCTACCAGAATCTGGGATGCAGCAAAATGGTACTAAGAGGAAAGTTCATCGCAATCCAGGCTTAGCTACATTTAAAACAACTAGAGAAAGAAGAATAATTAAAGCCAAAAAACAGCAGAGGAAATGAAATAATCAAAATTCAAGGAGAAATAAATGAAACAGAAAACAAAGTCCAGTAGATCAATGAAACCAAAATTGGTTCTTTGAAAAAATCAAATTGATAAGCCATTGTCAAGACTCACAAAGAAAATAAGGGAGAAAACTCTCATAACTAGAATCATAAATGAAAGGGGAGATATTACAACAGGTACCACAGAAATTCAAAACATCATGAGGGATTACTGTGAACAGCTCTATACCACCAAAATGGACAACCTTGAAGACATGGACGGAGTTCTAGAAAATTACAGTGTACCAAAATGAAACTGGTAGAATTGGAAAACCGTGACGTAACAATCACAAGCAAAGAAATTGAAGAAGTAATCACAGGCATCTCCAAAAATAGAATCTCAGGACAAGATGGCTTCTCCAACGAATTCTACCAAACTTTCAGAGAAGAATTAACACCTATTCTTCTCAAAGCTCTTCCAAAATATTGAAGAACAGGCAATTCTACCAAATACTTTTTATGAGGCTAACATTACACTGATACCAAAAGA
Organism: Solenodon paradoxus; assembly: GCA_004363575.1. NCBI lineage: Eukaryota > Metazoa > Chordata > Mammalia > Eulipotyphla > Solenodontidae > Solenodon > Solenodon paradoxus. The sequence goes on from RJWH01001083.1 coordinate 245,162, forward strand.
CGACAGAGATGTGATCAAGAAAGAATATTACAGACCAATATCTCTAATGAACATAGATTCAAAAATTCTCAGCAAAATATTAGCAAACTGAATTCAACAATGCATCAAAAAGATCATCCATCATGACCAAGTGGGGTTCATCCCAGTGATGCAAGGATGGTTCAACACAAGTAAACTTATTAATGCTTTATACCATATCAACAAGAGCAAAGAGAAAAACCACCTGATCATATCAGTAGATACAGATAAAACTTTTGACAAGATCCAACACCCATTTATGATAAAAACTCTCCACAAAATATAAGAATAGAAGGGTCATACCTCAACATAATAAAGGCTATGTATGAAAAACTCGCAGTCGACATCAGAGTCAATGGTCAAAAATTGAAAGCATTTCCTCTTAGTTCAGGAATAAGGTAAAGTTGCCCACTGTCACCACTACTGTTTAATATTGTACTGGAGGTCTTAGCCAGAGCCATTAGGCAAGAAAAGTAAATAAAAGGAATCCAAACTGGAAAGGAGGAAGTAAAACTCTCATTATTTTCACATGACATGATTATATATATTGAAAAATCAAAATACTCTATCATTTTAATTCTACCACATTTAATGATGGAAAAAGATATATATCATGGAGTCATTCCACTGTTTAGAAAAATTTCCTAGCCATGAAACCCTGTTACTGATTTAGACAGGTAATATGTCCAGTATTTTTCTACCAGTATCCTTCGGAGCACTTCCGCTACTTCAGTGATTTTCACTGATCCACCAATGGCTACAGACACTCTGCTGCAGACTCTTAGCTGAATGGAAGACACATTGATCTTTTTCCCTCCAGGTGCTTTGATCATCATTTATGGATCTTATAACTACAATTTTTTGAAGTTTAGATTTGGGCTTTTCAGTTCCTATAGGAGATCAAAGGAAATTTTATGGAAATTACATTCTAGAAAGCTTCTCTGGGGAAGTTGTTTTTAAATCCAAAGACTTGAGCCACATTCCCTGCATATAAACATGCTTTTCCTTTCCTTCATTATCTTCCCATAGAGTACCATTAGAGTTAATAGATATATATATACATTTTTTGAAGAATTGTGCCCATTATTACTTTTTGTAATATTCAAGAACTGTTGACATACTAGGAATGTAGTAGAGTATAAAACTTGAAAAATGCAGATGTTGAAGGAATAATAGTTACCTTATGCTTATACTTTGTGGCAGGATTGTTCTATAAGCAAATGAATTGAACAACTATGTAAAGCACAAAAACTAAAAGTGACCAAAGTGAGAAGGATAACTTCCAGGCAATATCTTATTTTTGTAACCAGTTATTTAAGAGAATACTAGTGATTTGCTCTCAGAAGGATGTAAAACCTGTTCCAAATTTCTCTTCCTTAGTCCTGCCTGCCAAGAACTCAAATGTAACTGTGATATAGCAAGATTTCCCAGGTATACTGGCAGGTATATGTGTGATTTCAGGTGACACAGGTGACATAGATATGATAGGACAACTAGAAATAGTGTATTTATTTACATTTTTTATACTTCTAAGACCAGGTCTTAAGGGAAGGTCAGTTTTTAAAAAACTAAGTATGTCTTCCTATCTCCAAATACCTGTCCAAAAAAGGGTGTTTGTGCTTCAGCTTTTTTTTTTCTCAGTCATACTGTCAAATGAGATTGTTTCCAAGTGACCTGCTGAGCTATGTAAGCATTTTTAATTCAAGTAAAATATACTTGTATTATTTGTCATTGATACTATCCATCCATACCACACTATATTATGTATCGTGTAGTTCATTAGAGGTATACATGTTTTGTTCTTAAAAAAAAACTATCAAAAAACTTCTAGAACTCATCAATAAATACAATAAAGTGGCAGGCTACAAAATCAATGCACAAAAATCTGTTGCATTTTTATTCACAAACAACACCCTAGAAGAAAATGAAATATGAAAATCACACCATTTAAAATAGAAGATAAACAAATGAATTACCTGGGCATATACCTAAAAAAGGAAATAAAAGATCTATGCAATGAAAACTTTAAGTCCTTCTTAAAATAAATAGAGGAGGACACAAAGAAATGGAAAGACATCCCCTGCTTGTGGCTGGGAAGAATCAATATCATAAAATGGCCATCTTACCTAAAGCAATATATAGGTTTAATGCAATCCCCATTAAAATCCCATGGGCTTATTTCCAGGAAATAGAACAAAAAAAATCTTAAGATTTGCATGGAAAAACAAAAGACCCAGAATGGCCAAAGCAATCATTTGAAAAAAGAATGAATCTGGAGGGATTATATTTCGAGACTTTGAACTATATTGCAATGCTATAGTGATCAAAATGGTATAGCACTGGAACAATAACAGGGGCACAGATCAATGGAATGGAACTGAATCACCAGAAATTGACCCACTCACATACAGTCAGCTAATGTACAACAAAGGAGCCAAAAGTATTCAATGGAAAAAGGAAAGTTTCTTCAACAAATGGTGTTGGGAATACAGGACAGCTTCATGCAAAAGAATGAAGCTAGACCACTCTAACACAATTCACAAAAATTAACTCAGAATGGATTAGAATCTTGGACATAAGGCCAGAAACCATAAAGTTCAAAAGACAACATAGGAAAAACTTTCCATGACATTAGTTGTAAAGAGGACTTTGGAGACTCAACTCCAACATCAAAAGAAGCCAAAAGAAAAATTAACAACTGGACTACATTAAACTAAGGAGCTTCTTCACAACAAAAGAAAACATTGCCAAAACCAAAAGGAAACCTACTAACTGAGAGATGATGTTTGTATTCAATATTCCCAACAAAGGCGTAATATCTAAAATATACAAAGAACTCATAAAATTCAACAACACAAGAACAAGCAATCCAATCAAAAAACGTGAGAAGGAATTGGAGAGACACTTTCTGAAGAGACTATACAGATAATCAACATGCACATGAAATTATGTTCCTGCTTTCTGACTACAAGGGAAACACAAATTACAACAACAATGAGATATCACCTTATACCTGAAAGACTGACGGTTTTCCAAAAGTCTAGAAACAGCAAATGCTGGCGAGGATGTGGAGAAAGAGAACACTTTGGCACTGCTGGTGGGAATGCAAATTGGTACTACCCTTTTGGAGAATAGTTTGGAGATTCCTCAAAAAACTGAAGATGGAAATCCCATATAATCCTGTCATTCCACTCCTGGGCATCTACCCAAAAGATACAAAAGCAACATCCACAGGGATGTATGTACCCCCATGTTTATTGTGGCCCTTTTCACAATAGCTAAGAACTGGAAATTGCCTAAGTGCCCAACATCAGATGAATGGATAATGAAGATGTAGTACATATATATGGTGGAATACTACACATCCCTTAGAAGAGATGAAACTTTGTCATTTGAATCAATGTGGATGGAACAAGAGTGGATTATGCTAAGTGAAACAAGTAAAAAGAAGAAAGATAGATATTGGATGACCTCACTCATAGGCGGAATGTGAATAGACAAAACAAAGAACAGAAGAAACATTACCAAACCTGAAACATTTGCAACAGAACTGAGTTTAAAAAAAGATAATGGGGTGGGCGGGAGCAAATGGTGGTGGATCTCCCTGGCCAATGGGGAAAAACACTTGGTGATTTGGTGGAGGGCATGGTGTGTTGAAACATGTCTAAGAAATGGGGAACCTATACATAGGAAATTATTTTGATATGTAAAATAATTACTACAATAAAAAATTAGAAAAAAAACTTACCCTATGACACCCTAGGTTCATTTTTTTACTGATGATTTTCAACTTGTCTATAGGTTTGATAATACAACTTGATTACTTACAAAAACCACTAAGAACTTTTCAGCAGATTTCTCTCCAAGATTTTTTTATATGAATTTCTGGTTCAAGTCAGTGGCTTTAATGCTCAAAGAAAGAACCTTGGGGATTTTGTATTTCTGTAATATCATTCCAATTCTGGTGTTTGACTGCATTCACTTTCTCTTGCTGCCCTTTATCCTTTACCTTTACATAAAAACCTCACATGGGCGTACTCTATAGAATCCGAGCCCCTTTCAAAATATTCAGTCTAGGGAACACCATGTATATGGGACATTGAAATGACATTTCTCAACTCTGATTTAGAAAATAAAGGCTAAGGCATTGTTTAAGGGAAGGCAAAGGGTGATAGATAATTGTTTCAGGTGGTTTCTCCTTGACCACTCCTAGGCTCAAGTCACAAATTTCACTGATGACAGAAAGGTGTGTTTTTCCAGGGCCAGGGGAGGTGGCTGAAAATATAACAAAAGAGACTCAAACTGAGGGAAGTCAACTAATAATTGATTCCTTGACTTTTCTCTCATTACTAACGTCACTGAAGGCAGATTAAAGCTGGCAGGGTCCTAGTGCAAGGATCTGTGATTATAAGAAGAATGAATGGGGTGTTCAGAGAGAATTTGGGAACATATTTGATTGGATTGGAATTTGGTAAAGAGTTACTTTTTAGATCTTTTGGAAGTTGCTTCTGAAATGAAACTGAGTGTGAGGGATCAGGTGTGACTTCTGTGCAATCTTAAGATCCTAAATTGACTTGCAAAGATATGATTAGAGGGGCAAATTTCACTCTGTTAAGTTGCATAAAGATAAGTGGTACAAGGACTGAAAAATGAAACTGTCTCTTCTCTTAGATATTAAATGAAATACTGGAGATTACTAAAAGATGAGAGTGCTAGTAACTTCAGATAGATTTGTTGACAATGTATAACCTAATACAATGATTAGCTCAGGTGAAAGATTGATTCTGAGACAGAGAGTTACAAACCTGTGGAATCCTTGATTGCCTATATTGTTGGGAGGACAAGATGATGCAAGGACAGTCACCACCAATATCATTGCTTAACTCCCCTGAATGGAGTTTAATGATAGGTAAATAATTAGGATTATTTTGAATAAATAAAAGAATAAGAATATAAGGGATGGGGAAAAATCTTGAGTCAATTTAGCCAGGCAGAAATATTTTATAATTGATTAAAATGATGTAAAAAAAGAAGATAAATGACATTAATCACAATTAATTTTGATTAATATGATTAAAATTTCAAGATGGTGGACTCAGGATTTTCAATGCACCTCTTCTCCACAGATACAAAACTATACTCATTTAACAACTGTGGCCTTTAAAAAACAATGAGTACCAGCATCTATACAAAGGATAGGACCTAGATGTTCATAAATGTAGAAGAAACTGAATAGTCTCAGTGTTGACAACATAAGGTACTAAGATCTTGATGTCCATAGGGAGGGACCAGTGATAAAGACATCCTCCCTGGGGCTGAAGGCTGTCCTCACAGCTGACAACTGACTTTTGAGCATGAATCAAAAGGGTTTTCTCTGGAGAACAATAGTCCTGAGGATGGTGCAGGACAGAGAGCACAGGGCACTAATAAGAGCTTTCAGATCTGATTAAAGGACTATCTCAAAACCATAAACTTCACTTGAGGAAATAAGAAGGAAAGATATTTGAACTGTGAATAAAGACTGCTGGGCATCCTGTTGCTTGAGTTCCCTTATCTGTATGCAGATAATTATATTGCACCTGGTGTAAAATGCTCCACCCCCTCAACCATCTGTACACCAGTGGTGCCAAGAGCTTGGACTTGCCGTTATCACCAGGGGTTCTCCTGGCTGCCAGGACAGGATTTCCTGTCCTAGGGTGGGGAGCATTCACAACCCTACCACCCTAGTATAAGTAGCTGCTTGATTTCCTACAAAGAACATTGTTTCTTAGATTTCTCAGGAAGAACTTCAGGAAGATTCTAGGAAAACCACAGCTGTGCAGCTACCCTGGGCTAGTGCTAAACAGATTTGTGTGTCTCTCTGCTCTTTACAGACTTCCATTCCCTGATCCCAGGGTTTGTAAATCTTATCCTGTTGGGATTGCTACCAGTTAAAATGATTTCACTGGAGGAGTGTGATTTGCTGAGACTGGCTCTAAAGGACTCCAGGAGTTTCCCAATACCCTCTCACCAGTGGCCTATCCTGGGACTATAACCTACCTGTGGTATGGGTTTCTCTCTTTGTGTCTTGCTATTCATACTTTTACCCAGGGGAAAAACTCTGTATTCTATATCCTAACTCCAAACCTGTAGGCTGACCTCTTAGGTCTCAACTTAGGGTACGTTATAAAATTCCTTCAATTTGGGCTAGTACAGATATCATACACAAAAAAAGAAAGAAAATATTCTAGTCCAACACTCTAGGCCCATACTTTTTAAACTGACACTATGACACAGGCCATTACATCAGGTCAGGGAAGGAAAATCACTTAACCTAAAGCATAGAAATAAACATATATTACAAAACAAAATAAAGATACAAATAAATATACATGAAATGATGGACAAAAACAGAACCCCACCTAAAAATATGAATGTAACAGAATCAAGTAAACTACCCGAAGTTGATTTTAAAGCAACAACTTTAATAATACTTACTGAAATTGAAAGAACAATGGAGGGGAAAATGACCTTCAACAAAGATAGAGAAAATATAAAATATATAGAGAATCTCAAAGGAGAATTCATTGATCTAAAGAATTCAGTAGTAAAGCTAAAGGATGCAATAGTAAACTAGAAAAATATTAGGCTATACTAGGAGGCCAAAAGAAGCCTCCAATCTAGTCAGTGATTTAGGAGAGAGGGCAGTGGCATGCACCCAAGCAGATTAGCCAAGAAAAAAAAGAATTAAGAGAAATGAAGACAGTATAAAGGACTCATGACCTATTATCAAGACAAACAGCATTTACATCATAGGTGTCCCAGAAGTCAAATGGAGAAATGGGTAGAAATCTTTTTGAATATGTAATAGTTGATAATATACAGAGAAATAAACAGTCCTCTGTATCCAGAAAGACCAAAAAGTTGAAAGCAGAAAAAATCCAAATAGACATACACTAAGACACATTATCACTAAAATGATGAAAAAACATGGATAAAAAAGAATCTTGAAAGTAGCTAGAAAAAAAGAAGTTTATGAAATGGGAGCCCCCATAAGATTGTGTGTGGATTTTCAGCAGAAATTTTATGTCAGTAGAGAATGATATGAAGTGCTGATGGAAAAGGAATTCTAACCAAAAATGCTTTTCCCTGCTAGCTTATCACTTTGAATTAGAGTGATAAAGAGCTTTATAGAAAAACAACATTAAAGGGAATTATTCATGACTAAATTAGTCCTTCGAAAACTACTAAAGGATTTTCAATAAAAAAAGCCCACTTAGATATCAAAATATATAGACACCAAAATATAAAATGTAGGGAGGAGAGTAAAAATGTGGACTACTGAATGAGATCAAGACTAACTTTTTTACAAGTTAAAAAAGGTTATGAGCATAAAAACCTATGTTCAAACTCCAGAGCAACAAAAACACATACAATTATAGAGAAAACAAAGACTACAATGAAAAGAAAAATAAACAGCAAAAATGTCATCAAAGAACACAAAAAAGAGAAAAAAGGTACAGTTTGCAGCAACACAAGAGAAAAAAATACCAAAATGGCAATACACAGTTGCATATCAATTATTATCTTAAATGTTAATGAGTTGAGTTCACCAGTTAAAAGGCATAGAAAGGCAAAACAGTTTAACAAAACATAACTAAATTTCTGTGGATTGCAGAAAACTCATCTAAGTTCTAAATACAAACATAGACTTAAAGATTGAAAGGCAATCCTATAATCAAATGGTAAATAAAAAAAGCAAGGATAGCAAAATTCGTATCAGAAAAAATGGACCTCTAATAAAGAAGGTTAAAAAAAGGAAGGGATATAAATTACATGATGATTAAGGAGTCAATTCAGCAAGAGATATAACTGTCATTAATAGATAAGCGCCAAACAAGGGAGTGTCAAATACATAAAGCAATTACTAATATTACTAAGGAGATACATCATCAGCAATATAATGATAGCAGGAGACGTCAACAATCCACTTAAATAATAGACAGAATAACCAGTAAAAAATTAACAGGGAAACAACAGCAATGACAAATCAGAACAAATGGGTTATTAACACCTACCAAATTTTTCACCCGACAACTGCAGAGTTCATCTTTTCTCAAGTGCTTATGGTATATTTTCAAGGATAGACCATGTGTTTGGAAAAAAAGAAAAAAAGCTTCAACAAATTTACAAAGATTGAAATTATACCAAGTGTCTTTACTAATCACGATGGCTTAAAACTTCATATAAACTATAAAAATAAAAATGGGAAATTACAAAATTTGTGGGGGATAGACAACATGCTTCTGGGGTAAAAGAAGAAACTGAAGGAGAAATAAAAAAGTACTTGGGGATAAACAAGAATGAAGACATGAGCTACCAGTACTTGTGGAATGTAGCAAAAGCAGTATTTGGAAATTTATAGCAATTCAGGTATACCTCAAGAAACAAAAAAAATTGCAGAGAAATAGTCTAACCTTATATTTTTAGCAACTAGAAAAAGAACAATTGAATCCAAAAGTCAGTAAGAAAGGAAATAAAAAATCAATTTCAGATAATCAAAATAGAAATTAAAAAATTCAGAATATCAATAGAACCAAAAGCTGAACCTTTGAAAAAATAAACAGAATTGTCATACCTTTGGATAGGCTAATTATCCAGAAAAGAGAGAAAAGAGTATAAACTTTTTTTAGAAAGAGAGAAAATTCTAATAACTAGAATCAGAAGCAAAAGGGGAGAAATTACAAGAGATACCTTGGAAATATAAAGCATCACAAGAGTCTACTATGAAAAGGTATGTGCCAATACACTGGACAATATAGAGGACATGGACAAAATTTTTGAATCATGCAGACTACCAAGAATGAATCAGAGAAAAAAATGGAAAAATTAAAGTGACATGTCAAAAGAAAAAAAAATAAATAAATAATCAAAATTATCCCCCAAATAAAATCCTGAAAACAAATGGCTTCGCTAGTTCTATCAAATCTTCAGAGAAGAATTAATAGCTACTTGGCTCTACTCTTCTAAATATTGTAGAGCAGAGAACACTTCCAAACACTTTTTTTTATGAGGTCAGCATTGCACTAATACCAAAAGCAGACAAGGACATCATACATAAAAAGAAAATTACAGACTAACAGCTTTGATGAACATATATTAAAAAATCCTCCAGAAAATATTAGCCAACAAAATTCAACAATACATCAAAAAAAAATCTATCATGACAATGTAGGATTTTGCCTGGGCATGCAGGAGTGGTTCAACATATGAAAATCTGTTAATATAATACACCACATCAGTAAAAGGAAGAAAAAAATTCATATAATCTTAATAAATTCAGAGAAAGCATTTGTCAAAATTCAACACACATTCGTAATAAAAGCTCTACATAAAATAGGGATAGAAGAAATGAAATTTGACATAATAAAGGCCATATATGTTAAACCCACATGCAACATCATGCACAATGGTGAAAAACTGAAAGTGTTTCCTGTAATATCAGGAATAAACCAAGGTTATCCACTCTCACCACTGTCTTTTTGCATTACATGAGATCATAGCCAGAGCGTTAAGGAATGTAGAAGAAAGAAAATATTTTTCTAATTGGAAAAGAAGTGAAATTGTCACCTATGACATGATTATATATGTAGAAACCCATAAAGATTTCACCAAAAATTATTAGAATTAATAAATGAACATAGTAACATGTCCAGCTACATAATTAACATGCAAAAATATGTTGCATTTATCTATGAAAACAATGGTTTAAAAGAAAAGGAAATTAGGAGAATTATCTCATTTTTGATAGAAACAAAAATAATTAAGTCCTTGGAATATACTTAAAATATAAGACAAAAGACCTATACAATGAAAACTACAAGACTGTTAAAAGAAATAGGAAAAAATACAAAGAGATAGAAAGATATTCCATACTCATTGTTGGGGAGAATTACCATTGTTAATATGACTGTCTTACCTAAAACAATATACAGATTTAATGCAATCCACATCAAAACCCCACTGCCAGATTTCACAAATTTAAAAAGTATATGTAATCACAAATGATCTCAAATGGTCAAAGCAGTCATTGAAAAAAGAACAAATGTGGAGTTATCAGATTTTCAGATTTTGAACTATATTACAAAGCAATAGTGATCAAAACTGTTCAGTACTGAAATAAAAACAGGTACATGAACTTGAGAAATAGAACTGAATCACCAGAAATAGACTCACATATATATGATCAGTTAATATATGGCAAAGAAGTCAAGAGCATATGATAGAGAAAGGGAAATGTTTTCAACAAATGGTGTTGAGAAAACTGTACAGTCACAGGCAAAAGAATGATTCTAGACCACTCTCTAACACCACACACAAAATTAATTCAAAATAAATGAAGAGAGTTGGATGTAAGACCAGAAACCTTAAACTACTTAAAAGAAAGCATAGGCAATATGTTATCTTACATCAACCTTAGAGACATGTTTGGAGACCCAATTCCAGCATTAAGGGATACAAAAACAAAAATAAACAGATGAGACTATATCAAAATGAACAACTTTTCCACAGTAAAAGAAACTGCCACTATATGAGAAGACATCCTACTGACTGGGAAGATATTTGTACATAATACATCTGACAAGAATTTAAAATCCAAAATATAGAGCTCATACAACCCTATGCAAACAATATCAAACAAGATAATGAAATCAAGAAAGCCATCCATTTACAATAGAACCAAAAATAATTACATACTTGGGAATATACCTAACAAAGGTGATACAAAGCTGTACAATGAAAACTATGACACTCTCTTGAAGGAAATAAAGAACATACCGAGATAGAAAAAGAGCCAGGCCATTTGGCTAGGAAGAATTAACATTGTTAAAATAATCATCTTACCTAAAACAATAAACAGATTTGACGAAATTACCATCAAAATTCTAATGCCATTTTTCAAGGAAATAGAGCAAACAATTATAAAATTTGTAAGGAATAACAAAAGACCCCAAATAGCCAAAGCAATCAGGAGAAAAACAAACAAACAAAAACTGGAGTATCACACTCCCAGATCTTGAGCTGTATTACAAGTCAATAATGATCAAAACTGTATGGTTCTAGAATTAAAATAGGGACACAGACCAGCGGAATAAAATGGATTACCGGAAATAGACCTAGTCATATTTACGATAAAGGAACCAAGAGCATATGATAGAAAAAGCTAATTCTTTTCAATAAATGGTGTTGGAAAACTTGTACAGCTACTTGTGAAAGAATGAATCCAGACCACTCTTTAATACCACACAGAAAAACTGATTCCAAATAGATTGGAGACTTAGAAATAAGACTGAAAACAATAAAATTCTTAGAAGATAACACAGGCAAGTTATTACATGACATTAGCCTTAGTGAGATCTTCGGGACTCAACTCCAGTGAACAGGGAGAGAAAAACAAAACCAAAAAGTGAGAGCATACCAAACTAAAAAGTTTCTGCACAGCGAAAGAAACCATAACAAAAAGAAAACTTACTGATTGGGAGAAGATATTTGCATTTCATATATCTGATAAGGAAGGGCTTAATACCCAAAATAAATAAAGAACTCCTAAAACTCAACAGAGAATGAAACAACCCAATAAAAAAATGGGAAAAAGAACTGAAAAGATGTTTCTACAAAGAAGACATATAGATGGCTAACAGGCATATGAAAAAATGTTTCTCCTCATTTATTATTTGATAAATGCAAATCAAAACAATGAGATATCACCTTACATATGTGAGTTTGGCTATTATCCAAAAGTTTGGAAAAATAAATGTTGATACAGATGTGGAGATGCAGAAACACTTTTGTGTTGTTGGAAGAGCAAATTTGTGCAACCTGTATGGAAAGCAGTATTGAGTTTCCTCAAAAAAATTGAGAATCAAAATTCCATATGATCCCATCATCTTACTTCTGAGCACTTACCTGAAAAGCACAGAAACTTTTTCAGAGATATATGTGTCCTGTGTTTATTGCAGCATTGTTTACATTAGACAAGAATTGAAAACTAAGTGTCCCTTGTCAGTTGAATGGCTAAAGAATGTATGCATAATATACACACACAATGAAATATATATGTATATTTATAATATATATACGCAATGGAATATTACTAGACCTAAAATGAGGAAATTCTGATATTTGGGACAATTGGATAGACCTCAAGAGGATTATGACAAGTGTAATAAGTCAGAAGGAGAAAAAAATAGTGAATGATATCATTAATATGTGGAATATCAAGAAACTAAGCTAACAAATAGAAAAAAAAAATCTAACCGTTGGACACTGGCAATAGAACTGAGATTATCAGTGAAGGGTGGGAGCAAGTAGGGCTCCAAAGGACTGTGTTGGAGCCTATTGGCAATTTGGTAGTGGGTATGGTATGTATCTATGTTTTTCTGTAAATCAAAATTACTTCAGCAAAAAAAGAATAAAAGCTACAATACCAACTCCTCAGATTCATTTAATTTATTCTAATCTTGATGGATTAAAAATATGAATATTATCCAAAAAGGAATCTAAGATCACTTTAGAACCGATAGCAATATAAAAAGCATAAAAGAGAGAGGATTATGATTCGGATTAATGGTAGAACTCACGTTCCTGATTAAAAACATAGCCAAGGACCTACTGCCATTTTCATTGGATTAAGTGACCAATGGGTGGCGAAGAAATTATCTGGATTACAGGACCTTAATGTGCTAATTAAATGGTAGTGTATACTATAATTAGGAGAATATGATCATATGCTTGTAGAAGATTTGCAGGTGATTTACAGTGGGGATTTACAAATACAAATTCTGCATGGTTAATCTGTCTCACTCTTACCACAATTTATCATTGCAGTCGGTGTGATCTCTAAATGTTGACTCTTCTTTTGTCGATATAATTGGAAAATAGAAGTTCAAGCCTGCTCCTTGCCTTTTGTTTTAATTACGCTAGATAGAAAACCTTTAGAATTTCCTGAGATATTTCAAGTGGTTAATTTAAAACAGTATAGAGTATTCTTAATTATGAATTTGTTATATAATATGAATTTTAATAAATGCCTTATTTCATAGTCAAGTATAGCCAATAAGAAAAGCTGATGGAATCTGAAATTTAAGTGTAAAGTATAAGAGAACTGAACAGGTGGTGGGTGATAACTGAAGTTTCTCCTTTCAGTTGTGCTGACTTGAGTGTCTGGTAAAAAGTCTGTTACTGCCACCCAGCGGCAACATCTGGAATTTTTGAATTAGAATGCATAGACAGGTAATGTGATTTGGAAAGTCTTAATCACTAGACAATAAAAGGAATACCCTAGGAACTTTAAGGATAAATTAAAATAGAAAACATTGATATCTCCCTTCCATTTCTAGGGGAACTTAAGGCAAAAAGTGAATACTCTCATTTATATTTTAGGGGTGGATTTTTGGGTACTAGAGATCAGTGGTTGTAGAAGCGTTCAAGAAATACAATAATGAGAGGAAAACGATCTGTTTATCAACAGAAATATCAGAGACTAAATATAGCCATGGGCTTTATACCAAAGTGGTCCATAGTTGGGTAAAGTCACAGCTCTGTGGTAGATACCAATAGGTTTTCAATGAGATACATTTGTTTATTCTGGATTGAAATTTGCAGTCTGAGAGCTGAAGCGATTTTCCCTAACCTAGAAATTAGAGTAGAAAAAAATTTCACTTTGGACTTCCTGCTTATTTGTCACTTACTCAAACAACTACTTTTATCACAAGCACACGATGAAATGGGTTAACATGCACCATATACAAGGAAGTTTACCACTTAAAAAGTAGCAGGCTGGCAGATCATTGGAATGCGTACAGGACTCCAGGTCAAGGTGCCGGCAGAGCTGGTTTCTGGTGGACCTGTCTTCCTAGTTTGCAGATGACTGCCTCCTTGCTGTGTCTTCACACAGAAAGCTGAAACAGTTTCACAACAAATTGGAAGTGATAAGGGATTGGAAGTGAAGGGATGGTTTTCATAATTGAATAGATGTACTTTAGAATTCAATGTGCATGGAAATAGAGTATTTGCCATAGATGTACTGTTGAGAGATTGTGGAGAAGATAGGGAAGAGGAAAAGGGCATAGGAAGTTACATAAACTTTTTCTCTGTTTTTAATTTTTTCCTCATCTCTATGTGATCCTGTAATACTATCACTTGGATCTAATTTGAGAGTTTCAATCATGAAATAACGACAATATCCCTCAATATCACTGTTTAATTTCCTATGGAAATCATGCATTGTTATTTCTTCTCATCTGTCTAACACGGATCTGTCTGTTTTCTTACCCAGTGGGTAAGACAGTAAATTTGTACTTGTCCAATCCTACAGTATTTGACTGAAATGACAAAGGAGAAGGCACCAGCAAAACATTATTATCACTTGTATGGGTCAATTCTTCGTAGAGCCTTATGGATATACTTTGGTCATGGAAGGAGGCTGTGGATGAAAATTTATAATAAATTAAAAAGTAAGGGATCTAAAGGGAGCTAAAATGTTTAACACTAAAAAAGGAAAAACTAGAACAAGAGATTTTTTTTATCTTAGACATATTCATAGATGTCCACAAAGGCAAAGATAATTCTTCTACATAAACTCCTTTGCTTGAATCTAAAAATCCAAGATGGATTCTAGGATGATTAGGAAACATTCAACTTGAGATGATATGGAATGTGTCTTGATGGCATTAATAACACTCTGTAGAGGACATCACAGATTAAACTAAGTGATAACTTTATGCCTAGAATAAATGATCACATTATGTGGTATATCCAGTTTGTCATAAGATTATGTGTTCTAATTAATAAAATCCTTGTTTTGAGGATGCAGGAAAGTCAACATAATAAAGAATGCTTGACAAACAGTATCAATGTCAATTTAAAGGTCGCATTTCCTGGAAGGAAAAACCGTGTAATGCTTTCTACACTTAGCTATAAGTAGCCTCAGCTAAAAATCTGAGTTTATTGCTTACAAGGTCTACATGCTGCCCAACAGAATACAATTTAGACAAGTTCTCTGCTCTTTATAAGGACTGCCTTTCTTCCAGTTATCAGTAACATATTCCTCATTTCTCTCTGAGATCTCATTAGAAGCACTTTGCGCATTCATATTTCAAAAACGGTATATTCAAGTTAACCTTGACTTTTTCTATCAAACTCCTCAAAGCTCTTCTAGCCCTTACTCATTACCTAATCCCAAAACTGCTCCCACATTTTTAGGTATTTGCTATGGTGGAGCTCCATTTACTGCTGTCATATTTGTTTTAGTTTGGGGGACTGTCGTAAGAAAATACCACCACCTGGGTGGGGTAAGTAATAAAAACTTGTCTCACAGTTTTGAGAGATTGCAGTCCAAATTGAAAATGTTGACAAGGTTGGCATCAACTTTAAATTTAAAATTTTCTCATCTAAATCATCCATATCAGTCATAGATGAGGATGGTGCTATGCTTGGTCCCACAACTCTCTTGTAGCTCCAGACCCCTCTCAGTTCATAGACGGCATTCTCCTTAGTTTTTCTTCCTTGTCTTCCCTTTATGTCTGTGGCTGTATCCAAAAGTGCCCTTTTCATGTGGACTTTAGTAATATTGGACTATACCATAGTCTTCTCATTGTAGCTTGATTATTGCTATAGACTATTTTCAAATAAGTTTGTTTTCTGTGGTAGCATGATAAGACTTCAACAAATTTTTGGTGAATGCAATTCAGCATGTAAACTGATCCATATGATTTGCTCCTCCTGGAATAACTTTTTGATAGTTCTTGAACAACATATTTACTTATGATTAATGTCTTCAGTTTTTATGTGTTTGAAAAACTAGTAAGTTGGTAAGGCCACCAGATGTGGCCAGTGTGTATCTGGTTGCATCCATGAGACCCGGACTTGGGGAAACAAACTAGATGAACAAATAAATAAAATAAATAAAGTGCTTCTTCCTTCTTTCTCTTCCTGCCTGCTTGCCTGCCTACTCACCTTCATTCTGCCTGCACCTTTCCCTAAAACTCAAGAAAGTACTTTTCCTTCACTTTTGTTAGGATAATGATTCTAGATGGCTGGTTCTCTCCTTCAACACTATGAGTATTTCACTCCATTTGCTTCTTTGCTTGCATGGTTTCTGATGAGAACTGTACTGTAATTCTTATCTTCCTATCACCCAGCCCCTTAATTTTCTGCAGTTTGAATATGGCAGGCTCAGTGTGGATTTATTTACTTTTATTTTTGGAATTTATCCTGTTGGGTGTCCTCTGAGCATCCTAATCTGTGTTTGTCATTAGTTTAGGGAAGTCTAGGACCAATATTACTGCGAATATTTCTTTTTATCTATACTCTCTTTTCTTTCTGGTACTCTGGTATACTTATTATACATTTTTATTAATTAAAGAAATATTTATTGAACATCTTATATATGAAATACTATTCTAAGAACTAGAAGATAATTATGTGCTAGGCAGACATAAACATATTAGATGCATTTTAAACTGTGTAAGATAGCTTATGTGCTGAACAGCTCTTTAAAGAACAGTTCTGCATAAGACAGAAATGTCAGGGCTTTTCTTAATAATTTCACATTTCTTCACTTAGAAATATCATTCAGGGTTTCAGACTTTAAGTATGTATTACTTTTATCAAGTTATTGAGTTATAACTCATGTAACTTATGATTCACATGTGTAATGTATACAATTCAGTGGTTCTTAATATAGTCACAGTTTTGCATCTATCATCACAATCAGCTTTAGAATATGCTCTTTGTCCCTCAGATGAGACTGCATGGCTTGAACATCACTCTTCAATCTTTCCATCCCCTGCCTCCAGGTGTAGACAACCACAAAACTCTGTCCGTTTATGTCTCCCTATACTTGACATTTTATGTAAATGGAACCACGCAACATGTGGTCTTAGTCACTGTCTCTTTCACTGAGCATAATGTTTTCCAGGTCTGTAAGTTTGTAGCAGGCAATAGTACATTGCTTATTTTTATTGCTGAATAGCATCTATTGTGTAAGTATACCATATTTTATTTCTCCGAATTCATCCATGATAAACATTCGTTTGCTTTCACCTTTTAGTTATTATAAACATATGACCATATGTTTTATTTTTCTTTTATTTAATTTCACTTTATCGCTCTTGCACATATAGTTAGGAATAGAATTGCTGAATCATATGGTAAATATTTGAACCTACTGAGGAATTACCAGACTTTTTTAAAATAACTGCATCATAATACCTTTACATCAGCAACACATATGGAATCCAATTTCTCTGCATGCTAGCCAGCATGTTCTTATCCATTTTTTTTTATTATGACCATCTTACTGGGTATGGAGCTTTATCTCATTGTGTATTTTTATATTCAGACCTGAAAAATCACACGCACATTTTTTTACTAGGGATAGGATTACTTACTAGATAAAAGTTCCTTGTCAGACAGATGATTTTGAAAACATTTCTATTACCCGTATTTCTTTTTGTCTTCTTGACAATTTGAGAAGCTTTTTATTGACTTATCTTTCAGCTCACTGATTTTTTCCTCAGCCTTGTCCAGTCTCTGATGAATGCATCAAAGGCGTTCTTCATTTGTGTCACAGTGTTTTTCATTTCTAGCATTTCCTCTGGATTCCTTCTTAAAGTTTCCATCTCTCTGCTTATATTACTCATTTGTTCTTACATCCTGTCCACTTTTTCCAGTAGATTTCTTAACATATTAATCATCATTGTTTGAAATTCCTAGTTTGATCATTCTAACATCTTTGTCATAAAGTTTAATTCTGTTACTTGCTTTGTCTCATCAGACTTTTTCCCTTGCTTTTTAGCATAGCCTCTCATTATTTTTTTTATTGAAAACCTTGTCATTATGTATGGTAGAACAAGAAATGAACTAAATAAATCTTCACTGTGAGATCTGTGTTAACCTGGGTAGGACAGGGTTGTGTTTAATGTTGATTGTAGCTGTGGGTTACTAGAGTCTTCACAAGCATCTAGTGTCCTTGTTTTTGTCTCCTCTGTGGAGTTTGGACTTTTTTACATATTACTCCATAGAGAGATTGTACATCATGAAAAACCATCAGCCACAATTCGTTTTTATTAAACTGGAGCCCCACTGGCATGGTGTAGTGTGGAGTGAGGTGCAGAGAGGAATCCACTGAGTGCTCATATGATTGCACTTCTTTCTTTTAGCAGACCTGTGTCCTTGTGCTGTGACCTTCATAAGTGTTTCTTTTTCTTAGTTTATGAGATAACATTTTCAGTATTTATTTATAGAATTATTTGTCAAAAATGTGAAAGCAGACTCAGTTCAATAGCAAAATAGTAAGGAAATGAAACTTTTCAGTATCTTGAAACACACAGGCTAAATGCCTACAGTTAAACCGTAGTTGCACAACAGGTTACATTCTGTTTCAGCATTTTCCCAGTGAGTTCTTTCTTAGCTTTTTATTCTAGAATGTTCTCCCTATCTCGATCTAGTTTTCGCCTGCTGAGCACCACCTTGGTTGAGTGAATATCAACATGAACTCTTGTGTCATCAGACTTTTCATGTAGCACCCACTTCACATCGGGGCATATTTCTGGACACCTGTACTACATTGCTGGTATTCTGAACTTTGTAATGTCCTTGGACCACCTGGACCCCATTTTCCTTGAGAATAGGCATGGAGCAGAAAGTACTTTGTCGCAGTTCGTTGGAGTGCCAGGCAGACATGATCTTCCAACATACATGCAAGGGGGCTTTGAAGTGGTGTTTTCAGGTTTTGCTGAAGTTCAGTTTTACATCTCAAAAGAGTTCTAGATCATGAAATGCAAGCCTCATGGTCACCATGTCCCAGACACCTGGTGGACTTAGAAGTACATGCTCTCACATGTCTTTTTTAGATCCCTTGACTCCCTGAGATGAATTGTGAAGGTATGAAGATGATAAAGTGAGACAAGTGCCCTTATCTTAGACAGTACAAGACTCTGGTAAAGTTTTATTTTCTGACCTCAGAGAGCAGGACTTTGTTAAAGAGAATGCTTCAGGTACATTTTACAGAAGAGGTATTTCTCATCTCTTCACCAGGAGGACTTGTGGGAGTTTCCTTCCCACAGATAAGTCCAACTCAATCTGCAGTTTATCAAAATTACCATTTAATTTTTCGTATCAGTTTATCATCTCAGGGGTTTCTAGTCACAGGAAAGCAGAGATCAGCAGTGACTCACTGGAGTCGCCTCTCAGTCTAAACGTGGGGTGGTAATTTTCTCTCCGATTCAGTTTTTTGAACAGAAGAATGGTTGAGTTTTTGTTTTTTAAATTTTTATTGTTGTTGTAAAGACAGGAGTGATGACTTTTCAGCTCTTTATATGATAGGGATTCTAGAAGACATATCTTAAGAATATGGCCTACTATAATGTAGTATGACAATTCCCAGGGTGGATACCTAATCCCCTTTGAAAAATATTCCCTCTCAGTTCACATTATTATTTTCTTTCTTTTTTTATATGTGACTGATAGTGGCATTTCATGTCATTATATAGGTACTCTATGATACAGTTAAGGACTTGACTCTGAAATCGAAATAATGGGAGTTTGAATTCTGACTCTACTTTTTTCCAAGTGTACAGAACGATGCCTTGTTGTTCCCTAGTTGCTTCATTTTTGAAATGAAGTCAAGAATAGTAACTTTCTCTCAAAGAGAGGACTGACTATATGAAACATACAGATATCTTAGAATGGTGTTTGACATAAGTGTTACTTAATCCATATCGAGTATTATTATTTCTCAGAAGTTTATCTGTTCCCTATTGATGTGATAATATAGGTGTGTTTTTCAGATGTGTGACTGTTCCTTTAGAATTTAGAGACAAGACTCATATCAGCATTGGAATTGTCAGCCGACAATTTTAAGTCATCAGACTAGGCTATCGCAAAGGATTTTCTAATTGAGAGACACGCCTTTGTCCCTGATGACTGGGGCAAAAGTCCAACAGCTTTGTTTTATTTGTTGAAATTATTGCTTGTTGGAAGAATTATCTTCATGGATGGTTTATGGATTCTGGAAAACTCCCTGCAAAAACAAGACTCTTTGATGCACACGTGTTTGTTTTTCATCTCAGCAAACACACACACACACACACACACACACACACACACACACACACACACTATACTACTATTACTAACAAATAAACCCAGAATAAAGCTCTAATAAAAAGTATCTTTGAGGTCCTGTCCTTCTCCTTCTCTCCTTGTTGTGATGTACACACTGCATTGTCCTGACTAGGAATGTGACTTAGGTCCTTCAGTAGAAATGAAGTGTTCATTGAAAGACAGATGAAAGTATGCTTTCTTCTGAGATAAGTGTTTGGTTCCATTTTGACATTTTTGTCCATGCCAACACTGGTTAATGATCAAATACTGAAGTGAAAATGTTTGGCTTTAGTAGTCTCCAACCCTTCTTTGTGCTCAGTTCATTCATTTCATTCTACCTTCAACTCTGTCAGCTCTCAACATCATCAACACCAAAATTAATTCAGTCTCAGGAGTTGCATATAGATGTATGGAGAATTACGAGAAATATTGCATATAGTTGTCTCCTCTAAAGTTTCACAATCTAGTGTTTTTACCTGCTCTTTGAAAGTTGACCTAGTTTTCCTTCCTTGACTCTTAGGCTGCATTTTCTCTTCAATTTATTCACTAACTACTGGCTCTTGGAGGGGAATGTAGAGCTCATTTAACTCTATCCCTTTTATATTTTTTGGCAAAGATGATTATATATACATAATCAATTAGGTTTTTGAAGTTGTTTGTTATAGCAACTATCATTAAATAACACACAGGTAGAGAACAGAAGTAATTTGTTCTAGGTGACATATGACTTTGTTCCTGGGCTGGCACTAGAAGTATATGAACTCTAATTTGGTGTTATTCTATTTCTTTCACTATCCAATATAGCTAAATATATAAAAAAAATGTATATCAACATGTGAACTGAGCTGTTTAATACATAGAAAATCAACTCAATTACCACTTCTCTGCATTTCTAAAAATATACAACAGATAAATTTCAATACACTTATTCTTTTGAATAGTACTATTACTTCACCCAACATAAGTTCTGAATCTGTGAATTTCAAGAGGTCAGGTTAAAAATTGAGGGAGATGTATATGGATATTAAGCAATTATTTAAAGTTAAGTGATAAGAGTTGCCACTATGAATTAAGTTCATTTTCAGTTCCCAGAAGTCAAATCTTCCTCTGAACTAAAATGAATAGTTACATGAGCTTGTCAATATTTAATTCCGTTTAAACAATCTTTGATTCCAGTGTGATGCGTTGCATATTTACAATTATCTGACCAAAGGAAATGTTTTAGGGCCAAGGTAAACAGTAAAAGGAGGCTAAATTTATCATTGCAACAAAGCAGATATAAATCTCAGTGGGTCTTTCACCATCAACTAAGAAAATAATGATACATTTGTGCCCCACAGAAGCTTTTAAAAAGGCTAAAGACAGAGAGGGCAAGGTGTGTAAACTGTTCCCTCTAAGTTGCAAGTTTGAGATCATTTCAGTAAAAGTTGAAGTTTACTTGAAGAAGTCCAACCTGCTTCACATTGGTTACATGAAGTATTCCCAATGTAAGATGTTTTAGTTTAATGACTCCAAAAGTGATTGCTTATGGCTAATCGCCAAATGTGACAACCTCTGATGACCACACTGTCACCTCAAATGCTCCTGTGAGTGTATGTAGAATGTCAGCAGTAAGAATATTTTCTTTCCCAATTCTCTTTTTCAGCATAGCGGAACATTTGCATAACGTGACTCATCAAACACTAGTTGAATGTCTGTTGTTATGAAATCTTGCATTCTTCCACAATGAGGGGAAAGAAAGAAAATAAAAGATAGAAGGGCATTTTTAATTTGCAAACAAACAAGAGAATTACTTTCTAAGGCTTTCCTTTGGAAGTTGCTGGGAATCTGATAGTTATCATGAACTCATCTCAGTTGTGACTGTTGGATTTGAATTCTGTACTTCAGAAAGCATTTCATTCTCTGATTTCTTTTTTTTTTTTTAATTTGCAAAATAGTTTAATGAATTGACTTTTAAAATACTTCCAATAATTTGTCAAATATCTCAGAGTGATTTTTCCTGTGTTGTATTCCTACAGGTTTTTCATCAGAACTCACGAGTCACCTAGGTGCCACAGGGTACAGGTATTTGGCCAAATAAGCATAGCATTGCTGTTGAGATATATTCATTCATGTTATCTTGACATTTTTATAAAATAAATTCACTGTGCAACATATTATGCTTACATAATAATTGTCTAACAAAAATATGTCTTATAGTATAGAGATAATTACTACAAAAATCTCATAATAGGGGCTATGTTAATGTGAACTTAAAAGCAGGTATTTAAGTATAGAGTATATATACATACTATTTGTATGGTGTTAATCTAGACTTTGATATTATATATGATAAACATTGGCCTATGAACAAGATAGTCCATATGTTTTTTACTTTACAAAGACTTTTCTTATTTAATCAAGGATATTGCATTACGAATGTCATTATTAATGCTGACAATCAGTCTAACTTTGGGTTTTGACCTAAAGGGCAATGACTTTGTCCTATCAACTGAGGAAACAACCTCATTTTCAGTTCCCAGAATGACCAGAAACCCAAAGGAAAGCCACACCTGTTCTTCAAGGGGAAAATATGATAAATGACATTATGTACTTTCTCCCATAAACATTGCCATTTTCCCCCACCTTTAGTAATTCTCCCTTGGCGGTCCTCAGTTTTAAGTTCACAAAGTTCATTTGTTAAGAGAACTGTTACGGTAGAAAACATAACATTTCATAAACTCAGTTTATGATGATATTATTGAAGTCCTTGTCTTTTCCTCCTGCCTTTGTCTCTCAATTTTTTCCCTGTTGCTGACAGAAGTCTCATCTCTAGCTCCCACTGCTTTGTTCTCATAGAACTCCTCTATGCTCCTAGATGAAATTTCATCAAAGTTCAGTAATAAGTAAAGGAATAAATAAAATCCAGTTGGGACAGTAATTGTAATTATCCCTCTAGCCATTGTGATTTACCCAAGTGTTGGACAAGAAGCTCAAACTGAGCTCGGCTAATTGGATTCTATTCCAGGAATATTTTAGAGTGGTGCTGTGGAGAATTCTATTTTCTGTCTGAACTGTGATATTTAAACCCTTTGTTATTGCTATTAGAGTTGATATCTCCCATTATAAGACATTAACTTATAATAAGAAAGACTAAAACTAAGAGATCAGGAGAAGCAGAGATGATGGCAGGTGGTGGGGGGAGAGGGAGGAGGGGAAGAAACTAGCCTCTAGTATGAACTCAGAGACCTTCTCTTACATCTTTCCTCTGAGGTACTTTCAACACATTTTCAGTGAGATCAGATGACCTAAAGAGAAAAGACTCAGGGCTAGAATTTTGATTAAATATTTCTTCCCCTTGTCATAACCATGATAATATGATAATAAGAAGGAAACATAGTATTGATCCTCAGAATTTTTTTTACAATTTTATGAGTCTTCAGACCAAATAAAGAGGTCAGACAAACCTTCAATATTATGCTGGTGACTATCTATAATAGCATTTACAAAAAGGTACTTTATGATACTATAAATAACTGAGATGGTCAGAGCTTTAATCATCTAAGAGGACCTTTATGGCTTATTCACCCACTCATTTGAACTTTCATTTTGTTTGTTTTTTGAAACAGCTGAGTCATCTTAACAGCTGGAGAAACTTTTTTAAAGAACTGCTCAAAATAACAATTATATTATCATGATGATGATGATTACTAATTATCATTTATTAGACTAGTTCATCTCAGATGAGAATATTCCTCATTTCTGGAGAGGCCTGAATCCTCCCTGGCTCTGATAATACTTTTTCACACTCTGACATAATTCACTAGCACACACTTTTTAATTGTAGATAGTTATCATATATGTGTGCTCTACTAGCTCAATGATTTCCTGAAAACACACACATACATATTATGCAGGAAAAAGAAGATTCTCCCTACCCCTCTTGGTTCTTCTATGCTGATAAATAAATAATCAGTTAATATCAGACAATTGACAAATAAATCCCCCAAACCCAAAAAGAACTAATATACCTTCTGCATACATGAGAGATCCAGTAAAAACTATTGCCAACATGCTTTTATTCACTTCCTTAAATGACTTCAGCTAATGACAAAGGATGTTTAGTAGGGGAGGAGAGGTGAAGGTCAGTTATGGGAGGTCACCAGGAATGGCACAGTAACAAGGATATGACTGTGGTGCAGATTTAAGTTGCTGCCTTCTCCTTTGAGAAGTTTAAGAGTTTTGGTCTTTCTGGTGCAGAGAGAAGACACCCTAACATTGAGAGATTTTCCTTTATACATGTAAATGTCTTCTTAGGAAAGGGGAACCTCCATTTTCTTTTAGAACCCTTCCAATGAAATCCTTATACCAAAGACATATTTTGAGGTGGCAAATTTTGCACTCTGATTGCACATGCCTGCTCATATTCATGTGTACACACACATGCACGTACACTCACTCACACTCTCCAATCTGTGTATATTCCCCTTTTCAGCAATGGTCTCCATTGTTTCTTAATATAACCATACTAAAAGTGATAGCAGAGGTTGAGGAGCTTTCTGAAAAAAGGCTAAGCAAGCAAGAAATCTCAATTCAAACCCTCAGGTTCTTTTTATCCTCAAGAAAGAATTCAAGGAGAATTAGAAATGGGCATCAGGATAGAAAATCTTACTAGAAAAGGAATTCACACACCTAGGAGTGGGTGTGGGCACAATGCAGGTTGTGTTGTCAATTTGACTCCAGGAAGGTTTTACTCTTGAAGCCCAAGCTTCTAAAATGGTATATGAACTATGTCCATGAAGAAAGTTAGAAAGTAAAAAGAACTTATTGAAAAATCAAGCAAAAGTACACACACAATAATTGTGTGTGGGTGTGCACCAAGATAGGGAGAGATGCAGTAGTCTAGAGACTAGTAGTTTAATGAAATTGCTTCGAAGTAATTGCAACAGATTGGTTAATATTCATGAGATTCGGATGAAAATGGCGGCGTTTTCTTGGCTGATGGGAGATGTGCATTTAAATCATGGCAGCCAAACGGGCAGTGTTGTTTTTCATATATATTCAGTGGAATTTTCCTTTTCACCTGTCTGTTAATTTTCCTGCAGCTGGTTAACCTTTCACAAAAACAAATACATTTGCACCAGTATATGTGAAAAAAAGATTACATCATTGCCACCATTTCATTATCCCATAATGTTCCAAATCTTCAGGGAGAGTTACCCGAGTTTAATTGCTGGGAACATTGATTTATTTAATAAATATTATTGAGTAACTCTATTGTGTAAGACACATACCATAATCTATGAATTCAAAAATCAATAAAATAGAGTCTTTGGCAGTAAGCTATCAATGGAAATTCTGTCCAAAATAGAATAAATATAATGGCTACAACAGGCGATTTGAGTGTATACTGAATGACACCAAGTTCTCTGTGAAGGGGCCATAGAGGATGCAGTTTAACCTTCTCTTTAGAGGAAGTTAGAGTTTTAAATTCATCATAGAGGATGAGCAGAAGTTAAGTAATAAAAGGTTATAAATATAAAACTATTGAGGACGGGTGGTGGTGACTGAAACAATGACTAAGAGGAATGTATTATAGGAATATTATGTAACATTGGAAAAGCCACCTGGTGTATGAAGCAATTTGATTTTGCAGGAGTTTTAAGTATGAAATAGTTGATGATTAAAGCAAAACATTGAGATAAATAGGGGTCAGATAGATTTTATATTATTGTTTTACAACATATGTGTTTATTTTTGTTGATAAAATTATTAAATTCTTTAACTATTACAAAAATGGTAACGGTATATAAGTGTTAAGTTTAAAAAAAATACAAATGGCTTATAAACTTATTTATTAAATATTGAATTCAATATTGTTTATAATAAAATAAAATTAAATTAAAATCCCAAGAAGATATAATTTTAATTTCTTGGTAGAGATCTAAATCTATTAAGATACTATATTTGTGAGAGTATAGAAAAATGCACTTTCTTGAATTCTATGATTCTACTTCTAGGAGTAAGTCTATAATATACTCACATTTCTGAAAAATAAATATACACAAGATTCTCAATATATTACATTGTAAATCAAAAGATTAAAAACATTGATAGCAGACAGTATGAACATGTGATGTAATACTATGACCCCACTTGGGAGAATAGTGACAACTATATATATATATGGAGTGAAAATGACCTCCCAAAGTATATGGTATAAGAAGAAATCAGTGCATAAACCTATGTATCATGTGGTGACATTTGAGAGGGAAAGAAATGAGTGTGAAGAGAATATTTTTTGGTTGCCTCTGGCAAAGTACCAGAGTGGGGTCTCAAAGATGGGGCAGGGACTGATTTATTTTTTGTACTATGTGCTTTTGTATTTTCAAATTTTATACCATGTGAAGATAGTTACTAGTCAACAAAGGAAGAAAGGAAGGAATAGGAAGGAGAGAAGGGAGGGGAAAGAGGAATAAAGACAAAAAAAAATTAGGGGAATTAATAGGCGAGTAGGATTTTTGCATCCACTAGCAGGTTTAAGAGTATGCCTATACAACTTGAAGACATGAGCCTTGGAATCTACAGGAACTTTAAAAAAATGTAATTGAGACACCCATATAACAATGATCCTCCAAGTACAATAGTCTTGGGTAAACTATGGGCTAGAAAAAGTGCACCTGTAGTATTATGGCAGCTATGCTAACTCAACTCAAACTTCGAATAGGAAAATAAAATCTCTTCATAAGTTCATAATCAATATTTTGTTGCTAGTTGAGTACAGGTTTTTATTAGGCATGCAAATCCTTGAGCAAAGAAGGTAAGACAGGAAAAGGTTCTGGGTCTATAAAACTTTACCCTATAAAACTTGGCAGAATCAAATAAAAATCATCTTAGCTGTATCCTAATCTAAGCCCCTGAGGTTGCCCATTAGTAAGTCCCCTACAAGAGAGAGAACAGAGACCAAAATTGACAAAACACATCAGGAAATATATTACTGTGAATGAGAGATGATGAGTTTGGGGTTTCAAAGTGTCATATAACTAAGCTACCAAATAAAAACAGTACTTAAAACTATGAAACAACTTGAAAAAAGGACTGAAGGCAAAAGAATGGCATAAAAATATTTGGATATAAAGTTAAAAACTAGAATTTCTAGTTGTAGAAGTGTCTCTTGGATTTATCAACAAAGTAGTGGAATAGGAACTCCCAGTCCTTGTTTATTCCATAGAAATACTGATTTAATACAAGAACATGAATCAAAATACTTTCATGATGTTTCAGAATCAGTTAAAAGTTCGCAGTACCCTTGATGCTCACGAATCTAAAAACAAGCTCATTGAAATTGGTAAATAGAGTAGTTTTTTCTTGGTTATATCAGACTCTGCCACAACCTGTCACAGATTATCACTGAGACAGTCTTGGCCTGAGATATCACCCTTGAAGGATAAAAAGATTGGCACTTGTATCCATTATCTTCAGACTTTAGAAACTTTCCAGAAAGCTCTCTCTGTCTCACCTTGCTCAGTGTTGAGGGAACCAGAAACAGTTTGAAGATCTTGGAGCAGATAAGAACAAATGAAAGGGGCAGCCGATCCTCAGCATTTAGCATGGATCTACAAGACTAGAAAAAATGTGTGCCCTTTAAACTTTTCCTTCAGGAAGGAGGGAAAGAAGTGGAGGCTGCACTCTATGTCCAGATCACTCAGTGCACTGACCTAGGGAAAAAAGCGTGAGTGACTTATGGCAACCTATATGGCTCTGCAAGAGTAAGAGAAGGTTAAAACCTTGATATGTCTCCCTTAGGAGGAATAATGAGAATTGAAGCATGCACAGCCATAGAAAAAGCTTGAGAGACTGCCAGAATTTCTAACTAGCCTGATTAGTAAAGGTATTTCTCTGTCAAAGTCAATCTATAAAGACTGAAAAGAATGGCTGCTTTTTTAGATTTGCTGGCATAAACATAAATCAACAAGCAGCATAAAAGGAAGGAAAATAAACTCCAGGAACCAACCCTAAAAAATGGAGATCTGTGACTTGCCTGATAAAAATATTCAAAATAAATTTCTTGAAGAAGTTCAGTGAGTTGCAACAGAATATGAACAATTAAATGAAATCAAGAAAACAATACATGAACAAAATGAGAATATCAGCACAAAGATAGACAAAAATAAAAACAAATTTTAGAGCTGAAAAATATTAAAGTAATTGAAAATTCAAAACTGAGGCTCAGCTGCATACTTGGTCAAGCAGAAGAAATGATCAGTGAAAAAAATAGTTTCAAATTATTCAGTCCGGTGATTAGGGAAAAAAGAAAAAAATATAGAGAACCTAAAAGACTTATGACTCACCATTAAGTAGAAAAACATATGCATTATGACTGAAAATATTCCAAATATAGAGAAGAAAAATAGACATTCAAACTCACGAAGACCAGTGGATCCAAAAAGGATAAATAAAAAACAATATACGCCAAGCCACATTATAATTAAACTGTCAAAAGACAAAATTTTGAAATCAACAAAGTAGAATTAACTTATTATGTACAAGGGATTTCCCCATCACTATCAGAAGACTGCTAAGCAGAAACTTCGCAGGACAGAAGAGAGCAGAATGACACATTCAAAGCACCGGAAGATAAAAATTGTCAGCTAACAATACTGTACCTGGCAAAACCATCCTTCAAAACTGATGGAGAAATACTTAATTTCCAAGGCAGACAAAAAATGATGCATGAATCATTATTATATATGTCTTACAAGACAAAATACATTTAAAGCTGAAATGAAAAGGTATTAAATAATCACAAAACATAGGAAAGCATAAACAAACAGCCAATATTAGGGGAATGCAAATAAAAACCACAATGACATATTACCTCAAACATTTGAGAATAATCTATATTAAAAAAAGCTAGAAATAACAAAATATTGGTGAGGGTGTGAAAAGTGAGCCCTTGAACACTATTAGTGAGGGTATAAATTAGTTTAGTCACTTTGAAAAACAGTGTGGAGATTTATCAAAAAGTTTACAGATGGAACTAACACATGATCCAGCAATTCCACTTCTAGGTATTTACTGAAGATTATATATGAAAAAAAAATCAAAAAGATATATGCATCCCTGTGTTAGAAATAGAAAGAGATTTTTAAACAGTCAGAGATTTAAAAAACACAAAACACCTAAAGCATGTTATCATAACTATATTCTTAATGGATTCTCAAAAAAATACACTTTTGGAAGACAAACAATACAAACCAAGGAAGATAAGAAACGCAGGCAAGAATATAAGCAAATGAATTGGTAAACATGAGGAAATACATGAGCCTGTATTAATTGTATGAAATAACAATTATGAAGACTACTTAAATGGAGGGTATATATAGGAGCAGCAGACTTACTGGCCAACACCATGATATAAGCTGAAGGTAACTAACTGAAATTTAAGCTCTTGAAATTTTTGGCAGAAGAACGGAAATTAGGATCAGCCTTATACATTATTTAGCAATGACTTGCTACTAACTTGAGGTAGTCAGTTAATAATAGAAATATAATACATAAATGTCCTACAATGAATAAAATGAACAAAACAAAGTGTTGTAGCAACACAGTAAATAAAAACAAAAAATACCATGGCAAATACAAAATCAAATCAATCAATAATACAAAGCTTAACAGTTAAAAATTTCAAATGTATTAAAAAGTAATGACACAAAGAAAGAATTTGTTATAGAAACACATTTGAAACAAAAGTACACTGAGTGGTTGAAAGTAAGGGAAAACTTACAGTACATAAATTACCAAATGAATGCTAGTGAAACAAGAGTACCATTTAGAAAGAATGTTGTAAAATGGAAACAAGGAGATAAAACAGACTTACTAATCATAGAAGAAAGAGCTTACCAAGAAGATATAAATTTGTATGTTCAAACTATATAAAGTTTCAAACTATGTAAGGCAAAGTTTGATTGAATTACAAGAAGAAAAATATAAATACATCACATGGTGAAAGAATTTATAGTCTGACTAGGTAATTTATTCATGAAGAAGAAAAATGTTTAGTAAAGATGTATAAAATTTGAACTACACAATGAAAAATTTGTATTTGTATATGTATATTGTGCATATATATATATATATATATATATATATATATGTTTCTATTCGAACATTCTTGGTTAAACCTGGCAATTGATTTCAAACAGTTTAATCAATATTGAAAACTCTATTCAGCAATTGAAGAAGTCATTATTATCCAGAATTATTAGTAAACAACTAAAAGTTATTATTATAAAAAATTAGTGATTTTTGGATACTAGAGAAAAAAAAGTATCTGCTTATTACAGCCTAAAAGGCAAACATAAAATCTAAAAATATAATGAGAGAAACACTTATTTCCCAATAACAATAAAAATACCTTTACAACATGTAAAAATAAATTTAACAGGACTATGTATTACTGACAAATTTAATTGAACAATACAAGAGATCATAATAAATGTTATGCTATTTTATTTTTAAAGATAACATTAAAGATTGTAGAATTCCAAGCCTAAAAATATAATATGAATCATTTTAAAGAGATTTAAATGGGCTTTGATAAACTGAGTACACTAATTATTTGAAAGAGAAATGCTTTTCAGTCACATCATTTTAAATAAGACAAATAGAGGAATTTTTCCCATCTGATGTCAAAATAAAATTCAAAGAAGCCACAATTAAAATTGCATGGTCTTGATATAAAAGCAGAAAAAATATACCTGTGGGGAAAAATTAGTCCCAAAATAGAGTGTTTAAATGGGTGTTTTCAAAGTTAAGTATTTATAAGACATAATCAAATTTGAATATTCTAAATGTTCTCGATAAGAAAACAAGAATATCAAAAAAATCAGATCTTGCTAAAATTATGTATTAGAAAATAATTCTCATTTGCTTGATTAGTTTTTATCAAAGACAAATGTTTTTAGATGACATAAGAACAGTCGACTTTAAAAGGAGTAAAAAAAGAGGAATATTGTTCACAATTGACAGATTAATATATCAGAATATGAATCAGAATAAACTAAAAATGGTATAATAAATATATTGAGCATTTATTATGTGAGGACATGCTTCCAAAGACTTTACAGATGCTATCATGTATGTCTTAAATCAATCATATAAAGTAGGTACTATTTATCTCCTTTTTATAGAGGAGGAATTAAACAAAATTTTGAAGGGCTATGGAAAAGATGGATTTAATAAATCATGATGGAATAGTTTGGATTTAGTTTGAAGATTTAAATTCAAATAACGCAAGTGTGCTCGAACTTCACAATCACAGGTAGAGGCTTTCTAGCAGAGACAATTTTTAAAAGCTAACTTTAAAAACTTAATGAAGAGCAATAAGACAGTATGTAAATTTCAATATAGATTTAAGAGGATTGGTATATTTGTTTTGTGCATGGTGTGTGTGCTCATATTGGGTGCATGCATGTGCGTGTTTTAGATGAGATGAACCTCTTTTAGGAGAAAAAAACTAGAACGACGGAATTTGGGAAAACTGAAGAATCTAAAATGTTTGAGATAAAAAAGGAAAGATAGGCAGCAGTTTTGGGAACTGGGATTATTTTTATTAAGGAATAAAAGACATCTCACATTCCATAATGAATGAAGTTTGGGGCTGGAAATTAGAATCTATGGCGACTCCTATATATGAGTTTGTATGGTATTTTCAAGCACTGAGTAATGCTAGAACTATGAAAGGGGACATAAAACATGGCAGAACTTATTTGGAATAGTGATTTTGTGAATGTAGCAGAAGGAAAGGAGTGAAAGAAAACAGGATTCTGGTGAAAGGATGGTTGAATGATAAGTTTTGGGGTCCTGGCCTGGGCAGGATTAAGGATTAAGTGAAGATTTTTATATTAGAACTAAAATGGTGTCTTAAAAAAACATAATGACAAGAAGACATGGACAAACATTGCTAATGAGTTAAAATGAGTGGTGTTTGTGATTAAGTGAATGTGGAGGTTGAGGTGGAGAGAAACATCTAGAATAGTGTTTCTGTTTTAGATAACTGGGAGCATGTGGATCATCCAAGTGACCTTGTTTAATCGTTAATTATAGAAATGAATTTTAAGTCTATTAACTTTGTAGTTTAGCTTCTCAAGAAATAGATTCTGAGTGATTTCTGAGTGTGATTTCTAGTGGAAGCTGAAGAAGGCAAGGTCCAAAGAAATTAAGCAAAGGTTAAGTCTCAGGTGAAGTCCCCAACCCAACCAACCCCAAAAGTAACTCGAATAAATTGAAACACAAAATTTGTTCTCCTCAAAACAAGGGGGTTGGGTTTTTACACTGCTCCATAGTCTTTAGTGAAGATCTTCCACAAGATAAGCTTCAAGGCACTTGAGGCTCTTGGCCTGTGCAGGCAAAGTGGCTCCAGTATCTTAAGAATTGCCTTCTGAAAAAGGTAGCAGAAACAAATCTCCAGATACAAAGCCTGCAGAAACTGGGGCACCTGGAACTTGTAAAGGGAAAGAATCTAGTCAGAACTCTGAAACATCTTGAGAAGGACCTAACTTTAAAATTCACCCGATCATCAGACTATTCGTGTTAGTGTTCAAAAGGAGATAAAAGACTCAAAATGGAGTCCCTTGTGCTAAACCCTTTGTCATCAAACCAAGATTTGATACCTAACTTAACTGTAGTTTCAACTCCTCCTGGAAATAGAACTTTAAACCAATTAGTTTGGAATTTCCTGATCATCACTAATGAGATGTCTGCCTGATAAGATATTCTAATCTTCTTCTAAGGGAAGGTAAACTCTCTTGAATCAATCCTTTTTTTTTTTTTCCTTAGCTAATAACCTCTTTGCCTACCACCCTCTTTCTGCCTATTAAAAATTTTCCATTTTGAACAACTCAGAATGTCTTTTTACTTACTAAAAGGAGTGCTGCCTAATGCATGAATCATTTAATATGGCCAATTAGATTTTCAAATTTATTCAGATGATTTTCTTTTTCTTTTTCTTAAACAGACTTTAGGGATGAAAACTGAATGGGTTTTTGAAGGCAAAGGGTTTAGAAGATAGAAAGAAATGATCCTTGAGAATCACTAACATTTCAAAAGAAGTAAGGTTTATTGAAGAAGTCTGAGAAAGTGAAGAACGCATCAAAAAAAGAAAAAGAAAAGAAAAGGGAAAGAAGAATTAAAAACCCAGGGGAGTAGCAGAGCATGAGTATAATCTTTCCTGGCTTTTGCTTGTTTTATGAATATATACATGCTGACACTGCTGTTCTATAAAAGCCAGTAGTGCAAAAACCAAGTGAACTCTCAGACATGATAAATTCAACCCTATTTAAACATGGGCAGGCTTCTGGGAGATCCAAGTCTTCTTGATCAAGTGTGGAGTGTTTTTAATCAGACAATCTAGAAGGCATCAATAGGATGATAGAGGACAAACTTTCTGGAGGATAAAGGAAAATTGCCTGAGAGATTGGAAAATCCTTGTGTAATATTTATTTAAAACAGTGAATGAATCAGCATGTGCTCAGATCTTCCGGCCTAAACTCCAAACAGGAAGTGAAGCTATATGAATGATGGTGACTCAGAAGTTAATCTCACTACTTACCTGGCAGGAAGAGGGAGAGGGAAAGGGTGAGGGGAGGAGAGAGCCGGGAGTGGGAAGGAGGGGAAAGCTGGGACTACTGTGGGGACGGGTATAGGAGACTTATCCACTGATGGAGAAAAAGCCTTCTACTGTGCTGACAGGATGATCCTCAACAATTTTCATTCTCTTTCCCTCTGGGTCTACCACCTGTTTTTAAAGGACAGGGTTAGCCTTAGGCCTATTGTTATTAGGGTGGTTATTACTTAAATAATATATATTTATTTTGGAAAAATGATAAAATATCAAATATTTTTGAAAAAAATCACTCACATTTTCATTATGAACAAATATTGCAGATACTTCATATGCAAGATTGATTTTAAAAACTACATTGTGCTTCCTCTTTATGTTAATCCTTATTTTTAAGCTATTTTATGACTTTATTCCTCTGTACAAATATCACTATATACTCAGCCTCTTGATTACTATTTGTCATATTTTTCCAGCTCCCTGTTTTTAAATTAGGTAAAATAAATGCCTTCCTGGTACTAGGTTTGTAGCTGTCATTCAGTGGCATTGCTTGATTTTACAAACAATTGAATGTTCTAGATTGCATTATGGGGAAATGTATCCTGGATAAATAAGATAAGCCTGTAATTGGAAGCTATAAGAGAAAGAATTAAATCCAGATATAATACCTCCAATGTGACAGCATAAAATTGCTCTCTCATTTTGCAGTCATTTAAAGTCTAATTGTACAAACCTAACGTGATTGCTAGTATGTGAAAACTCTGTGAAATGTTAGAATCCTAGGGGTCTATCTCCAATACAACTTCATTACCTTTATTCCTAGATTAGGATAGGAAAGAAAGATATGCTCCCAGATCTGAATGACAAAACAGTCTAGCTGGGAATACAGAACAATGGAGGCAAAGAAAAATTATTCCTGCCATTCTCTCCACTGTACCGAGACTTCTAGCACATTTATATCCAAATTTCCTCTAACTCCCTTTGTCATGTCTATACTTTGAGATACAATGGTTCTAAATGCCAGTGTCAGATTATACTTTATTTACTAAAATCAATTTTTTCATTTGTCCTACCTGTTTATTCACTTTTATCCTCCTGACCACCAAATGCCCCAGGCCATATCTTTTTTCTCTTCTTTTTTTTAATTAGTGAAAAGGTGTAGACAGGCTTAAAGGTGAACAGAAGCAAACAGGCAGGAAAAGAGACAAGGAAGAAGCATTTTTATTTATTTTATTTAGTTCAGCTTGGTTGTTTCCCTAGGATACTAACCCAGGTCCTTGGGATATATGCGGACTGTGCTTGGCCAGAGGTGGTAGACACAAGCACTACTCCACCAGAGCACGCCTTTTCTCTTAATTCTTATAAGCAATGGCCAGTATTACTTTCTGAGGTTCTGGAGCTCATGGCCAACCATTCAACACCTTTTTCATGAACATTTCAGTATTTCTATTTCCTTCGATACTCCACATATTTACTGCTGAGTTTTAAACTGCTATGAATTTTCAAAGAAAGTCTTAAATCTAAAACATAGTGTTCTCTATAAATTTATTTTTTCCACATTTAATGTTATAGTGATCACTTCCTAGTAATTCTTCCATTCACATTTTGTGGATATCCTATAGCATTATCCACAATTGCTACTCCAAGTTTTTTCTCTACTTCTTTGAAAAATTTCTATAAGTTAAGTTCTTTTTCCTTTCGCTTTTTGCTAACAGAACTTCATTTTTAATCAGGAAGCAAAATGCTCAGTTTTAGAATAAAAATGTGTTGGTCTAGTCAGTCATTTTAATCTTGTTTCCTTCACCAGTTGCTGGTCCTGGAATAGTCCCTGACCAGTTTTGGCCAGTGAGAGTAGATATGGTGACTTCTGGAAAAGATTTCCTCATATTTATGAACTAAAGAGCACGTATTTCTTTTCTACTTCCTTTCTCCCGTCTTTGAGATGTAACATTGTGATGCTTGAGTCTGCAGCAGGATCCTACCACATTCAGAAGAAGGTAGAGAAAGTTTCAAAGACGCCAAACCTTTACCTGCTATTCCTGAACCCGTCCTATAATTGCTTGTTTCCAGTGAAATAATTAATCACCTTGAAATTACCATTATTTAGAAAGTATTCCACTTGCAAGCAAAAGTATCTCTGATGGATATTGACTCCCAATCCATATCACATTGTAAGTCCAAATCTTCATATTGCCTCTTGATCTCATCAGATACCATTGCTTCCCAATTTCCTAATAAGACCCAAACTATCCTGCAATGACACAGTTGGTTCATCATCCACATTGCTTTCTATCCTTCCCTTTCTCCTACTTAATAGGACACATGAATATTTCTATCAAAGTTTTATGACTTATCTATTAGTTTATCAATTATATATTAGTTTGTCCCTATGCTAGGACGTTACTCCATCAACCCTCTATTTCACCAGAACCTTTATTCCTTTTGTTTTACTTGCCTCTTCACTTTCCTGATGAGGGAGGGATCCCCCTCCCAGGATTAAGGGAGTGACCGAACACATGATATCCTGACACTGTGTAAGTGAGTCTGACAATAGTTATTGTCATATATACTCACAGTCCAGAGAAGGATACCACCCATGGCACATGACCACACAGGGATTACACTCAGATCAGAGTGACCAACCAGGGGATTTGAAGGCAAGTTTTGTAATATTAAGTGGGATGGTGAGCCTTGCTTCCCATAGGAACCTGTGATGGGCTTCAACCATGGGCTGCAAATTCAATCTGTTGGGTAACTGAAACATGCTGCTTAGGAGTAAGGAGGGCTATGCCTGGCCCTCATGATAAGAAAGATTATTTGACTAGAGGACCTTAAGTAAATGCAAACATAGTGAGTTTTTAATTCTAGATAGATATAAACATAATTTTAAAACACGTTATTAATAAATATAAATGCATAAAGCTTGTTTTCCTTTAATTTTGTAAATATTTTTCTAAAGTTCTACTCAGTTAAATATTGACAGATAGATATAGATGACATGATAAATATCTACAGTGTATAATTAATGATATCTTTATCTAAAGGCCAAATTACATAATTTTCTTTCCTTTGGATAAATTTTATCAAAGTGCTTACAAAAAACATCAATTACATGCTTCCAACTGTCATGCAAAAGTTTATCATGATGCATCCTTGTGGCTAAGGTGAGGGCCGTGTATGGCCCAGATCCAGTTTGCAAGGATGGGGGATAAATAAATACATCAAATGCTTTGAAAAAAAACAAAGTTTTACCCTGATTTATGCTTCAAACGTGTTCCATAATGAACATTCCTACATATTTTTTATAACACCAAATTTTATACTACTTTACTCCAATGTGATCATTTTAATTTTAATTTAGCTTTGATATCTTTATATGTTGATTAGTTATTTATATTTTGGGCTGATTATTGATGGAATTTTTTAAAATTTCCCAATAATATGCCTAGTAATAAAATATTTCTAGATGTGGGTGTTTTATCATTAAAATCATCTGATTTTTATTTAGGAGTACTTTGCAGTTAAATATCAACCTTTTCTTTGTCTTAGAGCAGTTTTCTTTCTTCTTTATTATGTCTTTTCTGCATTCACTTATTTTTAGATCCCTATTATGACTACATTTGAAATTCTGTATCAGTATTTCTGATTTCTCTTCACTTTTAATTCTTTGTTGTCTTACTTTGACTCCCCTAAGAAACTTATTAAAATGTTCTTCTCTAATATTTAAATTTTATTCTAGCAGTTCACTACCTCTATTTTACTTTTTCTACCTTACTCATTTCTTGATCTTCTTTCTATTATGAGTTTTCCCTCACTAATATTCTAAATTTCTAAATATTCTAAATATTCTAAATTTTTTTCTGTTTTTTTTTTTTTTTTCAGTAACTGTGTTGCATAAGATATATTTACTTATTTATTTCTTCTCTAATTTTAGGGATGTTTCTGTTTATTAACTTTAGAGAAAACATATATATATATATATATATATATATATATGTACATGTATTAGGGGGTTGAATCTTTGCTTTCGCTTAATGCTTTAGGCCCTGATTTAAGTCCTTGATAGCATGCAGGACATGAAAAAAATACAGACTGACTAGAGTTTAACTTTGAAGATCATATATACAACATCTTCAGTAAAAATAGAGGACTATACCTCATGTGGGTAAATTTGTTTCTGTGCTAAAAAGTTTCTTTTATATGACTGATATGTCAGACTAATTATAACTTAGCCAGTGACCCCCATTTCTAATCTAATTTGTGGTTGGTGGAATATTATCCACTTTTTATTTAACTTGTTCTTAGCAACTCAAGGGTATGACTTTAGTAGAAGAGTCTCTACTTCCCCCAATTGTAAATAAAATAGAAAATAGGCTTTTCATAGATTACTCCACTTCTAGTTTCTTGTTTTCCACATTAGAAGATAATGTTGTATTCTGCTAAGTGGTGAGCTTTGTGTTATACAAACACAGATTTTCTGATTATGTGGTAAGCAACAGGTCTCTCAGAATGACCTCAATCCTGCCTTACCCATAAGAATGCTGTTTGAACATATCTATTGAAGATATTCTTTAATACTGTCCAGAATGTTAAGATATGACACTATTCTCTTGCTCTTAGTGTCAATACACATTTTCTCCCACCATTACATTCCTTATTTATTTTTCAAATGAAAAGTTGATAGGGATGAGGAGAGATGATTTCCTTCCATTTTGTTAAATATTTTAAATAAATAGTTTATGTTTTTGCCTATCATTTCTTATCTATAACTCACTATTATTAACTTTAAATCTATGTACTGCCTAGATATACAAAACTAACTATAAATTCTGGTTAGTTTTTTTCTATTTATTTATTTGTCTGTTTATTTATTGTCCCTGTGGTCACAGGTCTTGAACCTGGGCCCAAGACATTTATAGTCTGGACCTTAGCTGCCTGAGCCACTGGGGAGAGTCAAATTCCAGTTATTTTAGTATTTTATCTAATACCACAGCGGTTATTTTTTCCAGCTCTGCTATCGTTCTAGATCAGTCAATGCTGCAACACCAAACAACCCCACAAACAGTGTCTCTAAATAAATATCTTTGTTACTCATGCCACATGCCCTTTGTGGTTGACAGGGTCTCTGCTGCATTCAATATTTTCACGTTTAGTCCCAAGCTAATGAAAGCACCATTATCTAAACCTTCATTGGAAGAGGAAACAAGAAAACAGTGAGGTTCTCATTGGTTCTTGAAGTTTTCAATGGAAAATAGAAGACTTCCAAACACATTTCATTAGCCAAAATAAGTCAGTTAAACACAATTTTTAATGTACCACAAAGTAGAGAGAGGAGAATATTCACGAACAGGTTTAAAAATTAGAACATTTTCTATCACTTCTAACCTTTAACACCATTGTCAACCCAAACTTCTAAAAATGTCCTCATTTTCCATGACACAAAATAAAAGTGGCCTTTCTCCCTAGTTCTCTAATTGTTTATCACAATTTTCTCGAATTTCTTTTCTTTTCACAGTGACCTAAATACAGTTGGTCTTTCAGTATCTATCCTTGCTCATTTTCCGTTTTATCTGTTTTCTTTGTCCTTGAGTAAGTCTATAGTAATATTTAATCATATATATTAATATAGATTGATTTATTTTTATGCACATTTTTATTACAACTTATTCTATACACAATCTTTGATCATTCATTTGTCAAGCACTTATTGTCAGTCTTACATTGGCTATGGGGCGTAAGTATATAGGAGGTAAAACCCTTACCTTTGGGGAAGTCACAGATTAGTAAGAATATCAAAAGTCGAATAATCTCAGTAAAAACACTGCATGTTTCAATAAGTAAGTGATATAGCAGACATAAGAAATGCAATTCTGGTTAATAGAATAACTTTTTAAATCTGACAATATTCAAAGTTATTCTCATAAAATTATCTTTACAAATATGAAAAGTAATGACTAAAGTTCTCATATTTTGAACAACATCTTTTACTCAATCATTTTCATGCAAAATTTGCTTTTTGAATATCCACATAAAAGAACTCTAGGGAAAAACTATGAAGTAAAGGAAGTTCCAAGAGGCATGACATTCTAAATTTAATGTTGCATGTGGATTTTTCCTTGTTGTGAAAGCACTGCTAATTAGGAAATTTGAAACAGCAATGCCAAGTTTGATTTTTTAAATTTTTCTTTATTTTCTCTAATTTTTAAAAAACTACAGTAATGGATCCTCTCCGTTATTTCCAGGGTTCATTTTTTTTTCACTAAAACCTCTAGTTTCCATTTTTCTTACTTGTAAATAGGTGCGATAGTAGAAGTGAATGAATATCCAAATTACTTGAAACAAAGAAACAATTAGAAATAGTTCTGACTTCTTGATTATCGAACTATACCTCCTAATCTCTGTGTCAAGCAGAACATTACTACCCATAGTAGTGCTTCAAAAATATTTATATGTTGAAATGAAATTGATTTATTATGGACATCTGAGGTAAGTATTCAAATAAATAAGATGCAAACAAATATTTTCCCTTAAAACTCAATAAATCACTGGCATCTCTCAAATTTATCATAATGTGGAGAAGGGAGAAAGAGAGAAAGAAGCATGTTTTGATTTCCATTTGAAAACATGCAGAGTTCTCTGGGCTGTAAACTTACATAAAATAAAAATCCATTTAATTGCAATTATATCAGTCACCTAATACTTTGGAGCAACCCCTTATACTATAGGTCATTTGAACTATTAATAAAGTCATATCAAGTATCTAGAATGCAAAGAATAAACATATTTGTTGAATCTGATAATCCTAGAGTGAATCTACTGAGTTAAAACCTGCAAAAAGACAGTAGGCTTCAGACATGAGTTAAGTAAATGCCCTCATTCTAATTCAGGGTTAAAGGCACATGTTTAGTACTTCAAGAAAATGTGAGATCTTTCACTAGCATATGAGACCTAAATGACTCTGAAGGAAGCAATCATCTTAATCATGTATTACACATCAGTCTTTGTAAAGGCCCTCATTGGAAACTCTCACTCTACAATTTTCTCAGTTGATGACTAAGCCGTAGACCTAATCGTCTGTTAATCAAATGTCCTGTCATAATATTTTGCTATTAAATCATACTGGAGAATTTAATTAACACATTAAACTCTAGAATAATATTTTCTTATATGGGGTAAGAGTTAAATCCAAGTTCTTTTCTTTCTTTACCTTTTTTTTGTGATTTATTTTGGCAGAGAATATATGAGAGATTAATGATTTACAGTATAAATTGGATAGATTTGTTTGAAGAATCAAAAGCAAAATATGCTGAGGATTATTTAAACTATGATGTTTTCATGACGTGCTGTCGAAAATGGCATATTCAACTTATAACTATGCTTATATAGTTGAAAATAATTCTATTTTGATTCTTTTTTTGGCTTTCAAGAATGTAATTTCTTTCCCAGTAGAACTTAGGAGTCTTTTTATTAAATATATTTGACTTTGTAACTGACTTTTTAGCTTATTGTTTCTAAGGAAATGGTCAGAAAAGGTCACACATCAGCTTTTCAGAGTACAAATAATGAATGAACATTTGTAACGAATAAGAATTAGTCTTACCCTCTTTCCCTCCTAGGCCACGTGTTTGCCTTGTACCTCATTTCCCACAACTGGAAGCTCCCAGCTGAATAATCATTTCCAAACATGCTGAGCTAATTGAAGAAAGGTGCTATGTAAACACAAGGTACTATTATTATGGTCATTTTCCCAGACCTTGGACTTCCCCACCCACTTCCTCTCAATTTACAATGAGATGAAAAGCAAAGACATCTCCAAAAGCTTGCTGATTTCCAGAGCAATGCCTTTGGTGCCCTCAAGTGGTTTCCTCTATGCAGAAATCTCTTGGCCTAAACTCTTGACCAAAATGATTCCCTTGAACATGCCAGTTTAGAGGGGAAAAGATACACAACAAAAACACATAAGGCTTTTTTCACATTTTTAAACAAAATTAGAAATGTGTATAGAATACTAAGCAGTCTTCTCTACTTTTAAAAATAACAGCATCTCTTCTGAATGAGAAAGAATAGGTACAATAAATGTTTTTCTTGATTATTTAATCAATCACTCAACAAGTTGCTGTTAGGACAAGTCTTTCTAACCCAAAGCTGGAGGTTGTCTGTGGATGCCTAAGATTATGTAGAGGTACTGAGAGACAGCAGATGCTTTGGAAATATTTCCTTATCTGTCTGTTGTCTCAAGTCTTCCACTGTCAAGCTGGGTGAGGTCAGGTAGATAACTGTTCCAGCTGATCCATAACTTCTTTATTCTTAAATTCATGGTTTTTAAAGTTACCACTTGGCTAATCAACTGAACATCTTTTTCTGAAAGGAATATTCCATAGCATCCAAAAATGTAAAGATATGACCGTGGAATATTTTTACTTTGGCTGTGTTAAGGAGACTGAGCTGTACCCACTTAGTCTCCTTCCTTTTCATCCTTACCCTGCTAAATGCCTGATATACCTTTACAGTACCCTAGAGTTCTGGGGAGCACACTTTAACAATCGTTATGCTAGTTAGCACTATTCATATAGGCCCCAAGTAAAACAATTGTTTGTACTATTATTTAGTTAAATCTCTTATAGATACTTGAGTTTTCAACTTTTCTGTCCTTTGTTAATAACCCCACCCCACCCCCTCAACCATCACAGGGTGCACAGAAGGCAGTGAAGTAGAAAAGATGAACTTTCAATGAATATTCTTGTGTGTCCTCAGGCTTTGAGACTATCTGCAAACAATTGTGTTCAATCACACATGCTGCTGAGTGTCACTTACTCAACCTGAGGTTATATTTTGTCAGGATAAAGAAGCCATTTGAAGCATAATCAAATTGACAAGTCATCAGATGTCAACTGCTCAAAGATGTGGAATATGTTATAACATTGAAGATCTGAATTTTCAAATATAAGAGGTGGAATTTGGCTAAAACAAAGTATCAAGTGCTGTCTTCAAAAAACAAAGCCTATATAGGTAAGATAAGAAACAATGTGGAAGTTAGTTGATCCTCATAAAATCATCATTTGGTAAAGGGATATTAAAAACTCACCCTTTCCTAACAAAGTTGATTTAAATGGTTTTTCTCCTCTTAAATTGCTCTTATTTTTCCTTTTAATTTCACATACTGGCTCATGTGCTTTCTGGTGTTGGAACAGGTTGAAGTAAAAACAGGAAAGCATCATTTCTCCTGCACTGCTTCCTGCCAGGTCAGCAATAAGAAGTGCTAAAAAGACCTGAAGGTGTGGACTCCAGTCAGTTCCTGAAATTTTCCTCTATCAATCTGGTTCATCCGCTGAGAAGGGAACATACTATACAAATAAAATACTATTGCCCAGATGAAGAAAGAACATTGATGGTATGTCAATTAGCATATTTCATCATATTAATAAACCACATGAAAGAAAAATCATGTAATCTCAAAAGGTGCTATAAAGGTATTTGAAAGCAAAAACATCCATTCACAAAAGAAAAGTACATATCGAATGAGAAGATATGATCATATAAATAGGCAACATGTTTTCTAGTGGAAAGAATATATAAATATTGGAAAGGAGGACAAAGAATATTATATGCAGATGATAAACATACTAGGAAAATGAATAAATTAGAAAACTGGAGCCAAGAGATTTAAGTAAATTATTATAATACCTATATATAAAAAGCATTAAATGTTATTTGTATAATGATAACACAAGTTATTAAGGCAATTGGAAATATCCCATTTAAAATATCAAGAAATAAAAACATCATACACAAAACAAAACAGAAATTCTAGAAAAAAATGTGAAAGACAAAATAACAGAAAATGCTTTAATGGGGATATGGCTTATTGTCTTACTGAAACTTGTGAAGTTTATTTCTTTGGCTGTCTGAGTTAGAGATTATTTTAACATAATTATTAAATGTCTATTTTTCATTCTATGCCTTGAACTGAGATATTTAGACTTTACAGTTGTTGCATTCTGCTTTTAATTTGCCCACCATTAGAAGAACCGAGCTCACCTCCTATCCCTTGTAATTCTGTCAATTTTCTTTATAGATATGTGATGTCTTATGTTTTTTCTCGTGCATGCGCCACTGGACTCTCAAACTTTGCCATTAATAGTCTCTTTATTACATGCGACTAAGGACAGTTGATGAATGCACTAGAAGTGAGCTTCAACTCTGGTTTTCAGCAAGATAGTTGCCCTGTCATCAGTGCCAACGAAGTCATAAATCCTAAGTTTATCCACTTCCCTGGTGGGAAGGCTGTTGTTTGCAATTATTTCCAGTACTAGTTTTATATTAGTCTAGTTGTTAACATGGAAGTCTAACAACATTGAGTCTGATGAAACA
This sequence comes from Solenodon paradoxus, assembly GCA_004363575.1. Lineage (NCBI taxonomy): Eukaryota > Metazoa > Chordata > Mammalia > Eulipotyphla > Solenodontidae > Solenodon > Solenodon paradoxus. The sequence continues at coordinate 289,299 of RJWH01001083.1, forward strand.
TTATTTTAAGCAAAAGAATGATGGGTTTACAAAGGTAGGAAAGCATTGAGGGATCAGAGAAATAGACATAGAGGTTTCATGGGAAGAAGGCTGCAAATCATGCCCAGAACCACTGGGACCTATGTGTTTAATCTGGACATAAATTCCACCAGAATCGTTGCAGCTGCAGCCCTCAGAAATTTAGAAACTGCTGCAGACTCTCTCTGCCAGTAAGATATTATTGTGACAATAACTTGAGCCATGAGTCTGGTAATGCCTTATAGGTCTTTTAGTGAGACAAGTTCTCAAGGAGGGAAGTCCTAAGCGTAGGAAGGAGTTCTATTGCTATGTTGCAAAAACAATGACAAATACCAGTGAGGAGGGAAGAGTTCTCTCTCAAGAATTTTCTTTCTGAAACACTTTTAAATATTTCTTATTTTTTTGTTTCCAAAGGAATCTTAGAATTTCCAATGCATTTTAAAAACATCAGAGTTCAGATTATGATGAGAGTAGACAAAACAATTTTGAATACAAAGATCTTTTATGATATTCAGTATTTCCCTCCAGGAATATAGTATGACTTAGTTGGTCATGTTTTTATTTACATCTTATAACAAAGTTGGTAGATAACTTCAGATGGAAATAAATTTACTATATTTATTCCAATGTACTATTCTTATTTCAAATGAGGTTTTTATTTACATTATTTTTAAACAGAATAGTTACTGATTTGTAAAATTATTTTGTTGAAATAAACTATACACTTAGAAAAATGTGGAGATCATATAAGTATAGCTTAATGATCTTGCATAAGCTGAACACTCAGAATCAGTAATCAGATCAAAATAAAAATATCAAATTTTGACACAAAACACCCAAAGTTAGCATAATGCTCTTGAGATCTAGCCATATTGCTTATGCGTGTCAACATTTCTTCTAGTGTAACTGACATAGTATTATATTAGTTTTAGATGTACAATATAATTATTCAATATTTATATACATTGTAAGATAATCAGGGCAATAAGTCTAGTTACTATCTGTCACCTTTTAAGTGACAACATTTTTTTCCTGGTGACTAAGACTTTTCAGATTTACTCTCTTGGCAACTTTCAAATAGTCACTACAACATTATTAACTATTGTCCCCATGCTGTATATACCTCATGAATAATTTATATTTTAGGTTCTTATGTCTTGTTCCCTTTCCCTTTTGGCCACCCTTCAATCCCTCTTCACTCTGGTAACCATCATTCTGTTCTCTATATTCATGAGTTTCATTTTATTTGTTTATTTTTTTATTCAATGTGTATCTTTATCTTAGTTCATTTAGCATAATACACACAAGATTCAACAGCATTGTTGCAAATGGCAAGATAATCTTCTTATGACAGAGTGATATTCCATCATGTATATATTCCATGTATTCTTTATCCATTCTCCATTGATGAATATTTAAGTCACCTCCATATCTTAACTAACTGTAAATAATGCTGCAATGAACATAGTGGTGCATATTTGTTTTCACATTAGTGTTTTTATTTTGTTCAAATACCCAAAAGTGGGATTGCTTGATCATATGATTTCTATTTTTAATTTCTTGAGACCCTCCATACTCATTTCTATATTGGCTGCATCAACTTATATCCTTACTAAAAATGTGCAAGGCTTCCTTTTTCTCCACATTATTACCAACATTTAATCTTTCTTGACTTTTTGATAATAGCATTCGAATAGGTTTGAGGTGATATATTTCATTGTGGTTTAGATTTGTATTTCCCTGATGATTATGTTGTTGAACATGGTTCCATGTGCTTGTTGCTTATCTGTATGTCTTTGGAAAAAAGTATTTTATTTGGGAAAATGTTCATTTTAAATCAGATTTTTGCTATAGAGTTGTGTAGTTTCTTTATGTATTGACTTTTTTCAGATGTTATAACTTACATATTTTCTCCTAGGCAGTAGATTGCTCTTTCATTTTGTCAATCATTTTCTTTGCTGTTGAAGATTTAAGTTTGATGCAGTTGCACTTGTTTATTTTTGTTTTAATTGAGTTTGCTTTTAGAATCAGATGCAAAAATAATAAAAAATTGTGGCCTGGACCAATGTCAAGAGCTTACCACAGCTTTTTTTCTAGGACTGTATAGTTTCAGGTCTTGCATTTAATTCTTTTCTCTATATGGTATCAGATCATGGCTCATTTTCATTCCTTTGTATATGCATGTGGCTTTACAGTTTTCCCAATACTATTTATTGAAGCAACTGCCCTATCCCCATTTTATATTCTCTGATCCTCAGTGATAAATTAACTTATCTTATCTGTGTTGCTTTATTTCTGGGATTTTTAATCTGTTCCATTGATCTGCCTCTGTTTTTATACAAATACATACTGTTGTGATTACCACAGCTTTGTAATAAATTTGAGATCAGTAAGCGTGCTGCCTCTGACTTTGTATCTCTTTCTCAGTATTCCTTTGGCTATTGGGAATCTTTTGTGACTTCATATAAATTTTAGGTTTATTTGTTCTGTTTCTCTGAAAAGGACCAAAAAAATATTCCAATCAAATTGTGATACACTGCTCTTTTTTATCAATTTAAAAATTTTATTTCATTGAAAAAACTTCTATATATACATGAGCAAAATATTTATCATCATTATGTTGTCATGTTATTGTACCTCTTGTGGTGTAAAGCTTAAATTTGAGTCCCCATATTATGTACACTCTAATATTTGAGAAAAACAGGAAGCACCTTTAATTACCAAATGTGAGCTTTACTAAGTTCCTTTCAAGGATTCCTAGATAATGATTTTCCTATTACAGGGACCAGGAAAGTTCCTGCTTATACTTGAGAATTCCCTGCCAGTCCACTGAATTATTCAAACAAGCCAATCACATTTGCCATAAGAAGTAGGGAATATCCCATTTTCCTAACACTATACACTTCGATTTCTATTTTCTCTGGTTGTTTATTCTGCATCCGAGGACAATCCCTATCAACCCTTTATTGCGTATCCTCCTCCCACAAGTTGAGGGTATATATGACTAATATATTGTCGTTGATTTTATCTGCCAGTATTGGGTATCATGAGTTTGACCAACCCATAGCTCTATAGTAAGCGGTCTTTCTTCATGAATGGGATGAAAAGGCCACGAAACACCTTCGTACAGTAAGAATTTTGTTTTCAATAACAAGTCTAGTGTACTCTTTTGGAGATATTTTGAAAATAACTAATCTTCGTATATGTAGAACAAAAGTAAAATTTAACTGAGATTCAAACAATACAGATACTGCAATCAAGTTCATGAAAGGACAAGCATTTGTATGTTCCATCTGCTATCTAGCCAGAAAGGATTACAAGAATAGCAATAACCAATATTTAAGATGTCAAATGTAAAAAATAATGCCTTGAAATTCAGAAATGCTAAAAGTGCTTTGAAACTTCCAGCATGAGTGCTTTATTACATTGAATCACCAAGGCTGAACGAAACCACAACTGTAAAATTGGCTGAATTTTATAATGTTCCAAAGCAGAGGTTGACTACAGTTTGTAGTCTATTTATGAATAGCTGATAAACTAAGAATTACTTTTACTTTTTAAAAAAATTTATAAAAACAAACCAGCGAGCAAAGAATAACATGTAAGATATCACATAGAGAATGCAAAACCTCAGGTATTTAATATCTGATTCTTTATAAAAAATTATTAACATCTAAAGTACAGATTTGACTCTGCTATTAAGTAATAGATATAATTTTTAAATGATTAGTTCAAAAGTTCTCAAACAGTATTGATTCACAGTCTTTTTTTAGGTCAATAATTTCCATGGTGGCATTAAAATCAAAGAATTACTTAAAAATTCTGCTTCTTTTTTAAACAATGTAATAATTAAATTATTATTTATTTTGTTTGCAATCATACTCATTTTAGGATATGGAACTCATTTCTCATTTTATGGCTATTACATAACATACCCCCCAAGAGAGTTTTAGTGTCCTTTCCCACCAACTTTTTCCCCTTCAGTTCCCTCTCCCCTTGACAGCCATCGTCTGTGTCTTGTGGGCTTTTTCTGGGGTGTAGCTCTTCATCGGTTTCATTTCACTACATTTACTATATTCACATATAAGTGAAACCATCCTGTGTTTCTCTTTTTACATCCAACTTATTTTGCTTAACATGATCCCCTCCAGTTACATCCAGGTTGTTGCAAAGGGCAAAATCCTTCTTTTTACAGTTATATAGAATTCAGTCACACATATAGACCACAGTTTCTTTATCTAGTTATCTCTTAAGGACATCTAGGCTGCTTCCATATCTTGGCTATTGTGAACTGTGCTGCTACAGACATATTTGCATGTATTTTTCCTGATACAGGATTTTATACTCTGATTATACGTCGAGGAATGACTTTACTGGATCAAATGGTAGTTCCATTTTTTTTAAATCTCCATACTAGTTTCTATAGAGGTTGTGCTTATTCATAGTCCCACCAACAGTGAAGGAGGGTTCCTTTCTCTCTGCAACCCCTCAAACACTTGTTATTTTTCGAGTTTTGCATATAGACCACTCTCAATGGTGTGAGGTGTTATCTCACTTTGTTTTTTTTGTTTGTTTTCATTATTTTTTATTGTAGCAATTATTCACACATTAAAGTAATTTCCTATGTATAGGTTCTCCATTTCTTAGATATATTTTGAGACACCATGCCTTCCACCAAATCACCAAGTGTTCTTCCCCATTGTCGAGTGGGCTCCACCACTATTTGACCCTGCCTACCCCATTTCCTTTTGATAACATCAGTTCTGTTGCAAATGTCTCAGGGTTGGTTATGTTTCATCTGTCCCTTTGTTTTGTCTACATTCCACCTATGAGCGAGGTCATCTGGTATCTATCTTTCTTCTTCTGACTTGTTTCACTTAGCATAATCCCCTCTAGTTCTATCCATGTTGATTCAAGTGACAGAGTTTCATCTCTTCTAAGAGCTGTATAGCATTCCATTTTGTATATGTGCAATATCTTTATTCATTCATCTGATATTGGGCGCTTAGGTAATTTCCAGTTCTTAGCTATTGTAAATAGAGCCACAATAAACATGGGGATACGTACATTTCTGCGGATGGATGCTTTTGTATCTTTTGGGTAGATGCCCAGAAGTGGAATGACAAGATCATATGGGATTTCCATCTTCAGTTATTTGAGCAATCTCCAAACTATTCTCCATAGGAGTTGTACCAATTTGCACTCCCAATAACAATGCAAAAGTATTCCCTTTTATCCACATCCTCACCAGCATTTGCTATTTCCTGATTTTTGGATAATAGCCAGTCTTTCAGGTGTAAGGTGATATCTCATTGTTGTTATAATTTGCATTTCCCTGGTAGTCAGAAAGCAGGAACATAATTTCATGTGCCTGTTGGTCATCTGTATATTCTCTTCAGAAAGTGTCTCTCCAATTACTTCTCACATTTTTTGATTGGATTGCCTGTTCTTGTGTTGTTGAGTTTTATGAGTTCTTTGTATATTTTAGATATTAAGCTCTTGTCAGATATATCGAATACAAATATCATCTCCCAGTTAGTAGGTTTCCTTTTGGTTTTGGTGATGTTTTCTTTTGTTGTGAAGAAGCTCCTTAGTTTGATGCAGTCCCAGCTGTTTATTTTGATTCTGGTTTCTCTTGATGTTGGAGTTGAGTCCCCAAAGACTTCTCTATGACTCATGTAATAGAAAATCTTTCCTATGTTGAATTCTGAACTTTATGGTTTCTGGTCTTATGTCCAAGTCTTTAATCCATTTTGAGTTAATTTTTGTGAATGGTATTAGAGAGTGGTCTAGCTTCATTCTTTTGCATGTAGCTGTCCAGTTTTCTCAACACCATTCGTTGAAGAGACTTTCCTATTTCCATCAAATGCCTTTGGTTCCTTTGTCATAGATTAACTGTATGTATATAAGAGGGTCAATTTCTGGTGATTTAGTTCTGTCCACTGATCTGTGCCTCTGTTATTGTTCCAGTGCCATACTGTTTTGATCACTATAGTTTTTCAATATAGTTTAAAATCTGGAAGTGTAATCCCTCCAGATTCATTCTTTTTTCTAATGATTGCTCTGGCTATGCTGGGTCTTTTGATGCTTCACACAAATTTTAAGATTTTTTGGTTCTATTTCCTGGAAATAAGTCCATGGGATTTTAATGGGGATTGCATGAAACATATATTGCTTTGGGTAAGGTGGCCATTTTAATGATATTGATTCTTCCCAGCCATGAGCAGGGGGTGTCTTTCCATTTTTTTTGTGTCCTCCTCTATTTCCTTTAAGAAGCACATGTAGTTTTCATTGTATAGATCTTTTACTTCCTTTGTTAGGTATTGTCCAGGTATTTCATTTGTTTAACTTCTGTTTTAAATGGTGTGGTTTTCGTGATTTCGTTTTCTTCTAGGGTGTTGTTTGCGAATAAAAATGCAATAGATTTTTGTGCATTCTTTTTGTACCCTTCCAATTTACTGTATTCATTGATGATTTATATAAGTTCTATGATAGTTTTTTTAAGAACAAAACAAATAAATTTCTATTGAACTACCTGATACAGAAGATAATATGATATGGATGTATAGTATAAATGACAAATATATTTTATTTGAAATAAAAATTCTTACATAGCTCAACAGGTCACTTGGAAACAATTTCTTATTTGACAGTATTACTGACCAAAAACAAAGCTAAAGCACAAACGCCCTTCTCTTTTGACATGTATTCAGAAATATGTAGGAAGACACTACTTGGCTTTTATAAAAACTGACCTTCCCTTAAGACCTGGTCATAAAATTATAAACAATGTAAATGAATCCACCATTATCAGTTGTTCTATCATATCTATGTCATCTGTGTATTCTGAGATCACACAGATACCTGCCAATATACCTGGGAAGTCTTGCTATATCACAGTTACATTTGAGTTCTTGGCAGGCAAGAGTAAGGAATAGCAATTTGTAGCAATTTTTACATCCTATTGAGAACAAATCACTAGTTTTCCCATAAATAACAGGTTACAATAGAAAGATACTGCCTGGAAGTTTTCCTTCTCACTTTGGTCGTTTTTAGTTTTTGTGCTTTACATAGTTGTTTGATTCATTTGCTTATAGTACAATCTTGCCACAAAGTATAAGCATAAGGTATCTTTTATTCCTTCAGCACTGTATGTTTCAAGTTTTATACTCTACTACATCCTTAGTATGTCAGCAGTTCATGAATATTGCAAAACATAATAATGGGTACAATTCTTCTAAAAATGCATATATATTTATTAACAATAATGGTACTAGGTGGGAAGACAATGAAGGAAAAGAAAAAAGCAAACATGTTCATATGCAGGGAATGTGCTCAAGTCTTTGGATTTAAAAACAACTTCCCCAGAGAAGCTTTCTAAATGTAATTTCCTTAAAATTTCCTTTGACCTCCAAAGGACCTGAAAAGCCCAAATCCAATCTATAAAAAATTATAGTTGAGATGCCATAAGTGATGATCAAAGCAATGGAGGAAAAAGGATGAATGTGTCTTCTACTCAGCTAAGAGTCTGTAGCATAGTCTTTGTAGGTGTGTGGATCAGTGAAAATCACTGAAGTACCGGAAGTGCTCGGAAGGATAAGGGTAGAAAAGTACTGGATATATGTGACTTGTCTAAATCAGTAACAGGGTTTCATGGCAAGGAAAATTTGCTAAAGAGTAAAATGACTCCAGGATATATCTCTTTCTCCATTATTAAATGTGGCATAATTAAAATGATAGTCTTTTTGTTTTTCTATATATAATCATTACTCTGCAAATAATGAGAAATTTTCTTCCTCCATTCCAATTTTGATTCTTTTTATTTCTTTTTCTTGCCTAATGGCTCTGTCTAAAACCTCGAGTACAATATTAAATAACAGTGGTGAGAGTGGATAACCTTGCCTTATTCCTGACCTAAGAGGAAATGCTTTCAATTTTTCACCATTGACTATGATGTTGGCTGTAGTTTTTTCATACAGGGTCTTTATTATGTTGAGGTATGAAACCTCTACTCACATTTTGTGGAGTTTTTTCATTAATGGGTGTTGGATCTTGCCAAAAGCTTTCTCTGAATCTACTGATATGATCATGTGGTTTTTCTCTTTGCTCTTGTTGATATGGTGTAAGACATTAATAGGTTTACGTATGTTGAACCATCCTTGCATCCCTGGGATGAATCCTACTTGGTCATGATGGATGATCTTTTTGATGTATTATTGAATTCAGTTAGCTAATATTTTGTTGAGAATTTTTTAATCATGTTCATTAGAGATATTGGTCTGTAATTTCCTTTCATGGTGACATCTCTGTCAGCTTTTGTTATCAGTGTGATGTTAGCCTCATAAAAAGTATTTGGGAGAGTTGCCTGTTCTTCAATATTTTTGAAGAGCTAGAGAAGAATAGGTGATAATTCTTCTCTGAAGTTTTGGTAAAACTCATTGGAGAAGCCATCCGTTCCTGGAATTTCATTTTTGAGGAGGTCCTTGATTATGTCTTCAATTTCTTTGCTTGTGATTTTTCTGTTCAGGTTTTCCAATTCTTCCAGGTTCAATCTTGGTAGATTATATTTTTCTAGAAATCTGTCCATGTCTTCAAGTTTGTCCAGTTTGGTGGCATAGAGCTCTTCATAGTAATTCCTTATGGTGTTTGAATTTCTGTAGTATCTGTTGAAATTTCTCCCTTTCCATTTATGATTCCAACTATGAGAATTTTCTCCCTTATTTTCTTTGTGAGTCTAGACAATGGCTTGTCCATTTTGTTTATTTTTCAAAGAATCAATTTTGGTGTCATTGATCTTCTGGATTGTCATTTTGCTTTCTATTTCATTTATTTCTGCTCAAATTTTGAAAATTTCCTTTCTTCGGTTGTTTTTTTGCTTTAATTGTTCTTTCTCTAGTTTTAAATGTAGAGTTAAGTGGTTCATTTGAGATTTTTCTTGCCTCTTGAAATAAGTCTGGATTGTGATGAACTTTCCTCTTAGTGCCACTTTTGCTGCATCCCATAGATTATAGTAGCTCATGTCCTCATTCTCATTTTTCTCTATTTTTTAGGTGCCTTATTTATTTATTCTTTTACCTAAATGTCCTTAAGGAGCATATTTTTGAGTTTTCAATTGGTTCGGGGTCTTCCAGCTTTCTTTTTGTGTTGATTTCCAGTTTTAGGCCATTTATTCAGACAAGATGATTTCAATCTTTGCAAATTTGTTGAGAGATGTTTTGTGTCCCAGCATGTGATCTAACCTTGAGAATGTTCCATAGGAGCTTGAGAAGAAAGGAAATCTGTAGTCATTGGGTGAAGTGATCAGTATATGTCTATTTGACCTATCTGTTCTAGATGGTCATTTAAAGTGGCTGCTTCCCTGTAAATTTTCTGCCTAGTTGATCTATCCATTGTTGTAAGGGGGCGTTGAAGTCCCCCATTGTTATTTTGTTGCTGTCAATATCTCCCTTCATTACTAATAATACTTGCCTGATATAGTTTGATATTTTTTCATTTGGTGCATTATGTCTTTGAGACAGGAGATGAAAGAAAACAAAAAACTGAAAGTCATCACTTTCAAGCCAAGCATGAAAAATGGAAGGTTTTGCAGTTCGAAGCAAGACCAAATGTTGTTCAACCCCTCCCATTTATCGAAGTCAAGGGCAGATCCTCCTGTTAATACATCCTGACTCCCTATCCTGCTATCAATTGCACACCAGGTGGCCTTATCAGGATTTCACCCCTACTCCCGCTGCACTTGCCAGAGACTTCCCTTAAAAACCTCTCTCTACAGCTTTCGTTGGTTTGCTCCTTTTACTCTCTTTTCTAAAAGGAGCTTTCCTGGTCTGCACTTGGGACAATGGAGTCTTGCTTTGGACCCATCTGGCTCCTTTGTCTCTGCCTCTTATTGTTGAACCAGCTTACAGTCTTCCTGCTGGATTGACCCCCTCAATCATTATTGAGTGTCCATCTCTGTATTTTGCTATGCTCTTTAGATGGAAGTCTGTTTTATCTGATATGAGTATAGTTGTTCCTGCTCTTTTGTGGTTGCCATTCGACTCTAGGGTTGTTTTCCAGTCATTGACTTTGATCCTTTGTTTATCTTTTGGAAGAAGGCGGGTTTCCTGAATGTAGCAGAAGTTTGGGTTATGCTTTTTAATCCATTTAGTCACTCTTCGTTGTTTGACTGATGAGTTCAGTCCATTAACATTTAGGGTGATTATTTATATAAAGCTGCTTAATGTCATTTTATAATTTGTCTTTTGTGTCTTGCTCTAAATAATGACTTTGTTCTCTTTCTCTTTTTAGGTCAGAGGGGTGCAGTTATGTTGGAACTTGTAAGGTTTTTCTGGGCTCCACGAGGAGAAAAAGTCAATTAGACAAAAAAGCCGAATAGCCAGGGCTTTATTGGATTCTGCACACCGGGGCGAAATTCCCAAGTCTATAGAGGGCCGGGGAAGTCGCGGGCTGGGAAGTCGCGCTAGAACAAAGGGGAGCGGGCTCTTTAAGCAGAGGAATTTCGCGGGCTTCCCATGTCGCGATTGGGGATTGGCCCTGTGAATCCAGGTGTGGGGGTCGCAATCCCTTATGCTGATGTCATCCACCTTTTTCCCGGGCTTGGCCACTGGGCATGCCTGCTGTCCCGTCTTTCTGAGCCAGCCTAACAGAACTGATTTTGCCTTTTGTTTTCTTCTTGGTTAGTTTTATTTCTTCTTTTCCAATTTGAATTCCTTTAATGTCTGCCTTATTATTTTGGTCAAGACTTCTAGAACTATCATCAATTTTAGTGATGAGAGCAGGCAGCCTATTTTGTTCCAGATCATACAGAAAAACTTTCAATTTTTCACCATTGAGAATTAAGTTGTCTGTGTTTTTAATGTAATGTTGAGGTTTATGCCTTTTATTCCTATTTTGGAGAGGGTTTTTTTTTTTTATCATGAATGGGTGTTGAATCTTGTCAAATGTTTTTTCTGAATCTTTTGATATGATCATATGATTGTTATTCTCTTTATTGATGTGGTATATTGCATTGATCAATTTTGCATATGTTGAAACATTCTTGCATCCCTGGAATAAATCCCACTTGGTCATGGTATATTTTTAATGTGTGGATGAATTTGGTTTGCCATGAGTTTAGTGAAGATTTTTGCATCTATAAACATCAGCAATATTGGCCTATAGTCTTTGGGGATTTTGTTTGTTTCTTTGGTGCTATCTTTGTCTGGTTTGGGGATCAGAATAATATTCGTCTCATAAAATCTATGTGAGAGTTTTCCAGTCTCTCAATTTTGTGGAAGAGTTTAAAGAGGATGAGTACTATGTCTTACTTGAATGTTTGGTTGAATATTCTAGTGAAGCCACTCTGGATCTAGACTCTTGTTTTGGGGAGTTATTTTTCATTACTATTTCATTTCTGTGATTATGATTGGTCAGTTGAAGATAGTCATATCTTCCTGGTGCCATTTTGGGAGGTTATGCTTCTAGGAATCTGTCTATGTCTTTTGATTGACAAATGTGTTGGCAAATTGTTCATAAGAGTGTCTCACAATCTTTTGTATTCTTTTTCTGTCAATTGTTAATGCCATCATTTCTGATCCTTTTTATTAAGGTTTTCTCTCTATTTGTGAGTTTTGCTAGGGGCTATTGACACTACTTATTTTTGACTGGTGCTTTCAGTCCATTCACATTTAGAGTGATAATTGATAGAAAGGACTTTATTGCAGTAATTCTAGACTTTGTTTTCTGTTGGTCTTCTATGTCTAGTGCATTTTTCCAATTATTTTTCTTTTCTTTTTCTTTTTATGGTATTTGGTATCAGTTCTTTCAATTTCATCTGCTTCCCAGCTTTATAGCTCTTTGGAGTTAGGTTTTGTAGCTGTCATCCGGATTATCACTGTCTTTACATCTCTTTGATACTCTTTTAGGAGCTGTCACCATATCATTTTATATGTTCATTTGTATTCCATATTTTTATTTTCACCTTTGGTGATTTTTGTTCTCTCCTATTGGTTTTGTCTTTGTTTCTGCCTTTGTTTTCCTGTTTATTACTATACTTAGGGTTTTTTTGTATCTTTATTTTCTTTTATTCTGCTGTAGGATGCCTTTCTAGATTGCTTATATACCTGGTTTAGTGGTAGAAAAATCCATTAACTTCTGTTTGTGATTGAAGATCTCTATTTCTCCATTGAATTTGAATTATTGTTTTGTAGGTTAGAGTGTTCTAGACTGGTGGTTTTTGTCTTTTACTGTTTTGAATATGTCATTCCACTCTCTCCATATCTGTAGCATTTCTGCTGAGAAATCTGATGATAGATAGTTATAACTTTGTAGATTTTGTTTCTCTTTTCTCTGGTGGTCTTGAGTATTATTTATTAACTTTTGCTAGTTTTACCCAATAAACCCTAATAAAAAGTATCTTTCTATGTTTGAAATTTGGGTGTTCTACCTGCTTCTTGGATCTCCATGGTTGCTTTTATGTAACAGATGTGGAAGTTCCCTGCCTTTACTTCTTTGTGTAGACTTTCTGCATCTTTTTCTCTCTCCTTCTGGGATACCTATAATCCATATCCTTGTTCTTCTCATGATCTCTGATATTTCTCATAGGATTTCTAGAAATTTCCTCAGTCTTATTTCTTTTTCCTCTTTTGTAAGTTTTTCCTCTATGATCTTGTCTTCAATTTCTGAGATCTGTTGATCTGCATGATTGATTCTGTTTATGGTGCTTTCCATGTTTATTTTTTAATTCCTTGACTATTTCTTTAAACTCTATCATTTTTGCTAGAATTTTTTTTATGGCCTCAATCTCCTTGTTGAAATTTTTCCCTTTGATCTGTCACTTATTTTTTGTCATCTTCTAGTTGTCTTTGGGTGGTTATGTTTGATTTCTGCAGCTCATTCAGCTTTTTAATAACTATTTTTTGGAGCTATTTCTCTCTTAGGTTATCCCGTTCAATTTCAATGGAATTCTTTTATTGAGAGGTATTAGCATCTTCTCTTTGGACCATTCATACTTTTTTGGTTGACTTTGCTTTTGACATGGCTATCTTCTCTGTCTTATATTTAACACTATGACTTGCTTTTTTATTGTTAGATTTCTTGCTGAGTTGTGATTTGGGGTCCTGGTGTGATCGAGACTATCATTGTGACTTCTGTGGATTGTGGCCTCCCTCTCTCTGAAATGCTCACTTTTGGTAGGTCGCAAATGCTGTTTCAGTGTTGTTCACTGACTTCTGTGGGGATGAGGGTCAACTATTCCCTGTACATAGCTGAGAAGAAGCATTCCAATCCATGGACTGAGTTTATAATCAGACCTTTTTAGTTCTGTGGAACTCATAGTTCACAAGCACGGCAGATAGGAAACTCACAGGTAGATCCTTGTCATGCACAAATATGCAGTTTTTATAGCTCCTTAGATTAATTGGTCCTATTTTTGCTCTTCCCCACTGACTCTGACCAGGGAAGGAGATTATCTTTTGGTCTCTGTGTGCTCCTTTAGAAATTAAGGTCGGGGAATTGTTCTCCCTCACTCCTGTTCTCAGGAGCCTAGTCTGGAATCTCCCAGGCAGTCCTTGCACTCTACTAGGCACACTTTTTGAAATGTTCTCTAGAGATGCTTGTAGTTCCCCCATATGGTGTTCAAAGTCTGACCCTGTGCACTCCCTTGATCTCTTGGGGTTCATATTCAGTCACTGCAGGTATCAAGTGCAGGGGTTAAGAGCTAACAGGTAGGTCTTCCTCTTGTAATCCTTTGTTCAGTTGGCACCCTTCTGCTTCCTGGGATTGCTAAACTAGGGAGTGAGACTGCCTTTTGATCTCTGTGTGCTCCTTTGAAAATTGGGGGTTCTCTCTCACCCCCATTCTCATTCTTAGGAGACTGGCCTTGAATCTCCCATGCAGGTCCCTGATCTCTACTAGGGAGAGTTTTGAGATGTAAAAATTATGCTTATTACATAGTTAAGAATAAATAGCATAGTAACTATTTATGTCTTAACAACTTAATGGCAATTTGAAAAACATGATACCTATCAATTAAAAGAAAAATAATATTTTGATTTCATTTTAAAATAATTAGAATTACTTACTAATTGATGTGTGTGGCTGTTAGCCCTGTATAACTTCTATATCCTGGAATAACATTGGCCACCATCCTCGTTTCTTGTTCTACAGTCATTTTCAAACTTTGGAATTCAGCATCCACTGAAAAGTCATCTTTGCAAAGATATATCATCAAAGAAATATAGCACAATCTAATGTGAAAATTGCAAACTATTTCTATTTCACAATGTCAGACAATATCTAGTATACTTAACTTGCCTGGAAAAGGTAAATAGATGCAAGTTTGTTATGACAATTTGTTATGTCTTGGCACAGTTTGAAATGTTAACATGATTGATTAAAAAGTATATACATTTTTCTGCATGAATATTTTTAACTGCCTGAATTGTCTAATTTTTGTCACTTGATATCTAAGTAAAGTGACAATAAAATATGTTATGAATAATGAGAGCAACTAAATCTTAACTAATCTTATTGTGTACCAAAAGAATGAACATCTTAGTTTTGAGTTTTTCAATTCAGGAAAACGGTGTGTTTTTTAATTCATTGAATTTTTTTTATTCTTTTAGAAATATTTTATAATTATTAGTGTATTAGCTTTGTAAGAATGTTATAAATTCATCCCAGTAATTTAATGATTTTTTCCTATTATTCATACTATTTTTAAATTTTAATTTCAAAGTATTTATTGTTAGTACATAAATATACAGTCCATTTTTAATATGCATCTGTTTGTTAAATTCATCTTTGTCATAATATCATTGTAGATTATTTAAGGTTTTCTACCTAGATTATTTCATTCTCTATGAATGAAGACAATTTTTTGTTTTCCTTTCCAATCAGCAAGCCTTTGATTTTCTTGGCTTATTGTGTTGATTGAAACTTCTAGTACGCTGTCAAATAAATGTGGTGAACAGATATTCTTGGTTAATTCCTTATTTTAAGGAAGTACATTATTAACTGTAACTTTTCATAAATATCCCTATTTATAATGTCAAATATTTTCAAATATTGTTTTGCTAGATCTATTGAGAAAATACATTGTTTTATTTTTATTTAATAAGACGAATTATAAAAATTGATATTTGAATATTAAACCAAAATTGCCATCTTGGAATAAACTGTCACTGATCATGATGTGTTATTCTTCTTATACATTGCTAGAATATATTGCTAATTGCTAGTTTAAAACATTTTTGTTTTTGCATTTGTGTTCAAGAGATATGTAAGCAAGACTTTTCTTTTTCTGTAATGTGTTTGGTGTTAGATCAAATGTAATTCTGTTCTCATAAAACAGGTGCACACCGGGGTGTCACCTAGGGGCGTTTTTATCTTTGTGTTTACACTCAGTTTAGTTTCATTTCACTCAGTTACTCTATAATATTTAACAGGGTATAAGTCACTCCATTTTCTAAGTGTAATACATTCTTAATATTATCTATCCTAATTACTATAACACAGATCTAAATAGAAATATTGACAACAACACAATACTAGCAGAAACTTTGCACTCCACTCTCACTAAATGACGGATTATTCAGGTAGAGAATCAATAAAGAAACAAAATTTCAAACAACAAATTAAAACAGATGAACTTGATTTCTATATATATACAGTATTTGTCTCTAAAATGATAAACTACATATTCTTTTCAAATGCTCATGGACCATTGCCAAGAGTAGATCATATGTTCAGACACAAATCAAATCTCAATACATTTTCAGAGAGTGAAATCAGAAATAGCATCTTTTCAGATCAAACAGCATCAAACTAGAGATCAATCCGAAAAGGAAGGAGATGAAAACTGCCAAAGCATAGAAAATAAACAGCATGTTATTGAGCAAACATTGGGTAATGCAAAAAATCAAAGATGAAATTAAAAAATAACTGGAGTTAAATTGAAATGAAGACAGAACATATCAGAATCTTGGGAGACAGCAAACATACTAATAAGAGGGAAATTTATAGCGACACAATCCTACATCAGGAAACAAGAAGAATCACAGATAGAAAGCCTAAACCATCACTTAAAGGAACTAGAAAAAGAAAACAATGAACCCCAAATCTAGTAGAATGTAGGAAATGATAAAACTTAGAGCAGAAATCAGTGAAACAAACATCAAAAAGACTATCCAATAATCAATGAAACCAAAGGATTGTTTTTTGGGAAGAAGAAACAAAATGGATAGGCCACTAATCAAACTCACAAAAAAAGAGGAGAGAGATAACACAAATAAAATCAGAAATAAAAGAGGAATAATCACAACAGATACATTAGAAATACAGAATCATAGTAGAATACTATATACAACTACATAACAACATTAAATAACCCAGAAGAAATGGACACATTCTTGGAATCATGTAGCATTCCAAGAGCAAACCAAGAAGAAATAGAAATAATGAACTGATCAATCACAATCAAGGATATTGAAGTAGTAATTAAAAATGTCCCCAAGAACAAAAACCCTGACCCAAATGGTTTTTTATTGGTGAGTTCTAGAAAACATTCAAAGAATAGTTAATACCAGTCTTTAAACTGTTCCAAAAAATTGAAATGGTAAACTTCTAAGCACTTTCTATGATGCCAACTTTATTCAGTTTCAAAACTATCACCAAAAGAGACAGCACTGGAGCACACTGGTGGAGCGGCAGTTAGGTCAATTGCCTGGGGAAGAACCCAGGAAAACAATACCATTTACAATCGCATCAAAAACAATCAAATACCTTGGAATAAATTTAACCAATGAAGTGAATGACCTATACTCTGAAAACTATAAGACAACCAGTGTAAACAACTAAATAAAAATAAAATAAAGATATTTCTTCTTCCTCTCTCTTCCTTCATACATGCTTACTCACCTTCGCCCTGCCTGCATCTTTTTTTAAAAAAATATACAGCATCAAAAAATAAAATTACAGACCCATATCTCTGATGAATATTGATGCAAAATGCCTAAACAGAACACTAGCAAACCGAATCCAACATCATATTAAGTCAATCATATACTATGATCAATTGAGATTTACTCCAGGGATGTAAGGATAGTTCAACATTTCAAATCAATAAATGCGATACTCCATAGTAACGAAAAAGAACAAAACCCACATGATTATCTCAATAGATGCAGAAAAAGTATTTGACAAGATTCAACATCTTTTTTTGTTAAAAACCTTCCAAAAATAGACATAGGTGAAATATACTTCAACATAATAAAGATTATATAGGACAAACCCAAGGCCAACATTGTATCAGAAAAATCAAAAACTTTTCCTCTAAGATCAGGAACAAGGCAAGGATGTCCACTCTCACCAGTACTGTTTAATATGGTGTTAACAGTCCTGGTCAGTGAAGACAAGAAAAATATACAAGAGGTATCCAAATTGAAAAGGGAGAAGTGAAACAATCACTATTTGCAGAAGACAAGATAATACAAGATAATACAAGGTAAGACAAGAGAACCCCAGAGGTTCCAGTAAAAAGTTGCTAGAAATAACAAGCAAATTCAATAAATCAGCAGGCTACAAAATTATTTTTCGAAATATGCTGTATTTCTGTATTTAAATAATAAATTTCAGAAAGAGCCCAGGAAAACAATACCATTTACAGCTGCATCAAAAACAATCAAATACCTTGGAATAAATTTAACCAATGAAGTGAAAGACCTATACTCTGAAAACTTTAAGATATGTTAAAAGAAATGGAAATGACACTAAAAAATGGGAAGATATTCAGTGCTCATAGATTAGAAGAATTAACATAGTTAAAATCACCACACTGTCTAAAGCGATATACAGATTGAAAGCAATTCCCATCAAAATCCCAAAGACATTCTTTACAGACATAGACAAAAAATCATGAACTTTATTTGGAACTCCAAGAGACCCAGGATAGCAAAAACAATTCTGAAAAAAAAAGAACAAAAATGGAGGTGTCATGATCCTTGACTTCAAATCTACTACACAGCAATAATAATCAAGACAGCATGGTAACGGAATAAAAACAGATATGCAGATCAGTGGAACAGAATTGAGAGCCTGGAAATAAACCCACAGGTACATGGCCATTTAATTCTTGACAAAGGAGTCAGAAGTTTACAATGGGTCCCTTGACCCATATAGTCTCTTCAATATATAGTATTGGGAAAACTGGATAGTCACATGCAAATGGCTGAAACTAGATTACTGCCTAACACCATATGAAAATTAATATAAAATGGATTAAAGACATATATATGGCAGGAAACCATAAAATACAGAGAAGAAAACAGTTAAAACTCTACAAGATATTGATCTAAGAAATGTCTTTTTGGAACTCAACTCCAATAGCAAGGAAAATAAAATCCAAGGGAAACAAATGGGATTACATCAAACTAAAAAACTTGCACAGAGAAAGAATCTCACATCAAAACAAAAAGACATCCTATCGACTGGAAAAAGATATTTGCACAACACACTTCTGACAAGGGGTCAATATGCAAAATATACAAAGAACTCATAAATATCAACAAAAATCCTAGCAATCCAATTAAAAATAGGTTGATTACCTTAATAGACACTTTTCTAAAATAGAAACACAAATGACCAACAGACATCTGAAAATATATTCTACTTTCCTTGTCATCAGGGAAATGCAAATCAAAACAGCAATGAAATGTCACCTGACAGAATGACTGTCATCCAAAAGACTTGAAACATGAATTGGAGAGGATGTTGGAAAAAGATAACTTTATATACTGTTGATGGGAGTGTAAAATTGTACACCCATTCTGGAAAGCAGTATGGATTTTCCTCAAATAATTGATAATGGAAATCCCATATGATTCAGTTATTCCTCCACTGGAGCATTTACCCTAAAAACATAGCAACACTTATTTTCAGAGATGCATGCATCCCATATTTATTGCAGTATGATTTACAATAGCCGAGAACTGGAAAAAACACACAAGACTATCAACAGATGAGTGCATAAAGAATATATGGCATATATATATACAATGTAGTAACATGAAACTATAAAATATAAGAATCCTACCATTCATGGCAGCATGGATGAAACTGCTTAGCTAGATAAACCAGAAGGAGAAAGACAGACATCATATATTAGTCAAATGTGGTGTATAGAGTTAGCAAACAAATAAATGACTAAATTAAACAATAATAGACTTCAAAAAATGAACTAAAGCAAAAGGATGCTGAAAGATATGAGAGAAGGGTAGAGGGGCAAACAAGATAGAAGAGATTAACTGTATAGTGAAGAAAAAAGAAAATCATGGTACAATTATTGTACTATATACATATGTAAATTTGCTATCATGTGTAACTTAAACCTATTTAATGTTAAAATGCAATAGTCCTTCAATAATTAAAAAAATGTCTAAATATGATATTATATACAAATGTTTGTATAAGTTTTACTGATTATAGCTTCAGGTTGGAAAGGGAAATATCTATCAACTGGTGAATGGAGAAAAAATTATGGCACATCCATATATTGGAATTCTATTTAGCAATTCTGTGGCCTGCTGACACCGCTATAAATGGATGAATATCAAAACACTTTACTAAATAAAGGAAGACAAGCATATACTAACACATACTCAATTATTTTATTGACATATTCTATATCAAGTAAGAGGAATTTATATAAACAGAAACTAAAGCTCTCATTACCAGGTTGAGGCAGAAGATTGAAAAGGGGCAAAGGGACTTCTTGTTATAATAAAATGTCCTATATCTTGATGTGGTTATGATTACATGGCTGTATATATTTTTTCATAATTAATTTATCTATGTCATTAACACTTGCATTTTATTATAAGGAAGTTATAACTCAATCATGATGTAAAGAGCAAAACAAAACGAGTGAAATTGCTATTTAAAGGAGTACTGAGGCCTGGCCACTTCTGGGAGAAGAGTATTTTCATAAATTTCTCTAGTTCTTCTTTGAAAATCAGTATGTCTATTTTCTTTGTTTTTCTGTAGTTAGTTTATCTATGTTATTACGTATTTTTAAAATATTTTTATTTTGTTAGTAGTTCCTCATTTACTTGCATCTAGTAAAGTTGTCTTTCATGTATCTGCATTTCTCCTTTTTCTATGGTTATTTTCCATTTTTAATTACTATTTTTGGTGAGTGTATGTTCTACATTTTTATCTTGCCTAGATTTAAATAGTAATTTTCTTATAGAGCCATTTTTATTTGTATTTATTGATCTTAATCTGTTTTCTAGTGTATTTTTGCTTTTATCTATTCAGCTTCATTTTTTGTTTCCCTGTAACTGATTTCAATTTTATTTTTGTACTCTGAATTTATATGCTTAATTCATCACCATTTCAAAATTACTGCTTTTATTAAAATGATACAATTCTTTCTTGAGCTATACTTTACAGCTCTTTAAGCTTTTTAAAATCATCTCATTTTCTGAAAACATGAATTTTTATTTTATTCTGTCATTACTTACAAGTTACTTTAGATAAGAGTTATTTTTATTTCTAAGAGAAGGGAATTTTTTTTCTGGTTTTCTTAGTAGTTTCTATTTTATTCTTAGGATCAATTTTCTTCTTTCTAAGATCTTTTTGAAGAGATTCTAATACATAAAGAAGGCTGGAAAAATTTGTGACATTACCGATAATATTTTGTCATTAATTTCAGGATAACATTCATTCTCATTCATATTCTTTAGAAAAACACAAAGCATGTATAATGCAGTATTTAAAAATATATAATCAAACAGATTACTAAATATATTAAAACAGATTTTCCTTCTTACTGGTTCTAAAGTCAATTCTTAAAATTTCAAAGACAATGAAAGAATATATTTGAAATAAATAAGGAGATAATTTTAGATGGTGAATTTAAATACTTTGGAGACAATGACATACATATGAATTTGCAAACTCTGCATTGTTTAAAAAAATTAGTCTCATTTCATTAGTGAAGCATTGTTCAAAATATACCAAATGTGGGTGAGTCACCTGAGTTCACATCTTACCTAAACCACTCACAATTAATTGTGTGATCTGCACAAATTTCATATCTTCTCTAAGTCTTAGTTTTGCCATAGTCAAATGTATAATAAGCAAATAAATAATTCTCACATCTTTAAAGCATGATGTGAGAATTATAAATGTCATAGAGTCATAGAACAATGAGTCATAGAACAAACCTGCCATAATGAAGGTAATTCAAATGATAAGTTATTTCTATTTGTACTGATCTCAAAAGTTCCAAAATATGAGTAAACATATGAGAATACTCAGTCCATTCATGCTATCTTACACTATTTTCATTACCATGAATCAGTAGATAGTAAGCTTTTCAAGGTATAAGACTTAAGCATATTCCAAAGAACCCATATGTGTGTATGTGTGTATAATGCATGTGAAAGTCTTTCAATACCTTTTATTTGTTTTGCACGTTTACACAGATAAATGAGTTTGATGTGCCTGCATCTGCCTGCTCGTAGTGTTTTGTGGAAAGATTTGATCACTAGGTGGCAGCAATACATAGGGAAGGACACAGGATCCGACTAGGAGTTGGTCACTAAACCTGCTTAAAAGGGCCTGAGTTACTTCCTAGCTGTCACCAAGAATACATTTCACAGCTGATGCTAATGAACAAAAGTCATACTTACCCTCCCTAACCATCCTAACAGGTTTTTCTGTATATTTGGGAATTTCAAATCATTTTGGTGAAAAGCATAACCAATGAGCAATATACTTCAAAAGTGCTCCCATTGCACTGGGTGCCATCTCAGATGCTCTTCAGATCAGCTTGTCCTGGGCTTGTTTCTTTGACTATAACCTGACACTAGGTGCTGACTTTCTTTCACTTTTCGTATTTTTAAATTAATACACTATTATCATTCTTCCATTGATCTAAAACTATAGGAATATTTCAATTTTTTAAAATTTTGGAATAATTTCAAGTTTACAGAGAAGTTGCAAAGAGTATAAAAAAATCCCCATGTGCTCTTGTTCTTGAGGCTCTTATCTCTCTCTAACCCTGGTAGCTAGTACTATTCCTCACACTGCTGAGAGAGTCAAGAGTTCAATAATAAAAACTCCAGAAGCTATCTTTCCTGTAAATGGATTATGTAGGATGGTTTTAAACACTGAATTTTAACCAGATAATTCTGTATCTAATCACTTTCCAGAGAAATGCAACATTTAAAAGTTACTTTCATTGGCCAACTTTTTTTTTCCCCCCAAAGGGAAGGTGCAGACAGGAATGAAGTCAAGCAGAGGCATATAGGTAGGAAGAGAGAGGAGGAAGAAGCATTTTATTTATTTTATCCAGTTGTTTATCTTGTTTGTTCTCCAGGTGCAGACTGAGGACATGAACCAGTAATCCCTTGCGTGTATGAGGACTATGCTCTGGACAGAGTTGGTACACTCCACCATTATTCCACCAGAGTGCACCACACGTTTAACATCTACTTCAACCTTTATAAGTAGACAAAGCAGTCATTGCTTCATCAATTTTCCAGACTTTGCAGACAATTAAGGTGATAATTTGATTAACTGCATGAAAACTAAATTAGTATAGAAATGTATATCTTAATAGTTAGACTACAAGTTTCACAGTTCTTTCTTCTTTAACTTGTTTATTTTGCCTCAATAAAATGTAAGGTGTATTCTGAAACACTATAATAAGAAGTAAGAATCAAGTAGGTACTAAGGCTTTAAGCATCAATTAAACTAAGGGCTAGCAATTTAAAGACAATCCATAGTTGTGAGTAAAATGTCTCAAATTGTCCTGGCAATGATACTCCTTATAAATAAAATTTTAGAGCTTAAAGATATAAAGAATTTATCTTTTTCAGATGTTCATGAGAAACCCAGTGTGACAGGTAGGGCCTTTTTGATAAGTGACAGAAAATCCAGCCCATGCTGAATTATATATACTAGGGGTAATATTTGTACTAAAAGTACACATGATAATCTGATTACAAGAAAGACTTTATCTAGACACTCAAATCATATTATTAAAAACCTTTTTTTTTTCTATTTCTCTTATCCTTCCTTCTGCAGTGTTGATATCCTCCTTAGACACCACATGTTCTGGTCTACTCCACTCGCTTCTAAACAGCTCTAGTCTATTACTTCATATTAGCAAAATGGCTGCTGTGGTTCCAGCAGCTTTGCACCACCATCTAAGGTTGGAAAGAGATTCTATTCCAGTATCCCAAGCAAATTCTGGGATTCATCCTTTCTCATTGATCTGAATAGGATATTACTCTTCAAATAAATCAGAGCAGAAGATGTGATTTGCTGAGTCAATCAGGAGCCAATCTTTTGACAAAAGGGATTTTAATAGTAGGTGCAATCAACAAATCATATCACCTTCACTGCCTGTAGGCCCCTCAATTTGTTTTTGTGTAAGTTGTTACTTCTTTATATTTACTCATAGTTTATCACTTCTCTTTCACTTAAAATATTTTGAGTTGAGATTTATGCTTGAGTTTTTCTGTAGTATTCAGTCTTTTCTTTTTTTTTGAATTAGGAATTATATCTGGTATTGATTCCTAAATGCAACATTCACTAACCATGTGACTTAACCACAATATACATTTTCTGATCAAATGTTTTTCAACAATAAAAATATTTTTCAACAATAAAAATACTTTTTTTTTAATTAAGGGAAAGACGGTGCGTGCCGGAGTGAAGGTGAGTAGGCAGACAGGCAGAAGGCGAGAGGAGGAAACATTTATATATTTAGCTGTTCATTTTGTTTATTTCCCCAGGCCCTCAGACTTAGAAATTTATTGATGTTCTGAAGCTTTATTTCTTGTTATTTTCAAGACTGAGGAGGGGAATTCTGAAAACTAGGCTCTGAAGAAAAATAAAATCGCTATTCTTAGTAAGTCAAGGTTTTAAACTTAGAGCAGTAATTCTCAAAATAGGCTAAATTTGCTCCTTGAAGGACATGTGGCAATGTTTGAAGTCGTTTGGCGATCACAGGAGGAGAGAGGTGGTGGTGTTGGCAACTGGGGTTTAGCGGCCGGAAGTGCAGCAAAACATTCTACAATGCACAGGATGGCCCCTGACAATGACTGATTAGTCACAGCTCAAAAGCATCGTTGTAGTTTATGAGACAGAAATTATTTTTCCCTTCCTAGGAGTTTATTTTCTACAGGTACAACGTTTGACATATGTCCTCAGGAGAGTGTGTGCAAGAGAGAGACCGAGAGAGACAGAGAGAGACAGAGAGAGAATAAACAGTGAATAGTTATGTGATGAATAATCAGAATTAAGAAGTGTATCTATAAATCACTGGAGTAAGCTTTTGAAAGGATTGGCATTGGGAATTTTACTGCCTTCACGTTAAACCTTTTTAAAAGGAGTTAGAAATCCAGAATAACATTTTCCCCATGCTTGCCACTCAAGAATTTCAAAAATAGCTCCTCTGTGAAAAATATACTTATATACTTCTTGAGGGAGGGAAATAAATTGTGGGTGATCTTAAAAATGAAGGCGAGCGTTATGGAGCTAATTAAGAGAAGTAGTCAATTTTAATAGAAAAGCTGAAATAGAAGTAGGTAGAGTCTCATATAAACTGGGAGCACTAACTTACCCTGTTGTCCAGATCACTAATAGCAGTGCCCTCTTATCTTCCAAACATGGAGTCATTTTAGGCACCAGGCTGAACACGTGTGGAGCCTACTCCCAGAAGAATTTTATTTAAGTGCTTTGCAATTAGAATATGATAAGGCGGTTTTAAGTATTTATCCTTCTCTGATGTTGCAATTCTTTTTACTTTCCCTAACGTTTCAATCAAATCCGATATAATAAAAAGTCAACATATGGAAAATGCAGGAACACTGCTGCCTGTCTCGCCCTCATTGATGACTAGCAGCTGAGAATAGAGTTCAGTGATGGAAGAGGTGGTCAGTGGTAGTGCCGGGAGAGCAAGCCAGTGAGTAGAGGCTGCCTGAGCAAATTGGAAGCTTTGAGTTCTTTGGAATTAAATGTACTTGATTGTGGACTTGAAAATGTTTTAGTTATCAAAGATTTCTTTTTACCTTGATTTCATTCTTTGTACATTGGTTGGCTCCTTCCTTCCTCCCTCCCTCCCTCCCTCTCTCCCTTCCTTCCTTCCTTCCTTCCTTCCCTCCCTCCTTCCTTTCTTCTCTTAAATGTATTCCCTACAAAACTCCTGTTATGTCTACTTGAGTGTTAGGTGCTGTGTGTCTTCCCTGAGGTGCGACAACTTCTTTGTTGTTGCTTTTCTACTGGACATTTCCTCCACTTTTTATATACTTGTTGACTTTAGTTTTGCTTCTTTGCCTGACTTAATTGTTGCTTGTCCAATTGATGGTCATGTTCTCGAAATTCAGGAAAAATAAAAGCAGTGTTCTGTCTGACTTTCTGTAGTTGTTATAAGAGAAAATAAACATTACATTTCTGTATTGTTACTGAAAAGTTGAGTTAAGGAGGGAATCTGCCAGAAAATGATGTGTCTATGGAGGTCTACCAGGAGTTAGGAGAGTGAAAACCCAAACCACTTCAGTCCAAGAACAAATCTAGGATGGAATAGCTAAAATGGGAAGGTCTCACACCTGGATGTTCATCACATCAACTATATAAACTTGTGAAATACAACTGCCATGGCTCAACCAAGGAACTACACAATGAGAATCATCCAGAGGGACATCCAAGAACCAGTGTTTTTGAAGATTGTTCCAGGTCATTCTGATGATCAATCAGGTTTAAGAAATGGGGTTCTGGAGATTTTGGAGATTTCTGGTGAATGGCTGACCTACTGGTCACTCCAGGCTGCACTTACATGTTCTACCGTATCTGGGGACAAGCATGCAGAGTTTCTGAGATGCAGATTAATTGTTGGCTCCTGCGTTCTGCTTGAGTCCTGACAAATTTGTATACATATGCCCTCCAGACTGTGGCCAAGTCCTTGTTCCTTATGTTCCTGGCTTTAGCAAAGAGCACTGACCCTACCGATTTGTATCGGACCTTACTATATTTTCCTTGGCTTATTTTAGTGGCACAGAAAGAGAAGAAATTAATCTTTTAAATTTGCCACAATCTCACTTATGTTTTTTTCCATAAAATCTATGCCACTAGGAAGGAGTTGTTTCCAAACTTGTAAAGCTTCAACAATTGGCATGTGTGTTTTTGATATTGAATTTGCTGCCTTTTCTGAAAGCTTTGGCTCATCTTACTACCTGCTGCTGGAGACTTTTGAGTTACAAGATATTTTTAGTGCAATTTTAAGAGAATTTGCATAATTATAAGCAATGAGACCTCCTATTTAATAAAATCTTATCCCCAACTCAGATATATTATGTCTACCAATCTTCCCTACATAGTGTCTTTTATAAATTTAAGCATAATTATGAGCTTTTCTGTTTAAAACTTTCCTGTTTTCTTAAAAACTTCTGTTAATAAGATCTTTCTATTGTTAAAATGAATTATTAGAGTAATAGAGTAATACAAGGCAATAATGTAATAATACATTAATGAATGACTTAAAAGTACTAATTTCTTCTGTTTTGATTTAGAGATACTTAGCATTCTTAAGGCCTGTATATTGAGTGTGGTATGTACATATATTAAATATATAAATGCAGAGTCTCATAATTTGAAAATTTAAGAATAAAAGAAACCTGTCGAAAAGTATTCTTGGCATGCATGTCAAGTGGATTCTGAGATGACACTCATATACTGATTATATAAATTAATGAAAATAAGAGGTTAGCTTCTCAGGAATATCTTTGGTGTATGAAGAGGAAAAAGAACTTTTCTTCTAAGTTTCTAGATTCTTGGCTGAGATGTCTTGTAATAAAAAGACAGACTAACAGAAGAAAAACAAATTAGAGTTGAGTTATATATGTGTGTACAGGAACCCCACAAAGATACGAGACTCAAAGAAATGACCAGAACAGGAAGTTTTTATGACTTTTAGACGGAAATAATAAATCTCTTAAGAATTGACAAGACAAAGAGGTTTGGGCTTAAGGTGACATTTTCTGAACTTCTACAGTCATTTTTTATAAAATATGTAACTGCATGCAGTTGCAATGAAACTCCAGGTGTCCCAATAGTAGGCTGCACCTGGTGATCTGGCCTAAGAGCCCTCATCAGAATGAGTTCTTTTATAAATGAACTTCAGAGAGCTTGTTTTTCCTTTCTGTCACATGAAGATACAAGAAGAATTTGAGACCTGGAAGATGGCTCTAATATGGGATGTTCAGATTTTAAGATTATGAGAAATAAATTTCTGCTGTTTGAAAGTCACCCAGTTGTAACATTTTGTTATAGCAGCTTGGATGGAGGAAGACATCAATATAGTATTTGACTTAATAGCAATTCCACTTAATTGTAATTATGCTCCTGCTCTAATGGTATCCGTAAGTCATCATTATCTATGAACAAAAATTTACATTACTTGTTTTGCTGTTCTCAAAAATGTCTTTAAGTTTTTCAAGCTTCATATTGCTCTAGTTTACTCTATAAACCTTCTATTTCCCTCATGCCATACAATTTCCTCACTCCCAGAGAAAATACCGTTGCTCAGGAGTTTCGACTCTTCAGAAAGGGTAACCAAACTCTTTTTTATATATTGGTATCCCATTTATTGTCCAACACTCAGCTTATATTCAACCTCAACTAAAAAAACCTTTCTTAATCCCCAAGACCAAAATAGTCTTACCCAGAATTTCTGTATCATCAAAGTTCCATTGCATTCTTTTGAACCTTGTGTGCACGTCTGCTTGGCAGATGCCAGCTTTTCTGTCCTTATATATTGTTATCTCAACTATGTTGAAAGTCTCAAAGTTTAGAAAGTTGAGATTTGCCTTTGTATTTCTATCACACAGCACAAAACCAGGCCTCAAATATTTATTTTATTGATTAGTACACCCAGCAGAAGTAATTATGCTTTAAAGACAGTTGGATTTCTAACTGCTTATTTATAACAATATTTTTAACATACGAGGAAAAAAAATAGTATTTATTCCACTCAATTATTTTTCAGTTTCATAATATTTGAAGTGCTTTGTTTTTCAGTTGCTTTAAAAAGTTTCTAATTTTGTGTTTAAATGCAAGTTTTAAAGATGTTAAATTGCAATTCTTGTGAAAGATAGCCCTCATTGGATGGCCTTATTTTTGGAATAAGTTTTGGAAAGAAGAAAATCAGTGTTTTTCCTAGAGATTTTTGTTTAAAGCACAATAAATATTTCCAGAATTATGGAGAAGCTATAGCACAATCAAATTTGTCTAGGAGCCAAAAATTCAAAGGAACATATGTCTGGCAAGTTAGTGGGATGTCAGATGATCAGTTTAAATGATCACAAGATAAATCTGTTGCTAAGTTTTTCAGGATTTGGAGGTTCTCAGATAAATGTGACAAGAATCAGAGGACAAAGAAAATGAGCAGAGTCTGTAATTGTAGTCATTTATTCTACATTTCTTAACATTTACCATGATTATGTGTTCTTCTTCCATAGCAAATAGACATCTGCTCTTTAATATTCCATTACCCAATTGGAAAATAAAAAGCTACACATTTCCAGGATTATTCATTAACATGCTGTATAGAGTCAATCATCCTAATACTTTAAGCATTTAGCGTCAATTGCAACTATGAAGCCATTATATACATCTCTGATGCAATGCCCTGATAAATGCTTGGGTTGCATTTTCCAACAGTTTGTAATTTACCTGAAAATCCTAAAAGCCAGATAGAAGTACAGAGACTTGACTTGCACATTTGTTCTTCAAGAGTAATTTTGCATCTATTTAAATTGTTTTAATCTCAGAATCCTACTCTTAAAAACTGATACATTTTAATTAAAAAGATAAACTATGATAGATAATTTGAAAGCAAAAACATGAGAAGGAAAGAAACTTTTCTTGTATTTTATTGTAATGCACTGCACTTAATATGTCATTTTATTTCGAGTTTCTTCTTGGATTATATAATATTTTAAAGTAACATTGGAATCAATTTATCTTTTAATTTTCTTCTTATAGTTATTTTCATTAAAATTACTTTTTACTTAACAATGCATTGTGAATATTATACCATATTATATTTGCATATTTTCTATAATGTCACTTAAATATTCTTTTAGAATTCCATTATCTCACTATTCTAAATTTTGACTAATCTTTTAATGGTGAACACTTATGCTTCCATTCATAACTATTATAAATATTTCTATAAGGAATAGCAATCTTCTGCTACTTTCATGGTAATTTTCTATTAGACTCATAACACATCAAAGAGATACGTTCTTTGTTTCCTGAATTGTTTTCCCGATACATACACTTTTTTCTTTGAATTCTTTAATTTTTTCTTTTGTTACTGTATTTTTTTTGATTGAAGTAACTTTGCACTAGAAAAGAATATGTTTACATGTACAGGTTCATTCTTCATGAAACATAGGATAAAACACACATGCTGATCACCAGATTTCTAATAGGTCTGCATCACTTTCCATTGGAACCCCATTGCATCTTGCTCCCACCCTCTAATTGCTTTCCCTTCTGGTAACATCAGTTGTATTATCAATGACTAAGGGTTTGTTTTTGTTTTGTCTCTTTATTTGCTTTACATGCCACATCTGAGTGAAAACATATGATATCTGCCTTTCTCGGTTAGACTTATTTCACTTAGCATAATTCCCTCAGTTCAATCCATGTTGTTTCAAATAGCAGTTTTTCATCTTTTATGACTATGTAGTACTTGATTGTGTTATATACACCACATCTTCTCTATCCATTCATCTGTTAATGGGTACTTAGTATTTCTTCAATTTCCTGGCTATTGTAAATAATGCTGCATATATCTCTGCAAATTACTGTTTGGGGGTTAAATACCCAAAAGTGAGATAATGGGATTATTTGGAGTTTCCATTCCACTTTTTGAGGAACTTCCATACTGGTTGCACCAATTTACTTTCCCATCAACAGTGTGAAAAGTTTCCTTTTCTTTTTTCATCTTTACCAACACTTTTTTTCTTCCAGCCTTTTGAATAATACCCACTCTCTCAGGTGTGAGGAAACATCTCATTGCTGTTTTGATATGCAAGTCCCTAATAGCAAGAGATGAAGAACATTTCATGTACCTGTGGACCAACCTTATGTCTTCTTGGAGAAATGTCTATTCAGATCTTCTGCCCATTTTTTTTTGGTTGTATTGTTTTCCTTTTGTTGAGTTTTATGAATTATTTATTTATTTTGGATATTAACTCCTTGTCAGATGTATGATGTGCAAATATCTTCTACTTGGCAGATTTTTTAAATTTCATTTTGATGATGGCATTTCACTGTGTAGAAACATGTTTTAGATTAGCTCAATTTGCTTATTTTCTTTTTTACTTCCCTTGCCACTGGAGTCCCATCCACGTCTCCAGGGATGATGTCTCAGAACACATTGCCTACATTTTTCTTCTATGTATTTTATGTTTCTTAGTCTTAGATTCAAGTCTTGAATTGACTGTAATAAATTTTTGTGTAGAGTGTTAGATAATGATCTAGTTACATTATTTTGCATCTGGAATCCAGTTTTGAAAAGATTTTCCTTTCTCCATTCCATGCTCTTGTCTCCTTTGTTGTGAATTAACTGACCATATATGTGTGAGTTTGTTTCTGGGGACTCCATCCTCTTCCATTGATCTGAGTATCTGTTCTTATTCTAGTACCATACTGTTTTGATTATTTTTGCTTTGTAGTATAGTTTAGAATAGGGGATTGTGATACTTTCACTTTTTTTCTTTTTTCTCATGATTGCTTTGGCTATTGGAGTCTTTTGTAATTACATTCAAACTTTAAAAGAAGGTCCAGATCCTTTAAAAGTGCCATGAAATTTTGCTAGGGATTACATTTAATATGGATATTTCTTTAGGTAAGATGAACATTTTAGTAGTGTTAATTTTCCCCAACTATGAGCATGTAATATAATTCCATTGTACCTTCTATTTCTTTTAATGATGTCTTGAATTTTTTATTGTGTAGGTCTTTATTTATTTTGTTAATTTTATACCAAGGTATTTAATTTTTTGTTTCTATCACATTGTTTTCATATAAAATACAACCAATGTTTGTATATTAATTTTGCAGTCTGCCACTTGAGTGTACTCACTAATTAATTTTAATAGTTGCTTGCATGTGTGTAGAGTCCTTGGGTTTTCTACATATACTATCATATCATCTGAAAATGGTTGACAAATTACTTATTCTTTTCCAATGTGGATTCCTTTTATTTCTTCTTCTTACCTAATTCTCTAGCTAAGCCTTCCAGACTATATTGGTGGGTATATTTGGGAAAAAATGCTTTCATTTTTCACCATTGAATATGATGTTGGCTATATCTTAACTATACATGACCTTTGTTATGTTGCAGTATGTTCCTTCTATTCCTATTTTTATTGAAATTTTTTATCGTGAGTGCTGAATCTTATCAATGTTTTCTATGAATCATTTGAAATGATCATGTTTTCTTTCCTTTTGTTGATTTTGCATATATTGAGCTATCCTTGTGGCCCCCAAATAAGTAACATTTGATAATGATGAATGGTTCTTTTGATGCATTGTTGAATTCAGTTTGCTGGTATTTGAAGACTTCTGCATCTTTCTGTTATTCACCAAAGATATGAATTTGTAATCTTCCTTTTTTGCGATACCCTTGTCTCTATTTTCTATCAGTGTAATGTTGACTTCATAAAAAGTGTTCGAAAGCATTAGCTATGCTTCAAATTTTTTTAAAAAAATGAAGTTTGAGAAAAATAGATTTTAATTCTACTCTAAAGTTTGGTAAAACTCACTTGTAAAGCCATCTAGTCCTGAACTATTTTTGGGGACATTTTTGAATACTTCTGCAATTTCTTTGCTTATGCTAGATCATGTTGTCTATTCCTTTCTAATTAAGTGTTGGTAGCTCTATAATTCTAAGACTTTTTCCTGTTTTCTAGGTTGTCTAATTTATTGGTATATATCTGTTTATAGCAGCTTCTTATGATTCTCTGTATTTCTGAAGTATCCACTGTAAATTCTCCTCCTTCATTTATGATTCAGTTATTAGAATTTTCTTTCTTTTTTTTCCCTAATGAGCCTACGCAATGGTTTGTAAATTTTTGTTTACTTTTTCAAAGAATTAGCTTTTGGTTTTATAGATTTTCTGAATTATCTCTTTGATTTCTATTTTGCATATTTCTGCTTGAATTTTAATGCTTAATTCCTTCTACTGACTTCTGGTTTTAATTGCTATTCTTCTTCTAGTTGTTTTAGGAGTAGGGTTAGGTTGTTTATTTTAGTTATTTTTGTCTCTTGAGGTAGGCCTGGGTTGCTATAAACTTCTCAGCATCACTTTTGCAGAATTCCATAAAGTCTGATAGCTCATATCTCTAATCTCATTTGTCTCAAATGTTTGTTTTATTTCTCTTTAGATATCTTCTCTTGCCTAGTAGTCATTTAGAATCATGTGGTTTAGTGTCCACAAATTTTAAAATTCTCCAGTTTTCTTTCTGTGCTTATATCTAGTTTAATACCATTGTGATGAGAGAAGATGGTTGATATCATTAAAATCTTTGTAAATCTGTTGACACTTTTTTTTTACCCAACAAACGATCTAGTCTTGAAAATGTTCCATGAGCACTGGTGAAAAATGCAATGAATAAACATTTTTCAGGATTTTTTTCTAATTATAATAATTAATCTAACAGATTCTTCCTTTTAAGCACTTTAGTAGAAATTTTTTTAATCTCTAGCATTTTCCTTATATAAGATTGCTTTTCCCTCTCAAACAAATGTAGTATTTTCATGGTATAGCTTAGTCTTTTCATGAGTAGCTAATTCTCCTCTACCCAGTTGTCCATGTAATAGACCATAAAAATAAAACTAAGGAGAGGTAGTAAACAGGCACAAATTTTCACTTATAAAAGCACTAAGGTCCAATCTAATATACAACATGCTAACTATATTTATTGCACAGTATTCTGTAATTAAAATTTGAAAAAACGTGAGAGAATGATGTGTTAATCAACTGGAGCGGGTAATGCATTCACAGTGTATACTTATCAATAATCACATTGTGTACTTTAAATATCTTATAATTTTGCCAACCTCAATAAAACTGGAAAAAACAGTAATAACCAATGATGTAATCAACCATGACTATGTAATGATGCCTTCTTAAAAACCTTAGCCAAAAGAGCTTGGAAATCTTCTATGTGAACGTATAGAGTTCCTGGGAGGCTGGCACACCAGAAAGGCATGGAATCTCTGTGCTTGAGACCTAACTCCTTGTTCTGTGCGTCTTTTTGGTTGGCTCTTCCTGGGTTGTATCCTTTATAATAAACGGTTAATAGAAGTTTCCTGATTTCTGTGGGCTATTTTGTCAAGTGATTGAATCCAAAGATTGGTTTAACTAGCTCCAAATGGTTGGTCAAACTGTGAGGCTTACATTTCAATTTAGTGTCTGAGATTGGGGCAGTCGTGTGGGACTGAGCCTGAAATTTGACTTTAACTCTAGAGGGATAATGTAAGAATGGAATAGAATTGCAAGATATCCAAGTGATGTCAAAGAGTGGTCAATTGAAGAAAAGATTTACATGTTGGTACTAGGAGCACTGAGTAGTGAAGAAACAATTTTTTCACATTAATGAAATATTATAAAAAAAACTATGCTTTTTTCAATTATTAGAAAAATACCTGTATTTTTCAGCAACTGAGAGAATCACCAAATAAGTTTTTGTATCAGGCACCAGTAAGTCATGAACTCATTTATGTACTCACTTAGTGGCTAGTTACTATACTATTCAATAAAGAGTAGATATTAAGTTGCATATACAGGGTGGATTGAGTTATCACGAATATGATCTATAGCAAATTATTTTTTTAATCAGAATAATTAGCTAAGACATTTTATTGAATGAGTACTGGCAATGTATGACAAATTGGAGTTTAGAAAATATTCAGCAACATGCCTGAGAATAACTTTCTTTCCTATCCAGAATCACTAGTTTGTGCTTAGAACTAAAACACAAGTGCCAATTATTACATTTTCCTTAGAAGTCAGCAAGATAGTAATCAACACAAACTTTACATGAGGTATTTCATTCTTGTGTTGATAATATTTTAACACTTGCTAACTTTGTAGAATGTTCTTAACTTTTGATGTTGCTTTAAAATCTGTGTTTTCCTTTCTGTTTAGGAATCAGGTAAATAATATATCACTACCCACATTTTATAAAGAAGAAATGAGACTACATACTGGGAATGACTTGTCCAAATACTCAACAAGTCAGAGGTAATTCTTGGATTAAAATATTGAGCTTTCTTTTTATACTCGATCTTATTGCTGCTCCCAATAACTGTGTAGGCTCTAAGCACACTATTTATCATTTTTAATTTAAAAGATGCCTTTGAATCTTTTGATTTGATGTTATTGAACACATAATTTAGATAGATAGATGATAGATGACAGGTAGATACACAACATTTTCTCTTAATGTGCAAATATATTTCATAAATTTTATGTTTTATCACTGCTTTTTCTATTTTGATTTTTTCTCTTTTATATCTTTAATTGTACCCTGAAAAGCTAAAAAGAGAAATAGACCAGAGAAGAATTTGCTTCTACAGCGTGTTAGGTGTAAGTTGTAATAAAAGGTAAGTTTCATTTTTGCATTATGTGATTTTCTGAATATATTTGGTTATTGGTAGATGTTAATTTTGTTTTGTCCTAACCTGGTGAGAGCTGACAGTGACATAGCTATAGCCCCATATAGCAAGTGAACTCTATTCTTAGTTATGTGTATTATTCAGTAACTTGTGTCATCTGCTTATTACCTTTTGTGTGGATCTAGGTATTATAGCCAGAGATCAATGTCTATACAGTTTTAAATGTTGTCAGATATGTTGGTTGCAACTGGACTTTAACAGGGAACAACTACATACTTTAAGGGTAAGCTTCTCAAAAGATCAGTAAGCAGGTTTTTTAATGACACAAATACATGACTCTTTTTAGGTCCCCAGAAATAAATCCAGGGATTCATGTACAGTGTAAATCAACAAAATATCCACCAGTTATTCACACTGAGATGAGCACTATGGCATAACTTAATCTTTTAAACTCTTCAGTCTAATTGCTTACTCTGGTTTATGCCAGTTACTCGGTGCCAGGTACTGTTCTAAGAGCCTGGTTCAGTAAAAATAATGAGCTTGGTCACTGTAAACAACTATGCCTCAGTTAAGTTTATAGTACACTTGAAAGACATTGTTTTATCTGTCAATATCCTGTTCTAACCAAGACATATTGCTCATTAATTTTTCACAATAATCTAGTGAGACAGGTATAATTATTTCATTCATAAGAAATCTGAGCCAAATAAAATTATGTAATTATGAGTAGTATATGGTAGATCTGGAATAAGACACATATGTGGAATGACCGATGATGTTAAAAAAAAAAATAATGCCAGATGAGAGTTGAAGGCTGTAAGTATAACAGGTGTTCATTAGAGAAGGAAATTTGTGTGGGTTTTATATGGTCAGGGTCTGTGTCTTGGTAAGAACAGGATATTGACAGATAAAGCAATGTCTTTCAAGTATGTTGTGTGTTTACTGAGGCATAGTTGATTAAGGCAATATCAAGCTCATTATTTTTACTGAGCCATGCCTGTGTGGCCTAAGTTCAAAGACCTGTGGGCACCAGGGCACTTGGTCACTGCATGTACTTCTGCCTCTTTTACTTTTTAAGAGATAATCCTCTAGTATTACTTCAAAGAGAACACACAAAAAAATTTAAACAGAAATCAAGGTGAGTTATATTAGGTTGAATATAAGAAAATAATCCATAAGAATCAGTTGTATTTTTTTAATCCTCTCTTGAGGTTCTAACTAAATTTGAAATAGCTTTACTGGTGTTTGTAATCATCACCTGAGGTTTCTTCTCAAAGCAACTAAATCCACTTTAGAATGTACATCATTGATGCCAAATAAATACTTATTGTCTAGATCACTGGACTGTAATGTTAGATCCTGATGTCGCAGACAGAAATTGTTTGCTGACTTGGACAGTGTCAAAGAAGGCAATACTGGAACCATACAAATCCTTCTCTC
Source organism: Solenodon paradoxus (assembly GCA_004363575.1). Taxonomy (NCBI): domain Eukaryota; kingdom Metazoa; phylum Chordata; class Mammalia; order Eulipotyphla; family Solenodontidae; genus Solenodon; species Solenodon paradoxus. The sequence goes on from RJWH01001083.1 coordinate 325,440, forward strand.
AGAGTATGGGTAAACTTTTCTTATAAGACAGCTTGTTCTTTTATTATTATTCAGATATTATTGACATACAATATTATGTTAGTTTCAAGTGAATAATATAGTGATTTGATATATGTGCATATTGTGAAATGGTCATCAGATCACCACAGTAAGTCTATATAGCATTCATCGCCACACATTTATGAACTTTCAAGGCCTATTTTTCAAGAATTTTCAAATATATAATATGGTAACCGTATTAGTAACTATATTCACTGGATTGTACATTACATCCTGAGAACATCCAGTTTTTTTTAGCTTTTGATCACCCTTATCCATTGCAACTTCCCCCACCCCAGTCCTCTGCTTCCTGTCTGTCCATTGTCCTATCGATCAGTTGGAGTTTTTGCTTTTTTGTTTGTTGTTTAGATTTCACATATAAGTGAGATCATATGATATTTTTTCCTCTGTCCCATCTGTTTCACTTAATATAATGGCATAAAATTTTATCCACGTTGCAAATGCAGGATTTACTTATTTAAAATATTCTGATATGTATCTATGTATTAGTTACCTATTATTAATTATAGTTATTATATATTATATATGACTATATTGTATGTAACTGTATTTATTTACAGCTATATATAACTATAACTATTATATATTTATGGTTATTGATATTTGTAATCTCTTTTGTTCACGATGCTGCATTCATTTTTGAATATCGACAGTGTATCTCAACCTACATATCACGCAAACCCTCCAGCAGAGTTCCAGTGTCCTCAACACCACCTCTTCCCTTCTTTCCTTCTCTCCCCCACCTCAGGCCTTGGCAGTCACTATCATGTGTCTTGAAATTTTTTATTGGGATTTATCAGTTTATTTGTTTCATTCCATTATATTCCACATGTGAGTGAACCCATCCTATATTTCTCTTTATCTTTAGGACTTATTTCACTTAACATGATCTTAACACAACATAATATGTGCCTGCGTGTGTTTAACTTCTAACTACAACATTTACTGAAATTGGAAAACATTAATAACACATTTATATAGATACTGTTTTAACATGTTATATGCATATAATAAATGTTCTTTATATATTGTGAATATTAATCCTAATCAGATATTTTATTGTCAGTGTTCTTTGCTATACAAAAGCTTTTTTATTTGACATAGTCCCACTTATTTTTTTTTGATTTTGTTGCCTTTGCTTTCAGTGTGAAAACCAAAACCTAATTGTCAAATATAATTGTCAAGCGGCTTACCATCTATGTTTTCTTCTAATAGTTTTTATGGCTTCATATCTTATATTCAAAACTTTCACTGTTCCTTATCTGCTTCAAATATTATTACATTTTGGTTTTTAATTTATAATGAGTAGATTTCTTGGACAACATTAAAAACATGTTTTTTATTTATTTCAGCTTTTATAAAATATGGGTCACTTCTTTTAACAAAACTCTTCAACAATACTCACGAAAGGAGTCACAGTGGTAAAATGAGGAAATGAGAACAGTTTTTTTCAAGAAAAAGAAATACTTATGAAAGAAATAAAAGAAGCAGAGTATTAAACATGCAAAGTGAAACTTCCTACTTAACCAAATATTTTAACCAAGAAGACTTTTAACCAAAAGGCTGCAATCAGTAGTTCTCCGGCAGGTTGAGATATAGAATCACCTGGGGAGCTTTTAACACACACCAGAGCCTGAGTCTCACCCCTGGAGTATTGGCGCTTTTTAATAGCTCTCTAGCTGATTCTAATGTGCAGCCACGGTTGGGAGCCACTGGACTAGAAATGATCTCAATTTCCCAGATGAAGTAAACTGATAATAATCTGAAGTGCAATTCATTGGTATTTCTACTCAAAGTTTGAAATTTACTTGATCTTTAGTGTCTTTCAGTTTTAGTAAATGTTATAGTTAGAAGTTAAACACACACAGGTACAAAAAAGTGCCAGACTAACTCAGATCGTTAGAACAATGGAAAGGGTTTGGTCTACTGTGATCTTCATATGGTATTGCTCAAAATCTCCAGTGACACTGTTGCTGTAATAATTGCTGGTTGTTAATAAATACAAAATTACACATTTTTTTCTAAGATTGAATATGGACTGAGGCTAATAACAATTGTAATATAGATATGAATTGACAAGTTCTTTGGAAGGAGCTGTCCAGTATTCTCTTATTCATTCTCTCTTGGACATGAAGTGATGATACCTGGGGATGAAAGAAGAATGTGGGGATGGGGGCCGTTCCCATCAACATTTCCTTTCATATTGAGAGAGCTGAAATAGTTCCAAGTACTTGAATTGAGTGTCTGGGGAATATCCACAATTGACAAGCAGGATTCAGCACTCTGAGGAAGAAGGCAGGTTTTCACTCAATACATACAAATATTTTTCATATTAACTATCATGTTCATTAGATGATAGTATGATTTAACATACTTGCAGGGGTTAGTTGTAGGTCAGAACTGTCAATGGAACATTTACTAGGTAGCAATATCCTGGCAAAAATATTGCTTCTATCAACATACTAAAAACCTTAGGGCACACCTACTACATTCAATTCTTCCCATATAGCTTTCCATTAAAATGGTTAAAGGAGTAGACTTGGCAATCCCCTACTCTCCTGATCTGTTATGCCATCTGAGCTTAGAACCTTCATCCTTCTCTCCTGTATAATCTTAATTCCTTTCAGTCTTTGTCAATCACCTACAAAAAATCTCAGTTAAAATTTTGGCTCATTTGATTCATGCTTATGTGAACTTTTCATGCTCAGTGTATAAAATGGAAATCACATTACTTGTCCTATGGTTTTAGTAGAGCAAGTATTAGATTAACTTATGGGGAATCGTGTTGTAAACTTTTGCTACTCCACATTAGCAAAGCTCAACATAGGAAAATTTACATGGCTTACTTTTTTTTTTTACTACCAAATACTACAGTTAGAAATGTTGAGAGATTTTGATTCTATAAAATATTCAGCGCTAGTCTACCTCATTGCTGTCACAGTTATTATTTTTAACTTTTGTGATGTACCTGTTGCTTCTAAATTCTCTGCTTATCTTCCACTTAGCTCCAATGAGTAGATAACCTTCTTTCTGTTATCAAGAATTATTGGGCCTATCCAAAGCAGATCCTTTTAACATTTTATATGGATATTTTTACATGGATGTTTTCCTGCATTTTCATCTTTTCCATCTCTTTTTACTTCTGCCCCAAATCTTTCCTAAAGATTAAATCTCTCATCAGAATTGAATCCCATCTTCTCTTGCTCCTGTGAAACTCGCTATGCCATTATATCCTCTGCTGTCTCTTCCTTCTCTCCTATTCATTGACCTGTTGCCTTAAGACATGTATCTTTTTTCACCATCCTGATAAAAACGCTGCCTCACCCTGTTTCTACCCTATGTTACCATAATATCCCCTCTTTCCTGTATTTCCAATCTTTTTAAGTGAGTGGTCTTTCAGCATCTCCTTTGAATATTTGACGTCTCATAATCTCTCTTTACCTTTTTCTTTTTTCTTTTTTTAAAGGACAGGTGCAGGCAGTAATGGAAGCAAACAGAGACAGGCAGGCAGGAAGAGAGAGGTGAAAAAGCATTTTTCTTTCCTTAGTTGTTCATCTTGGTTACTCTCCCCAGGCCCTGGATCTCAAAGCCAGGTCTTTTGGATGTATATGGACTACTCCCAGTGTATTTAATCCCTAAGTCATCAAAGTGTGCCTTCACCTCCTACTTTAGGAGCTTTCCTGTGGCTTCTCAGCTGCCTTTGTCATGCTTCCACATCCTTAACTGTATGGCACCACTGCCTCTGGACTCTGACAATGACCATCCTCATTCTTGTCTATTTCTCATACTAACTTTTTACTTTCTTAGCTTTCAAGTACAGTTTTACATGAAATTCATTTCATAGACATCTTATCTTTTTATTTTTATAAGATTATCATGCACTCCTATAAATTTTAATATGTTAAATATCTATCTCTTGAAACCTATTCTTGCATTTTCAATAGCTTGATGGACAAGCCAACAAATTCATATTTAAAACTGAACACATTATATTTCCCTCAAGCATATTTTCCCCTAGTACCTCTAATTTATATTCATGGCATTATCAGTTTTGTGTTATTAGCCCTTCAATCTCACTTAACTGACTATACAACCATACTTACTCTAAGCACAATTAGATTCATATTTAAAAAAGATTTAGTCTAGCCTGAGCAATAAAATAATCTTCTAATTATGCACATATGTGTTCTTCATTGTCATTTACTTTTGTAAACAACATGAATATTTTATAAATATTATAAATTTGAATGGGTTATTAGGAATAATAATAAAATCAAATATCTTGTGTGATGTGAAATTTTCTTATAATCACAGTTGCTTTCTGTCTTTAATGTCTTTGAAAGTCTGTTTTATTTTACATCCTAGGCTGTAATAATGATAGCATCAATTATGTCCCATTTTTCCATTTCACCTATAGTTCCTAGAACATTATCCATATATAGTAAAAATTGATATTGTTCACTAGATTCATAGACATTCAGTACATGAGGTATTCTAGAAATATCCATGCCCCCAAATGGAATGACTGGAGGGACAATTATTGACACCAGAGCAGAGAGATTGCAAAAAGCAATCTTTGCTTAGTTTACATTTACTTCCTTGGGCCCAGACATAGATGTGGCATTTCAGCAAGAAACAAGAAAATTAATACAAGCAGTACATACAGTTCTACCCTATAGTACCTCCATCTGTTTTTTATATCCCATCTTATTTCTTTGTGATTGGCAAACCCTTCACATTTGGCTTGACTCTTTGTTCTGGGAGTTCTTCCAGAAATACCATGAGAGTAGCTCACGAATGAAACTTGGGAAATTTACTACATGACTATTACTACTAATAGTAGCAATTAATTAATAAAGAGAAACATTGATTCAGGACCCACAGAAAACCATGGAATGGTTTGCTTTTGAAATGTGATCGGAGGTGTTGCCAGAAATTCATAGCGGAGGCAGTCAGAACTGCAGTTTGTGGAAACACAAACGTTAGGGGAATTAACTTTCAACTTTATGCATTTTCACAGAGGTTCAGTTACCTTTAAAAAAATCATAAAATTCCACTTCTTTCCACAATATTTTGGAAATGGTTTGTCTCAGAATCAAGTCATTATTCTTACCTGAGTTTTATGGTTGGTTTTCTACTTTTTCGTTGGTTTGACTGGCACTGTCTTTAATGCCATGACTAAAAATGAGAGCATATCAAGAAAATGCAGTTATTTTTTATTACCAACATGGTATAACCTCCTAGAACAGTTAGTGGCTAAATGGATAGTCTCCTTTGCTTCTGGCAATAGGAAGTATACTGGATTTTTCAGTATAGTTATTTGCTTAAAATGAATGTGTTGTAGGCTACTGCTTACCTTGGCAGTATATCAAGTTAGAAATACGTTACTTTAGAACATGAGGACTCAAATCTTGATGAGCACTTAATAGTCCGATACTTGATTTCTAAGACTCATGCATGATATATGGAGTATTTACCAAGGACTAAATAAGAAAATAAAGGATTTGATTTTTATTGTCTCTTTAAACCTTTAAAAGAAAAACAAAGTTTTGAATTCATTGCCAAACATTTGTCCCATGAGCTTCAGTCAGATTTAATGAAGACATGTTAGTACCAACTTTGTAAAATTTTACGTAGCTCTAAAATGAAGCTATTGTTATTAGACTGTCATATCATTTAAAGTAGTATTGAATGATATGAATCTGTTTGGGAAAATTTGAATGCTATGACAGGTTGTAGACTCTTCAGTGATGAGGGGTGTTTTGCCTGTCCTTGTACCTATTTAAGAAGGTGACATATTTTAAATAAAAATATACATACTAGTTTGGAACTATATAGTTACATTTAAGCATATATGCTAATATGTTTGTATGTATTTTGCATGTTAATATATAAATGTAATTTGATATATTACTTAGAATATATACTTACATATAATCTCTATAAATATATGAAATTTATAAAGTATTGTCATCTCAACAAATTCACTTTTTCACTATTTTAAGAACCACAACTGAATGTGTTTATTGTTTTGTAGAAACAGAGTTAAATTCAGAAAAGTGAGAGAAGAACTCAGAATTCTGCTGTGACAGAAATCTCTATAAATTGATGTCTTACCTGAGAATATGTCTCCACACAAATATTACGATGAAGAAAACATCTTGATGATGCATTTGTTTTCAATAAAAATTCTACAATGTATTCTACAAATCATTTTTATTCCTAAAGAACACATTCAAGTTATCTCAATATCATGTCTGTTTAAAGCTACCTCCTAACATAATTTGGGAACTTAATAAAGGAACACTAAAAATGTAGAATTGACTTTCTGCCTTATCTATTGATCCTACTAGACACTCCAAACCCAAGTCTATTCTCATTTTCTCCCAGAGACATCACAGTGCAGAAAGGAAATTTGAAAATCATCATATCTAGCTGTTTTATTCTGCAGATGAGAAAAATGAGATGTACAGAAGTTAAATGAATTGACTCAGGTTACACAGTCTGTTGTTTTGAGGCCAGAACCCAATTTTTCAGTTCAAGGACTACTCTACTTTCCTGGCTTCCTCAACCATCTTTAGTGAACTTCTCAGGCTTTGAAAATTACTAAAAATGCAATTTAGGAAGGTAGTGTTCTAGGAAATGGGTGAAATGTTCCAGGACCTGTTACCTAGCCTCTGTGAAGAAGTATGTTTTCCTGACAAAGAAAATAAACGTAGGAAGCTTGCTAGAGGCAAGATTGCACTCTGTCCTGGTTGGTTAGTTTGAGGGGGTGGTTATGGCAATGATAGCAGGTTTGGAATAACCAAGCTCCTTGCCAACATTATTTTATCTTATCTTTAATATAGGGAATCAGTATATCTCCTGTAGCAATGATTTTGAAGTGGGATCAATAAATGAATTTCAAGGGCTCAGTATCCCCCATGTGGAAATCTATGCAGTATGTTGTTGCATATTTAAAAAAATTTTTTTGCATTTATCTGGGGTAAAGTTTACAGCTTTCTTAAATTGTATAAGGTTATTATAAATCAAAGAAGAGCTCAAAATTATCAACATAAACTTTTAAAGGAAGTGATTCCTGCTTTAAAACAGTAAAATTGATGTTTATAACTTTGGCATTTCTAATCTCTCCTTTAGGTAGGCTTTTGCTTTTATTGACAATAGTCAGTTTTTAATCACCTTGCATTGCAAGTACTCAGTGTTCTCATGATCATTTTCTACCTCATCAAAATTTATCTTAAGGAAAAAAAAATCCTCAAGGCTCTTTACTCTCAGCTGAGCTGTATATGGCTGATAAGGCAATCGTCCATCTATTCACTCCTGTTTCTTTGAGTTGGAGCTGTCCAATTGCTTCCTGCTTTGGTAAATTGTGAGGACAGCTTTCTTTGGCTCTTTTCTCTTCTTGTTTTTAGGCCAATTTTAACAATCCCAGGCAATTCAGTCCTCTTCCTGTGTTTATCAATTTAACTTTCCAGAGAACATCGGTTTTTGATTGTGGGGGCTAAGGATGTAAGAAAATGTCACCAGGCCATGCCAGAGGAAATGGGGTGATCTCATGTGGGACAGACTAGTATGTATTGCTGAAACTCAGACATCTAGTGCCAAAATGGCTAAGCAGTATGGGTAAAAAGGAAAGCTAGAACTTTATTTTACAGACTAAGAAATAACCAGGTAAATAATGAAAACTTAGAGGGAAAAAAAAAAAAAATATATATATATATATATATATATATATATCTGTTAAAGTCCTAACAAGAGAAAGTTTGCACATTCACACTGGAAAATCTGGGAAGAGATTAATAAGGGAACTATTGACATAGTATGGGAAGGTTTTAAGGAATTCAATGAAGGATAGTGAACGACCCGGAGCTGATGACAATAGGGAAACTTTGTCATGCTTAGTCTTCAAAGGACAATGGGAAATCATTACAGCGATCCTGTATGAGGAAGCCTCCTGACAAACTGAGCCTTCAATAAAGGGAAGCAGTCAGCTCTGAGACCTATACGGAAAGAACCAAAGGACAATTGATAACCTCTCTCGTCCCACCCTCCTATCACCCACCAGTGCACTCAACCCCAGCAGGAACCTGAGACTCAGGATGCTCATTTTTCCAGACCATATGGTCAGCCTGTTGGGACAGCAAACAGGATGGAGTAGGAAGCAGGGCTGCAACCAGGGTGCGTGGACTTGGGGTTGATGGAAATTGGACCACTTTCAATAGGTAGGCAGGACCAGGGGAACCTGCCCCTGGGATGTAGGCCTGCCTTGGCCCAACTGCTCTTCCTCTTGGTTGTAGGCTTCACCAACATTTCACAGTCTCCTACTTTCAACCTCCTAGTTAGATTACTGTTTCTGGAGCAACCCAGCAAGTGTCCCCCTACTTTCCATTTTACCGGTCTCCTTCTGTCCATGTTAGGTTATATCATTTGCAGGTATAAAGCTGTTTACAATATTCTCTGTAATACATTTTATTTTGGTAAGATTAGTAATAATATCTCAGCTATCATTTTTAATTTTAGTTATTTTCGTATTTTTAATTTCAGTCAATAAAATTTTTTCAATATTTTTTAACTCTTCTAAGAACCAAGTTTTTATTTCATTGGTTAATTCTATTGCATTTCAATTCTCAATTTCATTTATCTCTGCTCTATTTTTTATTTCTTTCTTTGACTAGATTTGGGTTTTGTTTGCCTATTTTCCTTGTTCTTTCATGTGTAAACTGATTCACTTGAATTTTTCTTTATTCTTGTCTTAGGCTTTTAGAAGTATAAGTATCTCTGTGAGCAGTGCTTTAGTTGCCTGCCATTAAGAGCGAATGGTGGGGGTTGTGCCCTGGTGGCCTAGCAGTCTACTGCACCTGGGAACAGTCCCACATACATCTCAAGGTCCAGTGTTCAAGACCTGGGATGTGGGGAATAAGCAATATGAAAAACTAAATAAAAAATAAATAAAGTTCTTCCTCTTCTCTCTTCCTGCTTGCTTGCCTACTCACCTTCATTCCTGCTTGCACCTTTCCTTTAAAAAATAAAAAAGATTGGATGGTATGCTGTATTTTTATTTTCATTCACCTGTAAGTATTTTATTACTTTGCTTTTAATTTTCTTTTTCTTTGATGCATTGGTTGTTTAAGAGCATGTTGGTTTTTTCTTTTCTTTTTTTTTTGCACATCTTAGTGAAATTTCCACTGTTCTTTCTGCTATCTGTTATTGCTATTTCATCTGTCGTGTTTGGAAAAGATACTTTGCATGTCATCAGCATTCCAAAATATATTGAGATTTGCTTTGCGGTCTAACACATGTGTCCTAGAGATGTTTCATGTGTACTTTAGAAGAATGTATATTCAGTTGTTGGGTAAAGTGTTTCGAATTTGTCTGCTAGGTTTAGTTGGTTTATTGCATTCATGACCTCTGCTTCTCTACATCTTTTGTCTGATCTTTTACTGAAAGTGAGATGTTGCAGTCTCTAATTTTTATTGTTGAACTATTTGTCCTTTTAATTATGTCAATTTTTGTTTCATATATTTTGGTAGCCTGTGACTAGGTGTGTAACTGCTTATAATTATTTTATGCTCTTTCTGCATTGGTTCTTCTATTGATATTTAATGTCCTTTGTTATAAAAGTTATTTAGATAAACTCTGTTTTGTCTGTTATTCCCATAGCCATAGCTGGATAGCTATGTTTCCTGTAACTCAAAAGCAATATCTTTTCAATCATTTCATTTTCACCATGCTTGTTTCCTTGGACTTTAAGTATTTCTATTGACACCACATAATTGGATCATGCCATTTTCTTTTTTAATGCATTGTGCCAATCTCTGTCTTTTGATTGGAGAGTATAATTCATTTAGAGCTAAAATAATTATAGAGAGGAAGATTTACTTCTGTTATTTTACTATTTGTTTTCTATATGCTTTAATTTTGTCCATTATTTCCTTCTTCTGTGTTTATTTATTCATTTTTATATCAACATGTTTTTATTCCCTTCTCATTTCCTTTATGTGAATTCAATAGATATTTTCTTTTATGTTAACATGAATATCACATTTGACATCATAAATTTATAACAATTTAATCTGAGTTTGTACTGTTAACTTAAACGATATACAAGAACACTGCTCCCAAACAAACAATGGCAGCTCACCTGGGTGTCCACATCTGTCTGTCAAAGTGGCAATCAGCATTCAGGATGCATAACTCCAATGTTTTGAAGTCAAGGTCTATATTAATCACCTGGCTCCATCAAACCACACCAGAAACGTATGCACTGTTGGCCACCCGGTGATGGGCTGGAGGATGGAGAGTTGCCCCCTATCATCAGTTTTCCCCCATTTTGATGAAAAATAACTAATCTGTCAGCCACATTACCCTGTGGAAGTTGCAAGAATTCACATAGGCTCCCATGTTCCTAAAGAGTTACTTTAGATAGTTTCTGCCAAAACAATTGTTGTGTAGGTGGGAAGACAGTCTGCTGGGTCCTCCTGCTCTGTCATCTTCCTGGGCATCAGTCTCTCTCCCCTGTGAGAGTTTTCTGGGCAATTTTATTGGAATACAGCCAGCCTTACATATATATGACCTAGGGCTCTCCCACAGTAGGGCAGCAGAGTTGGTTAGTCACCACAGAAGCTGTATGTGTACACAAAAGTCCAAAATATTACTCTCTGATCCTCTGTAGGAAAAGTTTGCCTAAGATGGTCTAAATCTATGAACAGAAATTATGTAATTGAAAAATATATACCTACCATGAGGCTACCTGATAGAAAGGTAACCTTTAAATTGGAAAGACAAGGCAATACATAAGAGGTTTGTTTTTTTTCTTTTTTAAAGGGAACATGCAGGCAGGAATGAAGGTAAGCAGGCAGGCAGGAATAGAAAGAAGGAAAAAAAGCATTTTATAACTGTATTCATTTATTCATCTTGATTGTTTTCCTGAGCCTGGGTCTTGACCAGGGATCTTGGGATGTTTATGAACTATAGCCAGTGAGGTAGCCTACCAGGGCTCATCAAAAGAGGCTAATCTTTTATTACCATACCATTGGATTTGCGGAGGAGAGTTCTGACTTATTTCTATTGTCTTGGCGTAAATACTTATACTCTTTATTCTCGAATCTGCCCCTGTTTAAATGATAGATCATTAACTCAGAAAATCTCTCCACAATGTCATCTTTTACCCTAAATACAATTTAAAAACATGAAAATAAATGCAATTTGTGAGGTAGGAACTGGGGACTCAAGAAGTGACAAGCAGAGTAATGACTTGTTTTGCAAAAGCAGCTGGCCAAAGGGCCAAAGCTAGCAAAACCCAGAGGAGCTGGGAAGTCATGTTGATCAGCAGGACAATCACTTGTCAGCTAAGATGTCCCCAAACTAGCAAAAACCCACAGGAAACATCTTTTCAAGAAAAATACTTTGCTTTTCTTGTTCCTTGTCTAGAATGTGCTGACACTTACACCTGCAAAAATAAACTAGCTGAGGTGACCTGGAAGATCACTATATAAACCTCCAAACCTCAAGACACAGGTGCCTCTGGTTCTCTGAGAATACTCTCCTTTCTTGAGAGTATATTCTGCTAACTTCACTTAAATAAAGCTTTACTTTCTCTGGCATCTTGAGTTTGTCTTGAAATTCTTTTCTGTGACCTGTTCAAGAAGCTGGGTAGATGTTCTTGACTGGTAAGACCAGAAGCAACTATGGATTCAGACCTAAACGGGAGTATAGGTGATCATTGTCTGGGACTGTTGTCTCATGGCTGGGCTGCTCCCAGTGGGGACAGAAGTCAGACTTAGAGAATTGTAGACTCCCAATACCAGTAACTGGTGACCCACCCCTAACCTTGTTGGGCCCCGAGCCTCTCAGAATAATGCTCCATGGCCTTGCCGGTGACAAATTGGGCAGCCGACATGTACTGTTCATCTTGGTCCAGTATTAGCCAAAAATAAGAATTTATATAGTAGTGTGTACTCTTTTCTCACAGAGAACTTAGTTGCATTTTACAGTCCTTGAAGGTAAAATATAAAATGACAACACCACCCCTTTTTAGTGCTAAAACTGCTTTGATATAGAAAGACTTGTTTTCCTTGTAATTAAATTCATGCCTTAGCTGCGTCTTGTTACCGAGGTGGTGGTAGCCTGCATGTGTCTGTTGAGCTGTACTTGCAGTTTTGCAGCAAGGGTCTACAGCTAGTTCATGTCCAGTTCAAGCTGAAACTGAAAAAGAAATTCACACTGAATCTTGTGTCTGCCATTGCAGTCATTCATCAATGCCTTCACTCTTTTCAAAGCCTTGTTTTGGGAAAACAGCTCTACCACTAGATAAAAACAGCCACTTCAACTTTGGGCTGTCATGTTCTATAGTTGTCTGCCAAAGTAAGATATCTGGATACCTATCACCTAAAATTTAAGGTCTGCAGCTGCTTTCTTAGGCAGTATTAATGAAGCTCAAATTCAAAATTATTAAACTTAGTTGCATGTTACTATAGAAACCCCTTCAAACACCAAAGCTAAAACACCTCGGCTATGAAATTGCCTTAGTTCCTGAGTAATGACCATTTCCCCAAATTTCATTACTCATTACTATTTACTCGATGTTCCTTGCCTTATGTACCAGGTCACATGGAATTAAAAATTGCTGTCTTCAGCCCCTCAGTTTGCTTCTCTTCCTTGATGTGCCAGAGCCTTAAAACATTAAGAGCTCAAAGAAGCAGACCAGAAGGCACGTTCTTTCCAGCACACAGATATTAGAAAGAGATGAATAGTGGAAGAGGCAAGCACTGGTATGGGCTGGATTTCACTTATGGGAGAAGAACATCAGTGAAATAGTTTTGAAGGATTGGGTTAGTCAAAGGTAGGGAAATTTGATGAAAATTACCAAAAAATTAGAGTGATAATTAGCAATAAGAATCTAAATGATGAGCATAATATGCTCTATAGGAGAGAATTTTGATAGACTGAAATCTACAGAATTCTGGCATCAGAACAGAATTTGAGAAAGGAGGGTGAACATATTTAAAAACTATAGACAAATAGAAGTCCTATAAGTACTGAATTGAGAATGGAGTTGTAGGCAAGTTATTATGAAATTCATTGTCCAAATCAAGAGATATCTGAGACTGAAAGACGTTGCTGCCAATATTTGGGTCGGGACGGCAGGGTAACTTGTCTATCCCAAGCAAGGGGATATGTGTGATACCCTGGAGGTGGGACTCAAAGCACAAAAAGGCATTCACATGTATTCTGGGATTTGATTAGGCATGGAAACCTTCTGTGTGGACCATAGGAAAGGAGCTCCTTGCATTTACTGACATGCTGTATGTTTCCCGTCCTGTTTTGCTAGCAGCTAACAAGACAAATGTGAACTATTAGAATTACAATATTCTAAGATTTGGACTCTTACTAAAGCTAGTTTGTGAAATATCTAAAAGAGAGTTTCCCATACCACATTCTGAAAAAGATCGCCTAAAATAGTGTGGTGGTTTTAAGGAATATCTTCAAATACTTTGGCAACTCTTCCAGGAAGGGAAGTGTAATCTCCTCCACCATATTGATAACTTCCTTCAGTGAGTACAATATGGTGGAAATGATGCTGCAAGATTTTGAGGGTAGATTATAAATAGAAGTTCTACCTGTGTCTTCCTTATGACGTTTGCTATTGGAGCTCAGATGCAATGTTGTCAGGGAATGTCCAGCAACATGGAGAGACCTCGTGAAAGTGGCCCAGCTGATGTCTGTCTGTGGTCCTAGGTAATAATAGCCAGGTTTCACTTATAGAGGTGAGAAAGAATGAGCCTTGAGGTGTTTTCAGACCCATTTACTGTCAGACTGTAATGACATGAGAGCCCTCAAGCAAGGACTCCCTGATCCCTTCAAATCCCAGAACTGTGAGGGAGAACGCTCGTAAATGATTGTGTTATTGCAGTGTGGGGTGGGATGTTAGTCAACAGACATAACTGGAGCAGTTATCATTCTTCCACCAAAAACCTTCCACAATACAGTGTCTTTGACAATTATATATTATGTCTTGGCATGTCACCAGGAATATTTCTGATAAGTCTCATAGTAAAGAAAACGTATATGTTATTGCTTAGCTGGTGCATTCAAGGACCATTCTGCCCTGTCATTTTTGGCCAAAATAATTCCTAGTATTCCTAGTAACTGAAAATTCACAATGTTTCAACAAACAACATGAAAGACATCAAGAAAAGCTCCCCAGTTCTACTGGGTGTTGCAGATTGTTGCCAAAATATCTTATTAGAAGCTTAGTTTGTTATTTATGTGCATTCCTTTTTTAATAACGTTACCAAAATATATACCGTGCAACTAAATAAAAAGCTTTTGTTTTAAACCTTCAAGTGTCCTTTCGATCCAGTAAAGATCTAAAGCTCTTCACTTTAAAAATTGGCTTCAGCTGAGCTAGACAGAACCCAGGTGTGAAAAAACAGACTCTCAACCTGGAAGGGGAGAAAACTCAAGTTTCTGAGTAGTCTGAGTTCATATCTATTTCCTGAGTCTCTAATTCCAAGATAGAAAACCAGCATGCTCAAAACACCACCTGAAGTTTACCTGAAGTAAATGTACCCAGACTGAAGAGAGCTAAAGCGACAGTTATTAGCACAAAGCTGTGATTACTATGCATGCAGGACTTTTGCAGAAGACATGTGCAACACATAATTCACCCTGAGATCAAGTTTTAAGAGGACGTGATAAAGAGAATAGTAAGTTATTCATGACTCATTTTGTAATCTGTACAAACCACATCCTCGTGTGTGCAAACATGGCTAGCCCTCCCTATGTCCCATCCAGAAATGGTGAGAACAAATGGCTTTGGAGAAAATTGTTTTGTAAGATGAGCTTCTAAAGAGTCTAGTATGCTTTTTCACATGAGCCCAACTCCTAACACAAGGCCTGCAAATCCTTTATCACACTGCCGGGGAATGCCATCTTCTCCACCTACATGACAACCCTCTAGTCCTGACCCTGGCCCATTTCTAACTTGCAACTTTTTTAAAAAAGAAACACTATAAATGGAACATAGCTCTGTAGCAAAAAATGCGCTTGATTGAAAGGTAAGAGGAACTAAGTTTTATTTCCTACTTGGTTGTGAGATTCTTTAAAATAGTAACTTGGCCTAGCTGACCTCAACTTCTTCTTAGGAAAATAAGGGCCAACCAAGGATTTTTCCCATCTAACTAGGTTTTCTGCTGCTCAGATGCCCGATGCTTCAGCACCTTCTCTGTTGGTGTCAACCAAGAGTGTGTGTAGCAAACAGGTTTGATTTTCGTATGTCAGTCTTTTGCTCTCTCTCCTTTCCAAAGACTTTAAATTATCTTCTTGTCACACATTTTCAGTTTACTTTGCTACAAATAGCATCCGTGACTTTCCTGTCCCTTCTTCCTTCCCTTAGTTTTTATTAGAATTTTTATTATTTCTTTTGTTCACAAGCTATATTCATTTTAGGATACTGAAATTACGTCTCTGTTTATATTTCACACCACACCTACCACAAGAGTTCTAGTTTCCTTTATAACCACCTTTTCCCCTTTTTCCTTTCCTCTCCCCTTTCTGCCTCCCTGTAACCCCAGTTCGGTGTCCTGTTAATTTTGTTGGAATTTGTATGTTTATTTGTTTCATTTCATTATATTCTGCACATGAGTGAAACCATCTTGTTTTTCGCTTTTTCTTTTTGACTTACTTCACTTAGCATGATTGCTTCCCATTCCATCCAGATTGTTGCAAAGGGTACAATTTCATCTTTTTTAATAGCTACATGGAATTCCTTTGAATATATATATACCAAAGCTTCTTTATTCAGTCATCTGCTAATGGGCATGTAGGTCTAGTCCATGTTGTTTTGGTTATTATAAATTATGCTGCTATGTAGGGGTACAGATTTTTTTCTGATTAGAGATTTTGTATTCTCTAGGTATATGCCCAGGAGTGGGATTGTTGGGTCAAATAGCAGACTCATCTTTATTTTCTTGAGAAATCTCCATACTGTTTTCCAAAGAAATTGCACCAATTTGTATTCTCACCAACAATGCAGAAGGGTTCCTTTATCTCCTGATGCCTTTCAACACCTACTGTTTCCAGCGATTTGGTATAGGCCATTCTTACTGGCAGTTGGTGTCTCATTGTGGTTTTTATTCTGATGATGAGTGACGCGGAACATTTTTTCAGGTGTATGTACACATCTACAGGTGTCTGTTTGTCTTTACAGGTGTATAATCAGTTCCTCTACCCACTTTTTTGAGAGAGTTATTTGTTTTTTTGTTTTTTATATTGCTATGGTATATGAATTCTTTATATATTCTGTTGTATGTTTTTACTTATATTTCATTTCTGTATATTTTATGAAAGTCTTTTCCAATTCTGTAGGTTGCCTTTTTGTTTTAGTGGTGTTTTCTTGCACTGTGATATAGTCGCAATTGTTTAGGTTTGCTTGGGTTTGTTTTGCTGTAACTGTCCCACCCCAAAGATATCTTTGAGGTTAAGGTTGTAGAGTAGCTTTCTCACATTTTCTTCTAAGTATTTTATAGTTTCCTGTCATATGTCCTGGTTTTTATTCCATTTTAAGTTAACTTCTGAGTATAGTACTAATGAGTAAACTAGTTTCCTTCTTTTTTTTTTTTTCTTTCTTTCTTCTTTGAAGATGTCTTTCCAGTTTTCCCAGCACCATTTGCTGAATATCCTTCCCTTCCTACATTGTATGCTCTTGGCACCTTTCATAGATTGACTGTCTAAGTAGGTGTGGCTTTATTTTTGGGCTCTCAATTTTATTCCACTGATTTGTGTATGTGGTTTTGTTCCAGTACCATCTTGTTTTGATGATGATTGCTTTGCAGTATAGTTTGAAGTCAAAGGAGAGTGATTCCTCCACTGTTCTTTTTTTAAAATCTATTAATATAGATTTGGCTATTAGAGACCTTTTGTTGTTCTGTAAAACTTCAGTATTGTTTGCTCCACTTCCTTGAAAAATGTCCCTGGGTTTTTGATAGGAATTGTATTAAATCTGCTTATTAATTTGGATAAAATGGACATTTTAAAGTTAATTCTTCCAATCCATGAACATGGAGTGTTTTTCTATTTCTATGTGTATTCTGTTTCTTTTGTTAAGTTCCTGTAGTTTTCATTGTAGAGCCCTGTCACCTCCTTTGTTGTTTATTACCTGGTATTTTATCTTTCTAGGTGCTATTGTAAATGGAATTTCTTTTTCTCTACTTCATTGTTTACATATAGGAATACTATTGGGGTTTTTTGTTGTTGTTGTTGTTGATTTTATATTGTTAGTTTGATGCATTTATTTATAGTTTCTTGCAGTTTTTTTTCAGAGTCATTAGGATTTTCTACGTATAATATTATGTTATCTGCAAATAATGATAGTTTGTTTTTTTTCTTTTCCAATTTGGATTTTTTGCTTCATTGTTCTGACCAAAGCTTCCAGAACTATGTCAAATAGTAGTTTTGATAGTGGGCAACCTTGTCTTAGTCTAGATCTTAGGAGCATGATCTCAGTTTTTCACCATTGATTATGATGTTGGCAATGGGCCTGTCATGCTTTTAAAATGTTGAGACATGTTCCTTCTTTACCTATTTTGATGAGAGTTTTACTCATGAATGGGTGTTGAATCTTGTCAAATGCATGTAATTGTTCATAGTAGTTTTTTTATTATCCTTTGTATTTCTGTGATGTCAGTTGTAATCTCACCTCTTTTGTTTCTGATTTTTATTTTTGGGGTTTTCTCTGTTGTTTTATTGTGAGTCTAGCTAGGGGGTATTGTATTCTTTATTTTTTCTAAGAGCTAGTACTTTGATTCATTGATCATTTGGGAGGTCTTTTTGTTTTCAATTTCATTTATTTCTGTTATATTTTTATTATTTCCTTTTTTCAGATGATTTTTAGTTTTGATCATCAAGTGTTTGGTTAGATATTTAATATGGGTTCTCTTTTGGATTTTGATGTGTGCTTATATGGCTATAAACTCTCCTTTCAGAACTGCTTTTGTTGTATCTTATGTTCTGGTAGCCTGCTTCCAAATTTTCATTTTTCCAGGTAAGTATTAATTTCATCAATGATCCAGGAGTTGTTTGGAAGTACGCTGTTCAATCTCTATGTCTTTGTGGTTCTCCAGTTTTGTTCTTTAAGTTAATTTCTAATTTCATCCTCTAGTGTACAGAAAAATATTTTCTGTAATTTCAATCTTGCTAAATTTGCTGAGGCTTGTTTTTTGTCCCAGGATATGGTCTGTTCTTGAAAGTATCCATATTTTACTGGGATGGAACTCCTTGTATCTATCTGTTAGATCCATATGATCTGTTGATGTAAGTGGAATTTTGATTTTCTCTGATATTGTTGTGTTTCTGTCAATATCTTTGTTTAGCTCTGTCAGTATTTGTTTTACATACCTGTATGATCCGGCATTGGGTGCATATAGGCTTATGATAGTTATATCTTCTTGTTGGATTACCCCTTGACCATAATATAGTGTCCATCTCTGCCTCATCATACCCATTTTATTATTAATGTTTTCTCTGGATGGATGTTTATCTTGTATTGCAGTTCCTGATTTCCTTCCATCATTGTTGTTTTGATGTGTTTTTCCATAGCCCTGGACTTCCAACCAGGCTTGGTGATAGAAAAATCCACTACCTTTTTTTCATTGAAGACCTTTATTCTTCCATCAAATTTGAAATATTTTTGTGAGGTACGGTATTCTCAACTGGCAGTTTTTGTCTTTTAGTATTCAAACATATCATGCCACTGTTTCTTGGCCTACAGAGCTTATGCTGAAAAGTTTGATGATAGCCTGAGTTGTGTGCCTTTGTAGGTTGTATTTGCCTTGAGTGGTTTTTCTTTGTCATTAGGTTTTTCTAGTTGTCCTATAGTAGATATTTTTACATTTAGACATTTCAGTGTTCTCTTTGCTTCTTTGAACTCCATGGTAACTTTTTGTAATGGATGTGGGAATTTCTATGCTATTACTTTTTTAAGCAAATTTTCTGTTCATTTTTCCCTAGCCTCTCCTTCCAGGACACCTATTAACTTTCTGTTAGTTCTTCTTATAGTGTCTGATATTTCTTGTAGGGTTTCTTCATTTTTTTTCTCAATCAAGTTTCTCTCTTCTCTTCCATGGGGATCAATTCTATTGCCTTCATTTTCTGAGATATTCTGTCATCAGTGAGATTAAGTCTCTTTATGGAGCTTTCAATCTTCATCTTCATTTCCTTGACTCTTAACTTTGATCTCTGGCGTTTCTGCTGTGACTTTCTTTGTGGCTTCAGTCTCTTTGTGACATATTCCTTTTGATTTGTCACTTCTTTTCTGGGTCTTCCAATTGCCTTTGGGTAGTTATGTGTGCCTCTTGCATCTCATTCAGCTATTTTATAACTTTTTTTGAACTCTTTTCTGTTAGTTTCTCCCAATCCATATCAATGGAGTTCTTCCTTAGTGAACTCCTAGCAACTTCCACTTTTGGGGAGAGTTTGGCATGACTTTTCCTCTCCTTGAATTTAGTGCTGTGCCTTTTCTTTTCCTTTTCTTTAGATTCCTTCCTCTCTGTAAGATGACATGGCAGGTGATGGCACCTTGATTTAAGTGGTAGGCGGTCATTTCTTCTCTCTAGGATGCCCATTTCTGGTGTGTCATTGACAATATTTCAGATAGGGCTTGCAGAGTTAGCAGCTCTTCAAGCACATGAAGGTTCACAGGCAACCCGGGTGCAGTGTCCCGTCCACTGATACTGGAACTTCCTGTTGATCAGAAAGGCAGGGGTCCCCCTCCCTGCAGTTCTTCAACCCCTTGTGTGATCTGCTGCACACTGAGGCAGCAGGCAGTGTCATGTAGTCAAGTTGAAGGGTTGGGACTATTGACCATACCTCTCTGGCACCGCAATTATGTGTTCTTGAATCTCTGGCTCTAGGTTGAGACAGTGTGTGTGTGTGTGTGTGTGTGTGTGTGTGTGTGTGTGTGTGTGTGTGTGTGTGTGTGGTGGGGGGTCTTCAGATCCTGAGGCCTAATAGGTAGGTGCCTGTTTCTGGCAGCAGTCAGACAGGCTGGGGGGATCAATGTTTCTCAGAAACCGAGACCTAGGGTGCACTGGTTCAGGGCTGTGGGATCAATGGCCCACTGGCCCATGGGACCTAAGACCCAACACGAAGTGATGTACTTCTAAATTCTAAAAGCCTTCAGCTCATATTGTCAGTGGCTTTTCTCTCTTACTTTTAATCTTGTATCCATGTCAAAAGCAATCATGCTTTCCCAATAAAAGTGTTTCTTTATATTTGTCCATTTTGTAAGAATGAGGCTTGTTTGAATGCCCACTGACCAAGACTGCAATCCATTTTGCCAATATCATTAAAAATGGTGTTCTAGACAACACTGATTAATTTTAAAAGCTGTGTCTGTCTTGATGTTGTGAGATATGCTTTTTCATGGTTATTCTCTGTACTGTTGCTTATGATAGTAGCACATGGGAAGCAGTCCTAACAGAATGTTATTAAATTGTTGTATATACATACATATATTCATGTTGTATATTCATACAGAGAAAGAGGGGGAAGAGAGAACAGGCATAGACCAGGTTTCCTCTGCAGATCAACACTTCTGCTAATTTCCTTACTTCCTGCTTCTCAGATATTTCTTAGGAACAAACAATAACTTTGTAGAAACGTAATATTATAAAAATAAATAAAATACTTATGGAAGGATATTTGACCACATTTATAAAACCCAAGAAACATCATGCCCTCAGCATAAGAAAATTTTTGAATTTTAGAATATAACCCAGAAATGATTAATAATGCACACAAACTGTATGATATTAATGTACACAGTATATGAAATCTATTCTATTAATTTCCCCTTCAGCAATGGCATGCTCAACAATATTAAATATTATCATTTAAAAACTTTCAAAATTTGATAAGTGAAAATAATTATTATGTTTATATTTTATATTTAATCTTTATGGAATTTAGAATTAGTATATTGGACAGAAAGTCTAAACTAATTTTTCCTTTCAGTATAATTCTAGGTTTTCTTATTAGTAAACCTGCTAATTAATACCATTTGTTGCTACTCTAAGCAGATATGATACTATAAACTTATTACATTAATAAATTACAAATGTATTCTGGCTTACTTCTGTACTTGCCTTTCTAGTTCCCTTATCTATTACTATGCCTGTACAATACTTTTACATATTAATTGTAGCTTCATAAATAATTTTAAGCATCTAGAAAAATGTGTCCTCACTTGTTCTCAATTTAGCAAAGCATCTATTTACTAAAATAAATAGAGAACTATGAATCGTGGAGGTCAAGAACATGATCAGTACTGTTGTACTGATAAGTACAAAGTTTTGACAGGTAAAAGATGTATTTCTCTAGGTCTCTGGCTCAGCAATTTCATTGAGTTGTTTACATACATAGAACAGGTTTCATCTGCAGATCAAGGTTTCTCCTAATCAGCTTTTCTGCTATAAATTTCCTTACTCCCTGCCACCCAGCTTATTTCCTAGGAACAAACAATAGCAGGACAGAAACTTCAGAGAGCTCCTTGGATTCTGTGGCTCATGTTTCATTCTGTTTATCTTAATGTTCTGGCTCCATTCACAAGATATCACTGTTCCTGATAAATGCATTTCCTACATAATCACATTCTAAGTTGTTCACCCAACAGATATGGTATGTCAAGCCACGCTGGCAGTGACCCATTGTGAAATGCATGTTTTCGACATTTGAGCGTGCTTCTGCAAGTTTCTGTATCTTAATCAAGAAAATAGTTGAAAGCACTATCACTCCATGAAAACTCCCTTCTCCCTTTTCATCATTCTTAATCATCTAAGTATTTTCTCCTCAAACCTATGTTTTTCTCTCAAGAAGCCTTCCATCCTTAGTCATCTTTATGAATAGAAATTACGTTTGTCAACTTTTTCTATACTCCCATCTCAAAAGGTTTCTGTGCTTCCTTCATCAATTTATCACCACAATACAGCTCTCCCTTCCTGACTTTCCAATGTGCCTTCCAGGACTATTTCATTATTTATAAACATGTATTACTTGTAATCTCATTTCACTTCTTTTGACTAAACCAAGAATGACACATATCTTTAAGCTTTTTAGTAAGCATAATAACTTCCTACAAAAGTAGGATGCAGTGCTTAGTTTTTCTCAGACTGCCTCATGTCATTTCTGCTTGAGTGCAAACACCTCATTTTCCATAATTCAGGCAGCCCTCTATATTTGTTTAGCCTCCAACCAACTTCACCATATTCACCTAGGATTTATAACACATTTCTCATGTTTTCTTCTTTGAAAACTTAATTTCTGACATCATCCTGAGTGATTGTAATGTTCACATAATTTGATAAAAAGACTTATCTCTAGGTTATGTGATATTCAATTACATTTATTTTCTATTTTCTTATTCCATTCTCAGAAGTAGTTTTGCTCTTAACCTCTTCATCACTCTGAAATTCTCCAACCTCAAAACATTACAAAATTATTACTTACTTTAAAAACATAATATTTATTTTAGAAAAAATTAAGAAATTATACATTTATAACTTACAAATCACTGTTAATCCCATTTGTTTATATTTATCGTTTGTCATCTATTATCAAGCTATCATCTATTTTACACCAATTTTCAATTATATATCTCTTTAAATCTGGTTATTATCTAGCTATATAACTATAACTGATCCCTCAAAGCCACACACTAATGAACATATGTTAATATATAGTTATGTGTCTGTGTTAATTCATGTTTGCTTAAAGTAGCAGTTGAAATCTATTCTGGCTTAATCTGCTAGTAATAAGCATGTGATCAAGAAAAATGAGTATGCGGATGAACTTTGGAAGTTGCATTGTTATGATCTAAACTAATATGAGCAGAAACGCTCAGCTGTAGCCATATTGACTCTCATAGTATAAATAGATCATTTTTTAACTGACTAGAACTATTGAACTCCACCCTTTTCCACTCTGTTCTGTTGTCGTGTTCAAGGGTTAATTTTTAGGTTATCTTTTATATGTTTGTATTCCTTGCTTCTATTCCACAAATGATTGAGATCATCTGGTATTTGTCTTTCTCTTTCAGACTTATTTCACTTAGCATAATCCCCTCTAAATCCATCTAGATTACACAAAAGGTACAATTTCATCTTTAACAGCTGCATTGAATCCCATTGAATATGCCACATCTTCTTATCCATTCTTCTGTTGATGGATACTTAGCTTGTTTTCATTTCCTGGCTACTGGTATTAGTGATAAAATGAACATAGAAGTGCACATATATTTTTTAATTCATATTTTAGTATTCTTCACATAAATGTCTAAAAGTAAAACTGCTGGAGATATACTAGTTCTATTGTTAACTTTTTAGGACTCTCCACAGTTTTCCAAAGTGACTGTACCACTTTTCATTCCCACCAACAGTCTACAGGTTTCCCTTTACTCCACAACTTAAGAGGGAAGATCCTGTATTAAATGTACTTTAAATGCTCTTATTAAGCAGGATGATGATCATCATCATGATGATGATAATGATGGTGGTGATAAAGGGGGTGGGAGGAAAATTTAGGTATCGATGGATATATCTGTGACCTTGGTGGTGGTGATGGTTTCACAGTTGTTTATTGTAGGGGCAAAAGCAGTACACTCCATACCTTTTAGAATTGGTTTTTTTGTACATGTTCCACTCTGAAAAAGAAACAAAGGACAATGAAGGACAGCCCCTTAGACAAAGAGTTTATTCTAACTCTTTAGACTTTCCTGTAATCAAAGAAACTAACTGCCACTCCCTGACTTCCACCCTGTTCCCAATTCAGATTGGTCTTTTGTTCCTATTTTATAGAATGTAGAGAAGGAATTTATTTATCTTTACTTTCAGAGTAAAAATGAGTCATTCCTCTTTGTCACGTATTGACCCCTTTTTTCTCCCCCAGGCCCCAGATCCTCTTTCTGTGACTCAGCACAGAATATAAATAATTGATCTGCCACCAGATACCTCAGAATTTACTGCCATGTAAATTTTCCATGTATATGTTACTAGATTTGGGTTTTCTCTTATAAATCACACCCAACGTTAATTTGTTCCTTCAGTCCACCTGTTAAAAACCGCAGAGAACTGGATCTTTTTCTTTGACCTCAACAATTTGACTAGTCAGGCGACCCACAAAGGGTGGGGAGCTGCTTGATCCTCCCGATGACTGCAGAGGTTCAAGAACTAGAAAACTTGACAAAGCCAGAAAAAAAAAAGAAAAAATTGTTTAGATTTTTGCCACATCAAGACCTCTGGTCTCATTCTGACTACAGACATCCAAAGGCGAAAAATTTGTGGAATGCGTTGTTCTCTACAAATTGATTAATAGGCGCAAACTTGCAGAAGCTACTTTTTGGGGTTTATGTGACTTATTATGGTTTGAGAACATTTTTTCTTATTTTGATTAACTCTTTGGAATAGAAATAGAATTCCTTTGGTAGATCTGTGTTTCTCCCTATTTCTTGTCTTTTTTCAGATACACAGTCATCCTGAAGAATTCATTTGATTTCATGGTCTTTTCTTTTCCTGTCTCTTTTCTCTTGAGACTTTGGTTTTCAAGCCCTAATGCAGGACTCTGTTCCAAAACTCTCTTAAGGAAGTGAGATCTGTGTGGTGTTCACTGTACTTATCTTGAGACTTGATTCACAGGCCATTTCCTCTTTGATATTTTGTTATGTGTATCATTTGTAGAAGGAAAAGCTTGTTTTGCATTGAAAGCAAAGACTTTTGCTAAGAAAATGTTAGAATTCACAAAAAGGCATGAATCAAGCCTAAAAATTCCTTAAAGTGTCTACCACTATAAGAAGAAATTACCCATGATTGAATAAGTTGTTCACTGAATAGGGTTAGATATGCAACTGCAAGAAAAATTCAGGCAACAAGAGATACACTGTAAAACAAAACAGAAGCCCCACACTCCTGCAACAAATCCCACTTAGGATGAAATGTTGGCACCAAGAAAACCAAAGCTTAGTTAAAACTGTGCGTGTGCATTGAGTCTTTCCTTGTGTCTTAATTTATAATAGTTATACATCTATGTGGATCTGTGATTAAGCTAAAACACTTGCTAATTTGATTGAGTCACTACAAAATTGAATTTCTAAGTTAAAAGAAAAAATTTAGAGAGCTCTCAATTTAAAATGTGTCTTAGTGTCACTAGTATAAAATTAAAACGTTGGAAAGAAAATATAAAATCATGCTGACTAGCTTTAGAGAACCAATTTTTTTTGCCTCACCTTAAAAAGTCCTGTTTTGCTGAGTTGATTACATCAAAGATAACTTAAAATATAATGGCGTCTAAAGTTCATGAATGTAAGAGACAGTGAGAGAAAGAGAAAGACAGAGAGAGGGAATATTGAATGAGATATTCTATTGTTACTTAGAAGTCATCAAGAGATACAAGAACTCTAAAGGATAGCTTCTCGAGAATATGCTTTGAGGGTGAGCAGACATTTTGAAAGAAAATTAGCAGGCCTTAGTTTTCCTGGCAATACCTATAATTTTGAATGAAAATTAGGAATTTATTATTGTATTCATTCCTGTTTGTATGTTACAAATGGTACATATTATTATTAGAATCAATTCATATGTAATTGACTTATTAACATACCCTTATGAATTGCTAAATTCAGAAAATGATAAACTAATGTAAATGTTTCTCTAAATTCAATTAATCTAGGAAAATTTTTGGTAAATAAAAACTAAGTTAATTGCAAGTAGTTCTTAGAATATTTCATTGAATATAAATGGGATAAATGTTACAGCAGGGAAAATGTAGCCTGATGGAAGACAGGACTCTAAATTTGCCGATGAAATTTATTTCAGGATTATTTCCAGTTAATTTGGTTATTAAATCCTGGTAGAGTTTTAACACAACTGACTCCATTGTATTTGCTATTATTTCTCTTTAGCATTACTTGATCAGTTTTCTTTAAATTTGTGGGTTAAAATGATTTTAAAGTTTTACTGAGCTAAAGTATGGAAATTTGCTGAGTGGTCTTCTGAAACTTTGAGAAGTAAAACCTGGACCAAGATGAAATTATTTTTACTAACCCTCATCCCCAAATCTAGCTTCATTCTAGGAATGTCAGCCTGGATCTTCCTGGTCAGGAAAATTTCTTTAAAATTGACATCTCTAGCAATATATTTTATTGTTTCTTATTATATATATATATATATATATATATATATATAATTTACTTTGGAAGTCTACCCCTACAGATAAACTTAAAGTAATAGTTTCCAGATTAATCTCCAGACCACAGAAACAATTTATGACATAGATAACTGTCCCAAGATTACAGATCGAAACACTTCACTCTTTTCTTCCCTTTCTCTCCCTTCTTAGAACTCCTTATTTTTTCATGTTATAAAAGAAAAAGTAGGTGGTAGGAATATATATTCCTTTTAATTGAATATTTTAGACCATTATTAAGCCCATTGTAACCTCCCAGACTCTATTTTGCTTCTCTTTAAGTTTTTACCATGAAATCTTTTTACTAAACTTCTTACTAACCCTCGTTGTTTTTTTTTAACAAGTCAGTCACAACCAAATACCTTTTTATGAGTCTATCAAATCTCAGCCACATCAATTAATCAATTGGATTTTAGCTATGCCAATATCTAGATAGCTTGAAAGAAACCTGAACTAATTTTTATTCCTGCTGCTGTCTCTGGTGAATAAATACAGGAAGATGTCTGTACAACAAGACATGGCATCCACAGCTAGAAAATAATGACTCCACCTCTCCTGTTGACTTGCAACAGAATTCTATAGAAATCCAAGAATTATTTTATCCAGTTACAAGAAATAGATAAAATTTTTACTCTGTGAATAATAAATAGACATACCACCAGATATTTTCTGGAATTAAATGGCAATTAGACTACCATTTTATTTTTAAAGCTCTTCAAGCTTGATGAGGACTTTAGAAGTCACTCTAAAATGGAAGCTTGTGAAATCACCAGATATTTGTTGCAGACTGACTCTGTACAACTTGGGGTATGTTACCTGTTCTTTTAGCTAAGATGCCCTCATACTACAGACTGTATGTGTGTGGGTCAAAAATCCTGATTTTCCTGACTAAGTATAAGACTAAGCTTTGTCACTACCAGACCAAACTAAAAGCTGCTTGTCTCAACTCTTTGAAATTTACTCAGAAACATATGACCAATGGACATGAATAGTAACTTGTCAAAGGTCCTGGAATACTCGAGACTCTGAGAATTAGATTATAGTCTGATACTGTCCATAAATCATTTAATTTTGTTTATTCTGTGTGGCAACAGAGTATATAAAAGGTTTTCACCCAAATGGTCAGGAAGATAAAGACTTGGTTATCTGGCTCCCTCTGTCATCAGACATTTTACCCTGAATGACAGTCAAATCACAAACTTGTGTTCCTTTGTTCAAAAACTTGTGTCACATAAATATGACCATTGAGAAATGATAGAATATCTACCTATATATCATGTCTCCAAGTTCTTTTCAGTGCTAAAGTTCTTATCCCCAAGTATTGGAGACTATAATCGGAGAAATCAATTCCAAATTTCTCCATGATTTTGAAATAGGAGTAAAAGCCACTATGAAACTTTGCAATCAGAAGTTGATCGCTTGATCTCTGTGGTACTTGAGAATCTCTGAACGTGCTCTGGACCCTTACTGCTCAGAATGAGGAATTTATGGAGTTACTGGAGGAAAATGCTCCTTCTCAATAAACAGAGCAAAGAGAATCACTAGATCGTTCATTTTATTGAGCCAATGGCAGACTTGTTTAATGAACTGTGGGGACACGGGCTTCAATTTGCTCTGTGGTGGTTGTTTTTCAGTCTTCACCATAATTTTGCTATATTTTCTCTTTGCAAATGTCCTATCACTCAAATGCAAACCAGATTTTTCTCTCTCCACAGCCTCTGGTTTAGTTATGTGTATTTCTAGGAAGTCACAAAGAGGGGATCTTTAGTGGCTAAAAAAGAACACCCCAATTCTCTCAGAATTGGTGTCTTATTCATGCCCCACTATAACATGAATTCAAGGATAATGAAGCACAATACCATAGGCAAAGAAGTTCTACTAACTCTTCAGCATTTTCCTGAATCTGCCACTCCTGGGTTTCCACCCTTGACCTGATCCAAAGTGGTCCTTTGTCCCTATTCTCTAGAAGAATATAGAAAAGGAAGTTATTTATCTTTAGAAATAAACAGGAATCATTCCTCCTTGCCACGTATTGACCCCGTTTTTTCAACCCAATTCCCCTTTCTTTGCCTCAGCATAGAATATAAACCATTGGTCTGCTCCACCTACCTCAGAATTTCACCACCATGTAAATGCTCACACATATGTTATTAAATTTGGGCTTTTCTCTTGAAAATCACACCTTTGTTAATTTGTTAATTTGCCCAGTCTGTGAACACCTCAGGGAAAAGGAGAAATTTTTTCTTTGACCTCTACAGTACATAGCCCCAAACTTATTGACCCATGTGCATTAAATATATACAGATTTTTTAAATGTTATTTTTATCTTTTTTAAGTCCACTGATTTAAACGTTAATCTTATTCAATGACCCCTACATGGAAGTATTTAGAATAATCTTGGTCACCATGGACCTGTCCAGTTGACACATAAAATTAACCATCACATATTTACAGGTTAAATTCCAAATCTTAACTTTCCTTCACATTTTTTTCTTTAAGTTCTTTTCATTCAGTTCAATTTATCTGTCTTCTCTTTCCAAGCTACTCTCAGAAATGACTTTATTCTTGTTACACATAATTCCATTAGCTTAATACAAAAATTAATCAAATTTATGAATGGTTGGCTGGTTTTCATATATACATGCAATGCATAAATAATCACACACTGATGAGTGCAAGTTTACCAGCTTTGCTTGGTGAAGTTGAATGAGAAAATAAGAAAGATCTCCCAGTCCTGTATTTTTATTTTATGAAACTTGTTAAGCACCTCTTATTAATCCATAAGGATGTGACACAGGAGAGTTTGTAGAATGATTCAACTTTAAATAAATTTGTTGAATATTACTTGTATTGATCAATGTCCTTTACGTAATTTCTTTGGAAGTAAGGATAATACCTTCTGCCTGTGGGTTTTTATTGATTCTGGTTTATAAGATTCTACCTGGTTAACAGATGAATAGTTGGGTCTGAGACCCTTCTATAAAATATTTGCTTAAGACTTGGAATCCACCTGCTGTCTTTACCTCCAGCTGTCTAAAATTTAATAAACTAGTCACATTTTTGGACACATATGGCTCATGACAGTGAGTAACCCTTACTTTACAGTGAATTCAGGATTGCTAATCCAGAAGTTGATCCTAGAAACAATCATATAGAGAATCTTTAATATGTAATCAAGTGCTAGCCGACCCACTTTCTTTCTTTCTTTTTTTTTTTTTTTTGGCTTAGTGGATTAGTGTATAAGTTTTTTTTTTTTTGTTTAAGTGACTAAAAGGTGTAACACCTATTATGCAGATCTCTGTGGAGAGAGTAATAAATTAAAAAAAAAAAAAAAAGAAATATTTGGGTTTCCTAGAAACAAGGAGTCAAATCCCAAATGATGTATCCATGATGATTAATTTTATGTGTCAAACTGGCAAGGCCAAAGTACCCAAATATTTAGTCAAACAAATTTCATTTCCATGAAGAAAATTTTTAGATGAGATTTAAATTTAAATCAATAGGCAGATTACTCACCCAGGTAGGTGTGGGGCCTCATTATACTAGTTAAAGACAGAAAGATGACCTCTTCTAGAAAGAGGGAATTTTACCAGTAGATTGACTTCCTTTGAACTTTCCAACTTCTACGAATGTCCGAAGGAATTCAAAGGATACTTCAAGAGTATGAATAGCAAATATGGAGACCTTTGAATTAAATGGCATGTTGGAATTTAACCTGATTTGAAACAGTATAAAACTGTGACCTTCAGATCGTGGTAGCCTGCCATGAGCAAGTCAATGTGAACAAAAGATAACCAAACCAATGTAAACTAAGAACTTCTGTACCTTATTTGGGATACAACGTTACCTAGGTTGGGTTCAGAGCTTATAAAATTATTTCTGCAGTTATGGATCAGTTTCTATCCAGTAACAAAACAATTACAGGGACAGATCAAGCAGAATCCGGTTCTAATTCTCTACTTACTATCTTGAAAAAACATGGCATTCTTTCAATTGTGCAACTCTGTGAGAGCTGTTAAATGATTTTGAAGACAGAAGGGTGGATGGAGAAGAATGTCCTGGGTTTCATGCTGAGAAGACTTAGCAGGGGCTCAAGGAGCTATTAAAAGCTTGTTAAAAACTAAAACATATATATCAAAATTCTGTGCTGACAAAAGTATTATTGCTGTTTTTCAAAAATCTTTAAATTGAATTCACTTATTAACAAATATTAAATATTTGTTGGTTATTAGATTTGTATCATGCATACTTTTATTGTTGGAGATAACTTATTGAACAATTATTTGCCCTCATGAAAATTATATTCAAGTGGTTAAGAGATAGACTATAAAAATAAATAATTACATAAAGTAGAATGCCATAAGCACAATGGAGAAAAACAAAGCAGAAAGGGGATAACTCTGCAGAGAAAAATGGAAATTTCTGATCAAGTTGCATCTTATTGATGAGACTATTTTTAAACAAATACTTGAAGAAGTGAATCATTCAGGAAATGATTGGTTGAGGAAAGAACAGCTGAGGCAAAAGGAGAAGTCAAAACAGACACTGAGGCAAGCATGTGCCTGACATATTCAAGAATATGGCTAATCTAGCATGCCTAATTTAGAGTGTGCAGGAAGTCGAGTTCAGGGCCAGAAGAGGCTGAGGGGTGAGCATAGAGTAGGGGAGTGCAGTTCCTATACAGTCTTGAAACTCATTTTAATCAGTGCAGTTGAGTTTTATTGAAAACATGGAGATTCTCAGTCAATCTGGATTTTCATGTATAGGCAGACACTGAGAATTAACATAAGAAACTTCTCTCCATCCTTGATTGTAAATAAGAGTAATGAGATTTTCCTGTGGAAGTTGAAGTTTGGAACCAAAATGCAGTGAATCAAAACAGATATAAATGGAATGATTCTGAAAGCCAGGGACATGAAACTGCTCAGGTGGTGTGTATTTTAGGGTGTTGTTTGTCTCTGTAATCCTTCCCATGGGTGAGGGAGGGATTTCTGACAAGTGCTATGGTAATAGCTGAACACACTACCCAAAACTGGACAAATACGATCAAGATTTTATGTCGTATATACTTAAAACTCAAGGGAGGAAGAGGTAGTATGCTCTCTAAGGGACACACACAGATTGCACTTGTGAACAGAAGAAACAATGGGGGATTGTTACAGGCAGGTGCAATAGCGCAAGTGGTTGAGGTGCCCACGAGTGGTATCATGGGAGATGTGATTGGCTCTTTGAGTAATTCACTAGGTTGGCAGGAAACTGAAGCACACTACTACTCCTGGTTCCAATGATAAGAAGAGGTATTTGACTAAGGAAACTTATTCATATTTGCAGAATAGAGAGAAAAACTTCTACTTAGTCCAATCTAGGCCCTTTTGCTTTTCTTTGTTTTTTTTTCCCCCCCTAGATGTAAAGTTATATCTATTATTTGGTTTTAGCTTCAGTTCTAATATCACATGGAGGGGGGGGAGAGAGTAAGTATGCAGTGGAGCACAGAATAAGTAGAAGAATTAGGGATATAAAGAAGAACATTCTCTATCCATTCTCTACTTAGAAGAGTGTTCTGCCAAGTCTTGTCTGTTTGTTGAACATGTCAGTTTATGCAGGTGGTGCATCAGATTGATTGGGTACAATAAATATACACTGCTTAATTACTGCTTTTTAGTGTAGATATTGTATGATGAGAGGAAAAGTCACTTAATATTAAATACATAGCTAGTAATTCAAAGACAGAGAAGTTATTGGCTAATTCTAAAAACTAAAACCTAAGCAAGAAAGTAGACTCTTAAGTAAATATGGTAGCTGAAAGGTGATAACAAAATCTCTTGGCTTTCTTATGTAAAAATGTATTTACTAAGCTTAAAAGCAAATAGCTTTCTTTTTTTTGTGTCGCTCTATATACTTACACAAGTGGGAACATGATAAGTTAGAACAGAAAACCCTAAGGCTTTAAATTGGTTTTGGTTTTAAAAGACTAATAGCTTCTTTTCTCTTTTTCTTGTAAGACTCAGCTGCTCATGACTTGTGGTTCAAAGGTACTACTTGCTTTTTTGTTTGCATGTTTATTTATTACTTGTTTTTTTAAGAGTGATACTCCTTCAGTCATTAATTCAGAATGCAGACATTCAGCAACTACTCTTTTCTCAGAGAAGGGGTAAAAAATATTCAATTTCCCAGCACACAAAGAACAAAAAAGCTTCTCTAAATACATTGGAATTTTTTAGATTTTTTTTTTTCCCTGAAGAGGTTATAAAAGTTTTGATCATTTTGCATATAACTTTATTACTTCATTTTAATTCTGCCATTACGAAGTAGAACTTTGTCATAATATTAAAATTCATTGTAAAGGTAATTTTAAACATCTGCTTAATATTTCATTAGTAGGTTTCTAGTAGATTAACTGCCCATATTCATATTTTTGTATATTAAGTTTACTTTTATCACTTATAAATAACATAATTGCAATACTGATGCATAAAAACCCCTGTTATATTTTAGATCATTTTTAGAGTGATTTTCAGTGATTGAATTACTTGTTCAAAATATAAGAACATTTTAAAATTTTGAATTTGGCATTGACCTGTTTGTCTTCTCTTGGAGATGACTTTAAATATCTAAATTTCTCCTTTTGTCCTTTCGTTTGTTCTGTTACCCTAAGCAGAGTTTGAGATGTGATCAGATATATTCTAACATGTATGAAATAACAATATAGAGCAGAGAGAAGGAGTGTGTTTGGTCCTAGTAAAACGTGAGTTCATTAAGTCAGCAACATATCCCTGACTAGCATCACTGGAAACACTGAATGAATCCAACTTTGCAGTTTCTAATGCCAAATTCTGGATAGAAGTGAAACTAAGAAGAGAGTGACAGTATTTAGTGACTCTAGATGTCATTGAATTGAAGAAGTGGTACCTCTCTGTTCATTTCAGGAGCAATTGTAAGAGCATAATGGTTTCGTAATATTTTAATGAATTAAGAACATATACAAAAGATCCCACACCCAATGGTTTCAAGACTTTTCACATACACTTAGAAAAAAATCTACTGTCTTAGATGCATCAGTGATGCGCCCTCCTCAGGGTTGGGATGATGATTGGCACATGCTTATCTAAATTAACTGAGGCATTCTTGGCACCAGTATTTGCTGCCCTTTGGTTGGAACAAAGCATGCTGATGACTGAATCATCTTTTTCTCCCAGTTCCAGTCATCAGTACTAGCACCAGCTGTTCTATCTAAACTGTTAACAGTTTTTGGAATATTCAAAATAAAAATCAGAAAGAATAGTAGAATTTTGAACCCAAGATATATATTTTTTGTGAAGTTCTTTTGAGGAGAGATATACAGATGCCCCCTGACTTATAAAGGGACTAGGGATAAAGCCATCTCAAGTGAAAACAGCGTATGTTGAAAATTCATTTAATACAGCAAACCTATGGTGCATCATAGTGCGGCATAGTCGACATAAGCATGTTCAGATCCCTGCATTAGTCTACAGTAGAGCAATTATCGTGAGTTGCATCTCAAGAGTAATTGCCATCCTTTTCATGTCACTCGAAGTAGGGTTTTGCAGACATGATGAGTATGAAAACATGAAACAGAAAATTCAAAACTGCTGCCAACACAATACATTTCAGAAGTCTCTGCTGCTGCACAGCGTCCCGAGAGCACATAATGCACGCAGGAAAAGATCGAAATTTAATGCATGGTTTCTACTGAATGTATATCACTTTTGCCCCATATAAAATAAAAAAGTCATAAATTGAATCATTATACATCAGGACCATGTTTAATCTGCCATTTCTCTTCTGTCCTCAGTGAATAGAACATCTAGGAGAATTTTGTTCCGGGGGGTGAGGGGGTGTGTAAATATCGAGGTCCTTCGGTGCTTCAGCTGTACCCACGTTGGGCAAAGTTCACGACATGATGTCTCATTCATATGGTTTGATAGTTTTGAGCAATTATTTTTAAGATATTCTGAAGGTCCTGAATGAAATAAATGTCTAGAAAACACAACAGAATAATTATATATATGTATATATATATATATTTATATTCAAACGCAGCCTTTAAGTTTTAGAAAACTGCACAGAAGTGAGCCCTTCCGCATTCCTTAGTTCATCTGCTTCTCTGAGAAACGGTCCATATTAAAGACAAGGTGTTTTCATCGTTGAGTACTTCCCCTCCCAGTTATCTGTGTGTTTCTTCAGCAGTTTCTTTTCTAATCTGTACACCAGAAAGGAGAATAAGAGAGGATGTTATCATACCAGGCTACTGACACTGCTCCAAGAAACAACTCACAAATCACCAGTAAACAAAAGCAGTGCTCCAGACCAGATGCTCCCTGATTCAGTGTCTCCATCTGTCTCCTACTGGGTGCTATAGGATGCTTTCAGTATCAAGCATCGCTTAGACAGCATCCCTGAAGCACTTCCTCTGACCATCATCTCCTGGTGCGCTGCGCATCCTGAGGGATCGAGTTAGGATCTCAGCAGCTCCTGGTGAGCACTATGACAAACATCCTTCATT
Organism: Solenodon paradoxus; assembly: GCA_004363575.1. Classification (NCBI taxonomy): domain Eukaryota; kingdom Metazoa; phylum Chordata; class Mammalia; order Eulipotyphla; family Solenodontidae; genus Solenodon; species Solenodon paradoxus. The sequence goes on from RJWH01001083.1 coordinate 360,256, forward strand.
AACGCCACACTGCTGTGTCCCCAGGATAGATCCTAACACCTCTGGGCTTCAATTGTCTCGTATGAATTTGGATAATTTGGAGAGTGATCCCACCTGCTGCCAGAATGGTCATATGCATGTCTTTATTTTTCATTTGTAGTGCTCCCATGTATCCTGTATCCATGTATCCTGTCCTGGCTGCCCTCCGTTCTGTTGTTAGTTGCAACTGACTGAACCTTAACAGTCTTTGTCAAAATTAGTAGGAGATAGACATTCTAAAACCTTATTGCTCATTGATAACTAAGCGCAGTTGGTTCAACTGTTATTAACATCAATGTGCAAAGATTAAAAAGAAGTAGTAGATATAAGACTTGCCCTCTAGGAGCAGACCACTTTCACAATACTACAACATACAATGAAGTGTAAGTATTACTCCTACTTGGTGATAAAATGTCCTGCTATCTTCACGAATAAACTCATTTACCAAATATTGTCATAGGTTCTGGGGATGTAGCAGTGAGCAAAATAAATACAGGATCTTCTCACAAGAACTTAAAATATTCTATCGTATGAGGAATTCTGCTACAGGAAAAAAAAGGAATATAGCTTATGTTTAAAACTATAAAATGTATATAAAATTATTTGTCTTTATTAATTTCATTTTCTTCAGGATCCACTACATATCCAGATCTCTTCTAAATATTCTCAGAATCCATAAGCACTGGGAAGAATTAGTCTGAATAAAATAAAATATTGAAAAATTTTATAGGAATCAGTGACACTGTATACAAAGCACTTCAAAATAGTATCAGTATCTATTAAAGGGAAGGAGCTTTTTCAACATCCCATACATTGTAACACAGAGGGGTTATACAGTTTGGAACACTGATTCAGAGCAGTAATGTTCTTACTGCCTCTGGAACAGATTGCATCCCTATGGCTTTAACCATATTATTAAAATAGATCATCTTGCTAGAATCATCTTTCGTTAGGTGATATTTAACTAAGAAAAATGCATAGACTAGAGAATACAATAAATATTTTACAAAAGTGTTTCAAATACATATCTTTTGATTCTTTTAAGCTCCAGTGAAACAGAATGTTGGATGTCATTCGTTATCTGACTCTGGAACTTAACTTTATCCCTAACCCAGATGTGCCTACATCCTTTGGGGGTGACGAAACTGCAGCTCTGTCAGGGCACACCCAGCTCTATTTTTCTAATTAATGGTAAGCTATCTTGTCTATATGTAACACTTCTCAAAATACATGTATACATTTCTCCTTATCTGCTCTATTGCAGATATTATACATTTAGGGAACAGTACAATTGGTTTCTCATACAGAGATTAGGAAAAGTAAGTCATTGGCATCTCTAGCTATGTCCCTAACTTGGTCCCTACCTTTTTCACTGCTGCTACCAGTTAACTGGCATCTCTCCTATCCTTGCTGATCTCTTTCTGCTATTTCATTGTGCTGATAATCTTTTAGAAATGTGAAACAACCTATGTTGCTCTTTGTTTAATTTCCACCAAGGACTTCCCACTACACTTGCAATAAGATACTTTAAAGTCCCACATTATTTGGCCCTTTGCCACATCCCCAATGGCCTCCTTTTTTCCTCTGGAGTTCCTCCAGCCACACTGGCTTGCTTTTTGCACTTGGGTGTCAAGTGTACTTCAGTCTTAAATGTTTTTCATTTTCTATTACCTCTGACTGACATAATCTTCCCTCTTACTACTTCATTCCAAAATAAATGTTCCCTCCTGAAAGAGTGGAAGCAGCCCAGCTCTGCTCCTTTACTCCCTTTATGCTGGCTTTGAAAATAGACCAATTAAAAATTTTCATCTTCTTGACAAACTCCTAAGCCATCAGAGAAATAAGAGAAAGATAAGGCTGATAATCACTAAACAACCTCTTTATAACTGATAGGGCTGAATAGAGGAAGTTGTAATGTAGAGCTATGTACAAGCATGTTTGCTAACTGAAATCTCCAGATTTCAGTAGGTTTGCCTCCTTGTCCCAGGAACACCCCAGGAACATCTCTGTCCCATCTGATGACTGGTGTCTTCTGTCTGTTAGACATTAAGGCATGGAGAAGAAGAGCAAAATGTGCTCTCTCTGAATATCTAACTCCCAAGAGAAGGGGACAGGCAGAGGTGCGACTCCACAGTCCTAATAGGACTAGAGAAGAATACAAAAGGTCCAGGAGGCTACACTACCTAATAACCTCCAATGGATAAAATATTAGGAGCAAGGAATGATGAATGATGTCTTTACAGAACTTCTTATCTAGTTTTATTTTCTTAATCACATTTATTGCATCCACCCTTCCATTCCAACTAGACTAAGCTCTTTGTATGTATGAATTTCTGTCTATGTTCAAAGTTTAAAAGCTTTGGAAAAAAAACAAAACGCAGTACTAGAAACATAGCAAGCACCAAATAAATATTTAGAAACTAAACGAATCCTCGGCTTAGTTTTAGCACCCTAACTGTCTTACCAGTAAATAATTAGTAACTAAATATTATGTTCTGCTTCATAAATATTTCTCAGATATATCCTTGCCTTTACATTCATATTGCTTCTGCTTAATATCTAATTTTCACTTCAAACTGGTTCCTTTTCTTTGCTCCAATCTACTTCAGTCATTCTCTATACTGCTGCAAACTAACTGTTCTGAAATTTAAATCCGATTTATACTACGCCACACTCAGTGATCACACACGACTGATCTCTTGTAATACTACTTCTATTTGTTAAATAATATCCTAAATATGTATGCTTCTGTTATGTATGTGCATATGTAATACATATTACATAGACAGATGTTTATTTGTACAGATATATGTATATATAATATATGACAACATGTCACATATTTATACGGAAAAATATTTTGAGCATTCCCAGAATCAAAAATAACCTACAAACTCAAATCTGCTAAAGTACTAAATACAGTGTGTTATGATACATAAACAGTATTCACTTTACACATTTTAGTTAACTGTTCTTGCCTACCTCACTCACCAGACTTTAAGTATCTCAAAGGGAATGTGTGTGTTTTTAGATGTGATCTCAATGGCCTGCACATCGAAAGTACTAGAGAATGTGAATAGAATTAATACAGAAAAAGCTTGTAATAATAAACAAGGGATATAACTTTTCTGTTCCCTATTGTGAATTAAAGACACCAAAACCTGTTAAGATTCCCAATCCTGATGACTGTGCAATCACTAGATTTAAAAATTCCCTGTGGTAGTCAATGACTATATGGTCATTTAGAGAAATTCCCTTTCATTGAAATCATTCTATAATAAAAATGTGCTTCAGAATCCATACGTGATATATCATTTTTACCAAACTAGGAGAGGGTTTAGTAGGATTTCCAATTTCTTAGGAATTGTGGATATCTGCAATTTAAATATATATGCATAAAATATATGTACACTTCTCAACAGAAGTAAATGACAGTGTATAAAAATCAAGTATGCATGTGAGAAACAGAAAATGTGACTAAGAGCTTAAACAAATCTGAGTTCAAATTCCATCCCTGCCACAAGATAAGTGACTTTGGACAAGATGCTAATCTTGTTCTATAAAATGAGGACACCAGAGTCTTAATATTTTAGATGTTTAATGTTTTTAAATTCCAGGTGTTTCAGCTACCAATGGGGGTAAGATATTATCACATATGGGTATCATAAGAATCAATATGATAGTATAAAGGAACTGGAACTCAAAAGAAAGATCAATTAATATTCATCTTTCAGTTATGCAGCATGATGCCTGGACATGCAGTTTAACCTCACCACCACAGTGACAGCGCCTGAAATTCCCTGTAAATTACACCCTTTGGGAATTAATCCCTCTCCCTCCCTCTCTCTTGCTCTGGTTGTTAGTGATGATACAAATACCCTCGAGGATATGAAAAACCCTGAGCACATATTCTTACATTCTTATGTCAGAATAGTTGAAGATTCCCAGAGAGCATCATTGTATGATCGTAGGACAAAAGATCATATACCCATTATTTATGTAGAAACACTAAAGCCATTGTTCTCTATGGTTTATTGAGCCAAAGTATTATGTTGAAAATGTACCACTTTTGAGTGGGAAGAAGGGGAGGAAGGAGAGAGAGCCAATAGCTGTGATAGAGAATCTTAGAGCCTGGAGCCGACTTCCGCCTGCCATTGTCTCAGGACCACAGTCCCAGGTTGTGCAACACCTTGTGAGCACTTCCTGAAGCAGAGAGGAGAATGAACTCAGCGATTCCTTCTGTCTCACTTGAGCAGAGGCAGGGACAGAGCCGCCAGGGCCCGTCTGTTTGAGGAAGGAGGGCAGGCACCAGGTTCCTGGAATCACCCAGCATGTTGCAAAGGCTCCTGTTGATGGCCACTTTACTCTCCCCAGGTCCAGGTAGGTGTTTAAGTCCATTTCAGTTTCTGTTAAATACCGTAGTGAACTGCATGCTTTCCACCTTCTCCTAGTGATTTTTAAAACAATTTTCCTAACCAGTTGGGCTGGTTTTAATTTGTTATTTGGGGGGTATTGTGCCTGATGCAATTATTTACTGCAAGAGAAATTGAATCAATATTTGCAGGTCAAGTCTGTGGACTTATGTGAAAGTCAAAGAGAAGATTTCATATAGCATATTTAAATCATGAATATGATCTTTGAGTCAAAAGTAAACCTATCAAAGCACATATTTTCGTTTTCAGGCCTGTAAGGCTGTAGCACAATTGGCTAGTTATTGCTGTCAAAAAAGGTTTTGGGAAATATTATTCAGGCCAGTTGGGTTCATTCTGTTCCTTTTGAGTGCACATTTTTATATTTACTCCTTTCATTATTAGTGATAATAAATGTGACCATTTAGAAACTGTTGAGCAATTTATTATTTATAAAGCTTCATGATATTATTTGACCAAAACAATGTTGCTGCTAAGCTTGATAGTTTGCTAGTTATGCATATATTTAAGTATTTAAAAGTAGAGGGAATCTACTTATGAAACATCAATGGTATCTAGCCATTTCTGATAAATTCTTCAATTAGAGTTTGATAAAAAAAAAAGATTGGGTAACACATTTCCTTAGCATATTTCTCTTTCTAGAGATTACTTAAGACATTAGCTTCAGTGCTTGAGAATTCTTCTTGGGTAAACCTCTACTTGGGTTTTAGAATGCTTGCTGGGAGGTAGGATGGAAACATATCAACATGAAGTATGCAGTTAGGGAGAGAAGGATTCTTCTCCCCTTTGGAGTCTTTACCTTGACAGTAAAAAATTATTTTACTTATCTCTGGTTTCTGATTTGTTTTCCAGATTTATGAGAGTTTTGCTTATCATTTTAAAATATAGAACTATGTTAGGCATAGATTATTGATTTTAAATTCTCACTTTTTAAGTCAAACATAATAGAAATCTTGTTAGCCTATGTTCTTCAAAAATATTATCGCTAAAACCACTTTGGGACTCCTTGGTTAATTAACTGCAACACAGTGCTTGGGGACTTGCTTGATCCAACACACGAAGATCAAGCTGGAGCTGTGCATGAACAGAATCAGATGGTAAGAGCAGAGTTACCCACAGTATAGTCTTTTCAGAAAAACAGGGCTCCCAGCTGACTGTGTTCCAACGTCTGTGTAGTCACCATTTGGCATCATGAGAGACAGCTTCCTTAGAAGTCCCACTGAAAGTATGACATCTCTGAGTACTGAGTGCTAGAACAGAGGTTCTGAGTGATTTTGTGAGACAGATGGAAAGTTGTTTCCTTTAAATCCCCTCTTTTTATCTTGTGTTTTTCTAGAATGGCTCCATAGTACTGAAATACCCCTGCTATTATACCCATGTGAGCTTATTTCCCATTGCGACTATTAGAAATGAAACCATTTTCATTTCTCCATCTCTTCCTTTTTTTAATTCTCTCTGACCCATCATGCAAAGAATAAATATATTTACCCCTAAGACCATGATTTTGTTTAGTTCTGCCCATAAAAATGAAACAAAAAAATGAGATAGAGTTGGGTCAACAATTCAATAAGCTTCCTAATCCCCCAAGGGGAGAAAAAGACAAAGAATTTCTTCATAAGAAAAGAAAATAAAAACCTAATATTTAAAGGAATGTGACAGGTGTTTGAAAGTGAGGAATTAACTGCAATGACAAAGGGGAAAAATCTTTATCTTAGCAGAATAATCAGGGGTACAGGATTTTTTGAGGTTATTTTATTTCAAATGACTGATTCTTTTTTGCTTTCAAAGGTGACTGGAAGATGTTATAGAGTATATTTAATTTAATCTTACTAGCAAAATTATAGCATAACTGTTCTTTTTCCTCCGTGTTTGTACACACTGCTTCACAGGATCATTTGAGGGGGTACAGAGATTCTTAGAACAGAGAATCTCAGAATGCATGTCATTGCTATTGCATAAACTCTAATTCAAGGCTTAATGTCATGTTTCAATTGGAAATAAGAGCTTTAAACAGTTTTGAACAGATCTGAACAAAAATAAAAGTGTCAGTAATATGTACAAACATGCTAAACTGCAAAATGGCCCCAAATACATTAAAAAATAAAATGTCAACTCACTGCAGTGTTATATTAATCTTGCTAATGAGCTTTGACATTTCCTTTTTTTCTGACTTAGAAAATATTGTATTCCTTCTAATCTACCTTCTTATGTTTGATCTGCAATTTTTTTTTTGATATTTCTCTTTTTTTATTGAAGGGCTATTGCATTTTGACATTCCCTTGTTTTGAGGCATACTTAATAACAAATTTACATTTACATATAACACAATAGGTTTACCAATATTACCCCATTTTCTCCCCTTCATTTAGTTAATTCCCTTTACCAAACCTAATAAACAGTGAAAATAATTACCTAACCCAAGTGAAAATCACACTGATCTTTTTCTTGATCCAGTTGTGCTAGTCAAAATGAATCTAACATGAGTTGTGTGGGGAGAGAGAACACAAGTGTTAAAAAGAACTTGTAGGAGCATATTATATTACAGCTCTGATTTGTGTAATCCCGGGAGGGCAGTTAGTAGTATGTGTTCCACAGGCTTCAAAATAATTAGCCCGATGTTTTCCATCTGGGTGGAGACTGCACCATCTCCACCAAATCTCAGGATGAATGAGGCAAACAATTTTAGGCCTGTTGATGTTCTGTAATTGCTGGGTAATTTGTTCTATCTCAAATCCATTCTTTAAATGGGCTTCTTTTTTTTTTTTTGCAGAAAAATAAGTGCTTTTCAGGGAAATTCTTTTTTTTTTTTTTTTTGAGAATGAACTGTGTTGCAAGAGTTTGGGAAGAGCTGAAAATCTATTCATTTCAAATTGAAGAAATGAGTTTGCCAAAAGCTGAAAAAATATGATTTATTTATTTGCTGAATTGTTTTGGTTGCCATTTGGAAGTAATTGGACATCAAAGAGATGAAAATAAATTTCTCCATTAATTTATATATTTTGACTAAATATTTGAGTCAATCGGTAATTCTTGATTTCAGGAAACATCAGGGTTCAGGTACGAACTAGAAGCATGGTATATCGATACTAGAAGTTTATAATAATTAGAAGTCTTCTGTGAGATGAATGGGTTTGTTCTTTTCTTACCATTTCTATAAGGGGAAAGTGTGTGGTTCCTTTTTTTTTTTTTAAAGAATAATTTGAGTAGTTATTTCATGACTTGAGGACAAATCAGACTAATATTTTCTGTCAGAATAATGTGTGTATACAGTATTTTCTGAATGAATGTATGACTTCCTGAGCTCCCTATTAATGGAACTAATTGCACTGATTGGACACAATCCACCAGACACGTGTGTGCCTTATGGTATGTGTTTGGTGTCGCAGAGTTAAGGAGGCTGCAGGGAATTGTGTCCAGGCCATCACTTAGATTTCTGGCAGGAGTAAGTTTCTCACCTCTTGACATTGTATTTTTTCGAAATAGGGTAATTATGAAAATTTTAGCTCAACTGAAAGAAAATGATTGATTTAATATTCCTTTAGGCTTTTGAACTTCAGTTATGATTTTTTCTAAATAAAAGATGAATTTCCTTCATAAAAATTAATTACATAGACATGAAAGATGCTCAGTGATGACCTCTAGAAGAGTAAAAAGTGAGTAACTGGAGGACCTGGTGATATACAATTCTTCAAGTGTAACTATATAATAAGTGTATTCTATCACATTTGATTGCAAATTTGTCCAAAGGATTACTCTCCTTTCATAGAAATTATAGAGGATTGTATTTTTTTTTTTACATGAAGTCATAGACTAACTGGGACTCTCCTTAGCATTCATTTAATTTGCCCCACTTTTCAAACAATTAAAAACACTCTACTGAGCTCCAGTCGAGGTGTCCCAGAGTTGTTCCATGCTTTCATGGATTTTCGAAACGCTTTTGAGTGAATCACAAGCCACTGAAAGAAAAGCTGTTTGATATCCATTTTTGACCCTAGTTTTTAACCAATTTAATTAACTTTGTACTCAAAGTTTGCTGTACAAGCAATCCTAAGACATAAAAGAATATTGGTGTCGCTAGAAATTTGGAAAGATACTTTTATAAAGATACTTTTAAAAAATGAATGTTCATTCTCTGGACCATCGTGTGATAAGAGTGCATATATTCAGGATGACTATGAAGCAATACTCAATTTCATTTGTTTATAAATGACAGATCTGGAGTGTGCCCTGGTGGGCCTAGCAGTCTAGCACATCTGGGAGCAGTCCCACATGTATTCTGAGGTCCCAGGTTCAAGACCCAGGACCTGGAGAACAGCCAATATGAACAACTTAATAGAAATAAATAAAACACTGAAAAAAAAAAAAACAGACAGATCTGTCTTACCACAGAATTTAGGTTTGAGTACTTTATGAGCTAGGATTACTTGTAGAGAGACTTTTGTTAATTACACAGAGAACTGAAGGCTTTCCAGTCATCGTGGTAGCCAGTTTGGCTCATACCCTACTTTCTGGATCCTACTGTGTCTTCATTTTGGATGGACCTGCACTCTCATCAGCAGTCAAAGAGCAGATTTGTTGATATTTTATCAGACCCTATTCTACACAAAGCAGAGATGGGCAAGATAATGTGAGCAAATAAAAAGGAATATAGAAATATGGTGTCAGCTTTGGGAAAACTGAATTTTTCTCAAAAATACTTCTAAAAACATTGATGAGAGTTCAACATGCAGGAAGAAGATTGGGCACATGAATTTTTCAATTGTCTTCAATGTAATTGAAGGCACGGCATTTTTTCTTCAAGATCAGCAATAGCATTCAGATTGCCTTTTTCTCTAATTTTCACATTTTGTGTGCAAAAATGTAGGTTTAGTTGTATTGTAAAAGCTACCTCTTTCTATGGAACTGGTCTGGAGTCTTTTATTGTATCTTTGCTTCTTTCATTGTTGTAAAACATTGTTATTGAAAAATCCAAGGAAATACATCAGAATCATAAATGACATGTATTTTTTTTTAATTTTTATGACATTACCTAGTTTTCAGAGTGCTTCAACTCAATTATTCTGACATGGATTAGCTTCTTATATAATTAGTTTGGCTTCTGCCTTGCTTTCCTTTTTCCTGTGCTACTGTGTTCCTCTGCTGGGAATTCAAGGTAACTGTGAAAAGTGGAAAAGTTCTAAGGAATTCTTTTCACTAAATAGAGAAACTAAATACATTGGAGAGGTATGTAATATGAAAATAAAATGAAGCATGGGCATGTAAAAAATAGAGAAACGTATAATCTTTGAACACGGAAATCTTTGAAGGAAAGATTTAAGAGGAAAAGTGGGTTTCTGATTTTGTTGATTGTTTTCTGGTGTCTGATTCATCAGAAATGCAGTAAGTGTGATCATTATCAACCAACCTTAGTTCTGATTAGCTAAATCTTCTCATTCTATTTTTTCTCAGTTAATTCTATAAAGGAACTCCATGGGTTAAAGAAGTATGAAGTGGTTTATCCCAGAAGACTTCATCCACTACATAAAAGAGAAGTCAAGGAGCCAGATCAACAGGTCCAACTTTTGATTTAATAAATAATATTGAATATGCATATCTATCTATGTATATAATATAAACATTTAATATGTATATATTTATAATTTTCTTTTTGACCAATGTTTATTAATCCAGCATTCCGTTATTAAGCTCATTTTGCAAATTGTTTCTGACAGTTAAAATAAATCATCAGATGTCAGAGAGTAAATTTTAACATCTTTATGATAATTCATAATATATTCTGTGTACTTCCAAAGAAATTTGATATATTTCTCTTGTATACATATTATCTTTTATTTATCAATCATCTATCTTCTATTTATCTATCATCTAGCTATCACCTGTCTATCTGCTTATCATCTATCATCCATCTACCTATATGTACATACAAGCCATGACCATTAAAATTGAAGTAGAAAATAGAATATTGTGGAAGAATTAACGTATATGCATATTAAGATGAATTATTACAAATGAGCATGAAATATACCATTTTTTAAAAAATAAGCAGTTATTAAAATTTATATAATTCTTATCACTTAATGAAACAACATATTCACAGTCAAAATCCACTCAACAAATATTGTTGTAAAAGAAAATTATACATAGTTTTTATATAAATAAAATTATTGAATTATTATAAAAGAAAATTAACAACAATTTATAATTACCTATACTGTAATGTCTTCTGCTGGAAGCAAGGAAAATACAGATAAATGAGACATAAATGATAATTTACAGAAATAAAATAACTCATTGAGTCCTCATAGATTATTTCTTCTATACAAGTACATTTATAACTACAGAAGTCATAGTAAACCCTGTTTCCCAAAATAATTATTCCTCAGCAAAATGTTTCCATTAAATTTAATTGGAATCCATGTGCATTGATTCCCTATCAATATGACTTTCTTCAAATTTTTCCTAACAGTCTCTTAAAAATTTTTCCCTGAATATTTTGAAGACATTTTGAATACAGCTCTAGAGTTTTCAATTACAGTTATAAAGTGATTTCCTCACAATTGTAAACATAAATTTAAGCTTTTGAAAAATTTATTTTGATAAAAAAATCATTAGAGTAATTGCTGGTACATATTAGATGGCCAATGTTACTATTTGGAATTTTTGAATAGATGAATGCAGTCAGTGCAATGTACCTTATAGTTAGTAAAAATATATTATTTATCTAGTCCATTACTCCCTCAACTGGCTGTAGGAAACTTATGTTTTCTTAATCCATTGTGAAAGTATTTATCTAAATTCAGAGGTCTTGCCTCTGTCCACATCTTACATTTGTTAATTCTTTTTACATACACATGTATGAACCTCAAGTTTTTTGTCTTAAAATATGGCTATTTTGAGATAATACATGTGAAAAGAAAGCGGGATGTAGCTATTCACTCCTGGTTCCAGATTATATCATGACATACTCCTATGAAACTTTTTACTTCCTATTTCTAACTTCCCAGATTCTTTGGATTTCATGCTATAGTTTATTAAGTTATTTTGCTTTTCTTCTGCTTCTCAACATAACCTTTTTAATCAGCGTGTCATTCTTAAGGTCGTAATCAATATGTGTTTGTTTCTACTTTAATAACCTTTCTTAAAGATTGTCCGCTGCTTACAGGTTTTCTCTTTATGTAAAGCCCAGCCCATTTTATAGTCTTTGTGAAGTAAACACGGAGTGAATACCAGTAGATTCCATTCCTGACATCATGATTCAGTCACAATCAGTGTTAGATCATTTGACTCTGATTTTTTTCAATATTTATTATATACCTGTAATAATGATAGGTGCACATTTATGTGTGTGTGTGTGAGCATGTGTTTGTGTCTGTGAGAGCACATGTCATCTTTGTTTTGAAACTGTCCAGGTCAATTAAAAAATGTGTTTTCTGTCTCTGTAATGTCTCTGCTCCTCTTTTACCCTCATCTCTTAACCTCTGTCCTATGGAATATATTCCATAAATGTTCATTGGTAAAAATAAATCTTTTCAAAGCACAGAAAGTTTATCTTTTATATAAATAAAAATGTTAAACCAAACCTCATAAATGATTGAAGAATATATGCTGCATGCTTTTCTGGATGTAATGTAGTAAGTAATAATGTAATGCAATAAATATAAAAGTTTTACATTTATTATTATGTGTATGATTACATGATTACATATACATACATTTATTTTCTATTTGATATATGTAGTTTTATAAATAACATAGTTTTGCATTTAGTGATTTAAACTGCTCACTTGTGCCAATTTTTCATTTTCCTTGTCAACTTTTCATTAACATTGATTATACACATTTTTGTATTCTCAGCTCTACGAGTAACTAAATTTTATGAGATTTAATTGATCTAATATTTTACAGTATATCTCTTTATGAAATAATTACCAGTAAAATTCATAATTCCAAATACTTAAGTCTTACAGCAAAACTATACAATTTGATTTTTTAATATAGAGACTCGTAGATTAAAGTTAACTCATGTACTACGAACATGCACTAATACTCATCTAATTTTCCATAGTAAATAATCTGTTCAGAGGAAATACACCTAGTAATACTAATGATGACTGAATTTTCTCGAAAGTATAAACATCATTCCATATTTTTTTTGAGAAGAAAGGGAGAGTAGGAAGAAATTTTTAAGAAAGGCAGCAAGGAAGAAGAGGAAGCATTTTTTAGTACCTGAGTCATCGAAGTATGCAGCACTTCATTTATAATGTATGATAATTATACACAGTAGAATCTGGTTATATGAAGTAAAAGTAATATAGCTATTTATAAATTATATAAACACATGGGCATATTTGGGCATATAATTCTTGAACATTATTTTAAGAAATGCATTGCTTTATTAAGAATTAATAGAGGCTAAATTCTGCATATGTGCTATATTAATGTAAATACTGGTTTAGTGAATATATTTCAGTTTCCTCTCTACCTTTATTTATCAAATAAGCACTTTATTTCTCATGAAACTTTAAATTGAAATGATAATTGATATATTATTTTCTTTTCCTTTTGATTTTTTGGAGTCTAAAAACTATGTGATACTAAAGATTAAAGTCATCTTTCACTGTTAAAAGATATTTTCTAAGTATTTACTAAGATACACTTTTCTCAACATTTTATGATTATTTTGTTTTACATAACAATGAAACACATTTCTCTTAATAAGCACAAAGTGAAAGCTCAGGATTTGAGATATATAGTTCTATAAAAACTGTTAGGTATTTCTTACGAATAGAATGTTTAAACCAATATAGGCATGCCTATTAGTTATAAAATATCAATTCTTTATAACTATTTTTATATATTATAATTTCTTCAAGTTTGTGTCATTTAGTCATTCAACAGAAATTAAAAGAAATACAAATATATGGGGTTACATAATGCATATTGTGTGTATGTATGTGTGTATATATGTGACTAAGTGACTACTGGAGAAGGGATTTTTGATTTTCATTTATGTATTTTTAATTTTTATTGAAGTAACATTGCATTATCACATTTTAAGTTTCAAGCATAAATAGTTATAAATCAGCATCTTTGTATATTACATTAAGTTCACCACTAAAAGTTCAAGTATTTCCTTCAACATACAATTGACACATTTTACTGATTTTTCCACTTTCATCTTCCTTCCCTTCTGGGAACCATTAGTTTGTCTTATAGTCTAAAAGTTTACTTTGGCTTTAGTTTATTTTGTTCACATACCAAATATGTGTGAAATCATATAGTGTTTGTATTTCTCTGACTTATTTCACTAAGCATAATACCTTCCAGCTTCTTCCATGCAGTTGCAAAGGGCAGGATTTAATCTTTTTTAGAGCAGAATAGCATTCCAGAAAGTATATATACCATATCTTCTTTATCCTGTTATTTGATGATGGGCCGTTAGGTTGTTTCCAACTTTTGACTATTGTTTGTAATACAGAAAAGAAACTGGGACTGTATATACATTTTGTGAGTTATGTTTTTGTATTCTTTGGGTAAATCTAGATTTGGGGTTACTAGATCATATGAAATGTCTATTTTTAATTTTGAGGGATCTCCACACTATTTCAATAATGCTTTCACCAATTTACATTCCCAATAGTATATTAGGGCTCTTGTCTCTGTAGTTCATCTCCAACATTTGTTGTTTCGAGTCATTTGAATACTAACCATGCTCACAGGAGTAAGCTCATGTCTCTCATTTTGATTCACTTTTCCCTAATAATAATCGATGATGAATATCTTTTCATGTGCCTATTGGTCATCTGTATTTTTTCTTTTGAGAAGTGTCTATTCAAATCCTCCAGCCATTTTTTAAATTATATTTTCTATTGTTGAGTTCTACGAGTTCTTTATATATTTCAGATAGTAACTGTCAGATGTACGATGTGAAAATATCTTCTGCTATTCAGTAGGGTGTCTTTTAGTTTTGATGACAGTTTATTTTGTTGTTAAGAAGCTTTTAGTCTGATGTAGTTCCATTTGGTTTAACTTTGCTTTTGTTTCCTGTGCTATTGAAATCAAGTCTCCAACTTGATATCCAATGACATCTCTCTAAAGTAGATGTCAAGTAGTGTATCGCCTATGATTTCTTCAGTGAATTTTATAATTTCAGATCTTAAATTCAAGTCTTTAACTTGTTTTAATTAAATTATATGTCTGGCATTAGACAGTGAACTAATTTCATTCTTTTATATGTGGCTGTCCAGTTTTCTCAAAACTATGTATTTAGCAGTCACTTTATTTTGGGCTCCATTGTAAGCTTGTGACTCCTTTGTTGTAAATTAGTTATCTATAGATGTATGGGTTTATTTCTGGTTTCTCAAATTTGTTGTGTTGATGTGTCTATTTTTATTTCAATGTGACATTATTTTGATTATTATAACTTTGTGGTATAATCTGAAGCAAAGGAGTATGATATCTCTGTATTTCCCCCATTCAGAATTACTTTTTCTAAAAATTGTCATCTTTTGTACTTCCAAATAATTTTATGATTTTTAATCTATTTCTGTGAATAATGCTGCTTGAATTTTTATAGGCATTATATCAAATCTGTTTCTATAAATGATATAGCTATTTGAACATTGTGAATTCTTATAATATATGAACTTGAAATTTCTCCATTTCTTTGTGCCTTTATCTCTTTCAACAATATCTTATAGTTATCAGTGTTCAGGTCTTTCCTCTGTTTAAGTTTATTTAAATACATTTAGTTCTTTTTGATGTAATTGTAATGGGATTGTTTTTCTCATTTCTCTTTCTCCTAGTTTTCTACTTGTGTATAAAAATGTACAATATTTTTGTATATTAATTTTTTAGCTTTCCACTTTTCTATATTTATTATTTATGTTAACTTTTTACTGAAGTCTTTGGAATTTTCTATGTTTACTGTCAAATCATCTGCAAACAGTGGTAGTTTTGCATCTTCTTTTCCTATTGGATACAGTTTATTTCTTGTCTAATGTTCTTAGTAAGACTTCCAACGCTATATTAAGTACTGGTGGTGAGAATACCCATTCTTGTCTTTTTCCTGAGCTTAGAAGAAGATTCCAGGTTTTCACTATTGAGTATGATGTTGGATGTGCATTTGTCATATATGTCTTATATATTTTATTATGTTGAAGTACATTTCACCTCTACGCATTTTGTTGAAGCTTTTATATAAATGAATGTTGAATCTTGTCAAATGCTTTTTCTGCATCTGTTGAAATGGTCATTTAATTTTTGTCCTTATTTTTTTCATGTGGTATATTACATTTATTGATTATTGTATGTTGAGTCTTCCTTAAATCCCTGAAATAAGTGCCATGTGATTTGGTACAGGATTTTTTTAGTATATTGTTTTAACTTCTTTGCTAGTATTTAGTAAAGGATTTTTACATCTTTACTTGTCAGAGCTATTGGAATACTTTTCTTTTGTGTGTGTGTGATGTCATTTCTGGATTTTAAATTAAGGTAATATTTGTTTTATTAACTCTACGGTAGTTTTCCATGATTCTTAAGTTTTGTGAAGGGTAAGTGTAAATTCTTTGAAAGTTGGATGGAAATCACAGTAAAGACATCTGATTCTGATAGGAAGGAGGTTGATTTTTATTACTATTTCAATTTCCTTATTTATGATTGATTTGTTTGTATTTACTATTTATTGCTGATTCACTCTTGGTATGTTGCATGTTTCTAAGAATTTGACAATTTCTTCTTGATTGTCCAGTTTGTTGCCATAAAGATTTCCATAATACTCTCTAATGATCCTTTGAATTTCTGTATTATCTGTTGTAATTTCTGATTTCATTTCCTCTTGTTCTTTGTAAATCCGGTTAAGAGTTTTCTTGTTTTGTGAATCTTTTCAAAGAACCAGCTCTTAGTTTCATTGATCTTCTGAATTGTCTTTTTGAGTTCTATTTTATTTTTTTCTCCTTTTATTTAATTTTTTCCTTCCTCTTACCAACTTTCAGCTTCACATTTTCTTTATTTTTAATTCCTTTTGGTATAAGCTAAGATTTTACTGGTAATTCTTTTTTCTAAGTAGATCTGTAGTACTATTTTTTTTCTTCTTAGTGTCACTTTTGCTTCACTTTATATGCTCTGATGACTTGTCTTTCCTTTCATTTGTCTCCAGCAATTTTTTTAAATTTCTCCTTTGATTTCTTTGTTGATCCAATAGCTGTTAGTAACATGCTATCTTGTATCCACTGATTTGTGTTTTTCCCTTTTTTTTGGCAGTCCATTTTTCTATTTTACTGCCTTTAAAATTATTCCTGATATTCTTTTTAAAACAATCTGGATCAGCAAATCAGCAACTTTCTTATCTTTTACTTTTCCAGCAGGCAATGCTATGGTTTTCCTTTTCTTTCTTTCCTTCTTTTCTTCCATTTTTATACCATTGTAATTTAAAAGTTGCTTCATATAATTTCAAGTCTCTTAATTTTATTAAAATTTCTTCATAGCATTTTCTACATAGCCTTGAAAAAAATCAATAAGTATTGGAAGAAATATGTATTCTTGGCTTTGTGTTTTGTTGTTAGAAATTTAGTAAATTTCTATTTTAAAGTCATTTTACTTAATTGGTCATTTGAGGCTATTGCTTCCTTGCTGATTTTTGTCTGGATGATTTGTCCATTGCCGTAAGTGAGATATTAATGTCTGCTACTATTGCTATGTTTCTGTCAATGTCTCCTTTTAGGTTTGATTAATATTTGATTTATGCATTTTAGTACTGCTATGTTGGGTGCATCCAAATTATAAGTGTTATGTTTTTCTAATGTATTGATCCCTTTATTGTTATATAATATCCACTTTTGTCTCTTGTTAACTTAGTGGGTGTAAGTTTATTTTATTGTGGATATAAGTATAGCAATTTCTGAATTCTTAATTTTCCATTGTCTTGAAGTACCATTTCTACTCCATTAATTTATGTCTGTTTTCATAGTTTAAGTCGTGTATGCAGCATATATTTGAGTTGTATCTTTTTTTAATTTTTTTTTAATTCATCCAGTCACTCGTGTCTTTTGATTGGTCAGTTCAGTTCATTTACATTTAGAGATTATAGGTATGTGAGGGCTTGTTACTGCCATTTATCCTTTTTTCTGAATCTATTTCTTTGTTCAATTTTATTGTGTGCTTGCTTTCTTTTAATTTAGGTAGAAGAGCTCCTTTTCACATTTCTTGTAAGGGAGGTAAACCACTGGCAAACTCCTTCATTAAATTCTCTTGTGCCTATTTGACTTTCCTTTCTGAATTTTCTTGTATCTCTTTGCTTTCTTTATGATAGTTATTTGAAATTCTCTGTTTGATAGGAAAATATAATAGCTATGTTTTTGAGTTTAGTTCAATTGTTTTTTCCTCCTATCTGATAGTATTGCGGGTTAGAGTATTTTTGCGTACTAGTTTTTATCTTTGAGTGCATTGAATATATTTTTCCACTCCCTCCTGACCTGTAGATTTTCTGTTGAGAAATATGATAATAACATGATGGGAGTGCCTTAATAAGCTATCTGCTTTTTTACCCTAGCTACCTTTAATATTTTTTCTTTGTCTTGGACTGTTGGTAGTTTCACTTATATGTGTCTTGGTGTAGATAGTTTTGCATTTAGATAACTAAGTCTTTTGCTAGATTCATGAATTTGTACTTGCAATTCCTTCCCCACTGCTGGGAAATTCTCAACTGTTATTCTTTTTATAAACTCTGTTCCCTTCTTTTTCTCTTCAACTTCTGGTATCCTCATAGTCCTTATGTTGCCTTTCCTAATGCAGTTAGATGAGTTTAGTGATTTTTACATCTTATTTCTCTCCCTTTGCCTTGATCATTACTAAGTTTCTATCTTTACTCTCACTGATTGTTCCTCAGTAGGTCTATTTTTATTTTTATAGATTTATGTAGCAGTTTTGTTCTCATTTATTGCGTTCTTCATGTCTCGAATCACTGTAAATTTGTTTAAACTTCTTGTATCTGACTTAAAGTATCTTGTGTCTATTTGACTTTCTGAATTTTCTTCTCTCTCTTTGCTTTCTTCATGATAGTTATTCAGAATTCTCTATTTGATAGGAAAGTTAATAATTATGTCTTTGAGTTTAGTTTCTAGAGAATTGTCAATCTTTCCTTGTGATATTAAGTTGTCCGGTGTTATATTTTTCTGCCAGTCCATTTTCCTATTTTACTACCTTTAGAATTATTCCTGACATTTTTTTTTTTTTTTTTTTTTTTAGTTTGGATCAACAACTTAAAAGTAACCTTCTTAGCTTTTACTTTCCAGCAGGCAAACTGTTATATGTCTAATAACTCAGTCCCTGGTCAGAATTACTGGGATGTACCACATCACACTTATCTTTAAATCATAGACTAGAGGAACTAGTGAATTCCTTGTTCACCACACAGCAGGCATTTTTCCCATGACATAGAATCTTACTTGTTAAGACATGACTTATGAGAAATAAGAACACTGTCTTCTAGGTATAAGGACATTTCTTACAAGTTATCTTTATAATTTCTTTTTTGAAATTATTAGTCTTTTTGAACTGATTTACAGTTTTTCAGAACATCGGAATTTATAATGCATACAACCAAAAGGATCTCTTTATCCCTGACATGCTACATAGACCTAAGTCCAAACCAATCCATTTCACAAAGCAATGAATAGATAGCACAACCTTGAATTTGCTAATATAGCTGTGTCTTCTAGTAGACTACAGAACTGAGGTATTAGCATTATTCCTGTGCCAAGAGGATGGTCTCTTTCTGAATTCATCATCTGTGACTCCTTTGCTTAAGATTTGAGATGGAATGAAATAATCCTTTACAAAAATTTCTAGAGACAGCACTAAAGAACAAAGTAAAATATTGAATGTTTTATTCATGACTGTATTTTTGTATGCATAACATCAGGGAATGTAATAAATGTTTATTGAATAAATGAGAGAATTAATAATGGACAAATTTATATATAAATGAATAAATATAACTGTAGCATTTTGCTGATATACCTGTGTAATCATGTATTAAAAAATAATCATATTCCCTCATGTTGGGACTTACATTCTAAATCCAGTCACATTCTCCTTAGGATTTGTCTTCGATATTGTATACTGCCTTATAAGCCAAACCTTCTTGCTATTGGTCTGTGCCATAAAATAGACTATTTAACAATAACATTTCCCCTACACTGAGAACAATTTCAGACTTTAACTAAGTATACCAGGGTCTCTAGAAGCCTCAGATTTGCTGTATGTCATGGCAATAGGTATACTACTAGAATTAAGAAACTCCCCAGACTTCTAGAGTTTGCTTATCACTTCCAGTGTCCTTATGGTCTTCACCTTGATTTGCTTCCAGGATCATCAAGGATTGTGACCTATTCAATCCACCCATGAACCTGTCTTCATGGCATTTTTCCTAGAGGAAAAATTTTATTTATATTTCCCTGTGACTAGCTAGTCTTATTCAAACATCCCCAAATTAATTTCTTCTAGAGAATGTTTTCTAAATTATGGTACATTGTTCTCGCCTACTTTATAGCTCAAAAACCACATAATATACACATATGATATACTTCTTATTAGCAGACAGTGCTCTCCACATGAACTTTAACTTGTACATTTATAATATATGCTATTTCATTTACAAACTTTATAGACGCAACCTCCAAAAAATGTTTTGGATGAAGAGCCCCTAAAGGTTTATTCCTGACAGGAAATAGATATCTAGAACTTTTTCTGGTTAGAAGATCTGGTTAGAACCCTCCTAGTATTTTCATTCTTTCTGTCCTTTCTTAACTCTGAGCAATGAACGCTTAAATGATTCATCTTGATGTTTATTCAACTCTCTGGTACTTTTCCAGCTTCTATTATTCATGAAAAATAAATGAACTATAGTAGCCTCTCCTTCTTTATGTCCACAGTATAGGATTTTTATAGTCTGGGATTTTCAACACCAGGCTGTTATTAAAGAAAAGGGGATATTTCTCGCTAATCATCAAAAAGATGGGCATAGGCTAATAAATATTAGTATGTGCTTTTGACTACGAAAATTGTGCATTTTTGCAGGAAATATTTGAAACTGAATTGAAGTATGAAATGACAGTTAATGGAAAAATCGCAGTGCTTTATTTGAATAAAAGCAAGTAAGTTTCTTTACTCTGATTTTATCCTTATCAATAGCAAGTTAGCAAGTGAAAAATGTGCTAATCGAGTCTGTTGCTACTTGAGACTTTTGAAAACATAAGTTAATCAACTTCTGGCCCAAGGGATTCAGAGAATACTTGCTTCCATTGCAATAGAAGAAACACACTGGGTAAACAGTGGTTTAGTAATGTTTTGATACTTTTAGTAATTAAACTTTAAGTAATGAAATAGCATATAAGATGCAAGCAAACCTGAATTTTATCAAATTCTATGAAACATCAGAGAAGCTGTAGTGTAGTTTGCTGTAGTTTTTAAGTCTACCTCTAGGTTATTACATTTTATTATTCTAACAGTACAAAACTTGATTTTAAAATCATTTGCAACTCAGAAAAAGGACATAATAAGTTAAATAAACTCTAGAGCCAATGAACAAGTTAGTGATAAAAACCAGGTCCGGCTCTTCTAATTCCAACCTTAGTGCTCTATATCCAGTTCAACATTTTTTTCTCCTACATTACACTGTCCCCTTATCACTTCACACTCTTCATTCAATTAACCCAAATAAGCAACTCTTCGAACTTCACTGCCTCAGCTCTCACTCAGACCTGGATCATACTATATATCTAGTCTGATTCAAAATACTGTGCTTTCAAACAATTCCTATTCCTAAAATGTAATTTGTATAGATAACAAGTTATTTTTTTTTTTAACTCAAGTTAGACTATCACCTTTTGAAAGAAAAAAAAAAATTCACAACGAACCAGAGTTTTAAAACAGAGTGGAGTATAATGGAAATAGAACAGTTTTTTTGTTTTTGGTTTTGGTTTTGGTTTTTTGATCCAGGAAGATTGGTTGTGACCCTTTGCCACTTAATCTATTTAATCACATCTGAAAAATAAAGAGAATAGCATTTAGGATTGTTTAAAGCATGAGTTAAATCATTCATCTAACATGTGTAACCCAGTAGCCAGTATATAGATGATATTTAGTACTTATTACTTTCATTTTTATTTTTTCTCTGTCTCCTTACAAATAAATTCAGACTCTTATTTTCTGGTGAGCAATTAAAAGAATATTTAAAAGAATTGTGAAAATACTCTAAGGACCCTAGGTACCAAATGCAAATCAATTTCCAATGAACTTTTCACCATTAACAGTCACGTGTAACTGAAAATGCATTTATTCTAAATAACTGAGAAACATTGCTTATTCTCAAATCTCTCAGACAAGTAACCAAAGTCTGATGAAAAACCAGATATTATTCTACACCAAAGAAGAATATCCCTGCTCTCTGTCTTTCCATTTAAATCATCATTTTCACGCTTGACTTGAGAAGTTAGGAGGAGGAGACCAGGGATTAAAGCTTTTCTGAACATCCAGTGAAAGTTCTCACTTTGATGGCTGGACTTTGCAGCCAGCTTGAGTAATTATGACATTTTATTTTCCCTGCAGGAATCTTCTTGCACCAGGCTACACAGAAACACATTATAATTCCTCTGGAAAGGAAGTTACTACAAGCCCACAAATCATGGTAAAAACGTTCTCTGCAATTTATTAATTAGAGTGTGATCCCCCAGACGCAAGGACAGTGTCACTGTCAGACAGATAACGAAAGTGACACTTCATTTATAGCTCCAGTGCTTACTATCAGCAGGAATAATTCCTTAATTGATCCTTAAACATTTTTATACTTTGACAAGAACAAACGCGTAGTTTGACAACATGGTAATCATTCTATCCTTCAGAGTCTCCTGTGGAGGAGTGAGCAGAAGGAGCTTGTTATTTTTATTAGAAGAGTTGACAAACACATTTCACATTCCTAATACTCATCACCTCTCTAGATTATATGGTCTTTCAAGCTCAACACTATTTCCTCAGCAGTAAGTTTTGTCCAAGTCAATGTTTTCCTTAAATGATCCCCACTGTTGACTCTTATTAAGAGATCACAGTGTCAAAGAGCATAGAGGTATTTTGTCATTGCCATATTTCTGAACTTCATTCTTACTTGGTGTCCTTTAAGCATCCATTTCTATGGTAATTGCACAGAGGCTTACACTATATCAAAGTAATTAGGTATATTTGATAGAAGTACATCTATATAGAAATGTGTTGGGATAGGCATCCTTCTTCAAATGGAGGCAGGGCATTGTTATACTAACCCAGTCAATATGGTGAAACTCTGGATAAATCAAACAATAAACAAAATTGGAATAAATAGTCCAGTAAAAAGATCTCATAGGTATTAGAAAAAAAATAACGAGAAACTAGCCATGGGAAACTATGAAAGTCTGATATTTTGGAGCATTCAGTCCTCTTATATAACTTCAGCAATACCAACATTTAGTTCATACTCTAAGAATTTTGGAGTCACTAGCTAAATATCAAATATTTTGCTAATAGAAAATCTTTTTTAAAATGATGTTAATCTTGAAATGGTTGTTGTTAAGCATAAAATGGTTTAAAGTGGTACATACCTGAATCAAGATTTCAAATATGAATTTAGCAATAAATCTAAAAACAAACACATTATTCTTTATAAAACCCTGTTTTCTTTTTCCTTAGGATGACTGTTACTACCAAGGATATATCATCAATGAGAAGTTTTCTCATGCCAGCATCAGCACATGTAGGGGTCTAAGGTAAGACTTGGTGAATTTTGTGGGTGTACCTGTGATGTTGGGGGAGGTGTGTTTCAATAACTCTGAAGACTTTTAAAGACAATGAATCATGCTGTACTTTAATATTCATCTTAAGCACTCAAAATTTTTGGAATTTTAAGGAAACAACTTTTCTTCATGGTGCTTTATAAATTAGATGTCTGAATTGCTTGCTGAGTGTTCTTTCTTGTTTTCAAAATACAATCTGAATCTTTAGAGAATAAGAGCTTCTTTCCACCTTCTCTCTTCACTCTAACCTCTCTTTCTAGCTTTTTTTAAATCGATGCCTATGATAGCCATTTATTTCTGTGTATGAAGGACTTATCATGCATATAGTTTTAGTAAGATAGCTCTTCTTATACCTAGAGTCAGTTATCTAATTTCTTCTCCCATATTTCTTCCATATATGGATATTTTAACAAAATCTCAGTGTTAATATACCTCCTATCAGATTAATACTTTTCTCCCCGATCTGGTATTTTTCTAGTTCTTTATTTTAATGGAAATGGTATAATCAATGAACAGCTTGCTGCGTTCAGAACCTGGGTCCTTGATGACTTCTTGCCTCCTCATTTTTAATCTATCATCAAGTACTACTGGTTATATTTGAAATTTTTCCTGATATTATTTGCTACTTTTTCTTTCTACCACCACAGTCAAATACAAACCATACAAACCACTTTTTTTGGACATCATGCAATAAACCACCTAACTTATCTCCCTGCATCCACTCTTGTCTTCTAATTCTATCCTACCTAGTCAGGTCTCCCTATTATATGATTTTGTACTTTTTCTTCCTAGCAATCAATTTAATTAAATATATAGAAATTATATATAAATTAATTGCATGTATGTCTTATAATTATATGTCTGGATAAAATATAATTGTTACCTGATCCACACCCATCTTACTCCTCTGAATATAAGCTCCTTCTGAGGAAAAAACATGATATTTTTCTTTTTCACTATCTTCCCTTAGTCCAATGACTAATGGGTAAGCAGTACTCCTTAAATATTGAATGATGTATTTGAGTTCAGGTCTTTAGCAGAGAGAATTGAGAGGAAATTAATAATATTTATTATTGATTATGTATTTTGCATATGATCTCCTTCAATCTTTTATTTTCGAATTACATCATGGCTAATAAGTGGTAGAACAAGAATGTTAACCTTTATCTAAAGATTCCAAAGTCCCTTTTATTTTAGTGCACCTTTAGAACAGACTAGGCATGGGAACTGGGGAAGCACTAAACTGAGTATCAAGAAAGTTCCATTCCAGTGCCAGCTCTGACAGAGGTCAGTTATATGATATAACCATGATCAGTTCTTTCAGAAGCTCCCATTTCCTCAGATAGAAAATGGATAATCTCTAGGGATTTCTTCAGCTAGACCACTTTATTCTACTGCCATGAGCCTGACATGTTTTCTTACTGGTACCTTTTTGGAGTCCACAAGTCTACAGCATTGAAATACAGGATTAATCGTTAAGAAGCTTAAATTGTCATATTTTTCAGGGGCTACTTCAGTCAGGGAGATCAAAGGTACTTTATTGAACCTTTAGGTTCCACAAATCATGATGAACAGGTGCATGCCCTCTTCAAGCATGATCCTGATGAGAAGACCAATAGTACCTGTGGGATGGATGACATGTTATGGGCACATGAATCTCGGCGGAATGTGATCCCACCTGCCACCAGACTGGTTGTATGCATGCCTTTATTTTTCATTTTTAGTGCTCCCATGTATTCTGTATCCTTGTATCCTTCCCTGGCTTCCCTTAGTTCTATTCTTAGTAGTTACAATTGACTGAGACTTAACATTGTCAAAATTGATAGGAGATAGAGACACTAAAACCTTATTGCTCATTGATAACTAAGTGCAGTTGGTTCAACTATTATTAACATCACTGTGCAAAGATTAAAAAGAAGTAGTAGATATAAGACTTGCCCTCTAGGAGCAGACCACTTTCACAATACTACAACATACAATAAAGTGTAAGTATTACTCCTACTTGGTGATAAAATGTCCTGCTGTCTTCACGAATAAACTCATTTACCAAATATTATCATAGGTTCTGGGGATGTAGCAGTGAGCAAAATAAATACAGGATCTTCTCATAAGAACTTAAAATATTCTTTCATATGTGAATTCTGCTACAGGAAAACAAGAATATGACATGTTTAAAACTATAAAATGTATATAAAAATTATTTCTTTATTAACTTCATTTTCTTCAGGATCTACTACGTATCCAAATATCTTCTAAATGTTCTCAGAATCCCTAAGCACTGGGAAGAATTAGTCTGAATAAAATAAAATCTATGTCAGGTTTAATGTGCTGGGGGTTTAGTTTCTACCAGTAATATCTAAGAACCCAGAAGAACCTTAGTAGCTATATGTTTCAGTGAATGTCAGTCTCCTTGTCTAGCTTGGCACATGCCTCTCTCATCTCACCATCTTGATTTCTTGGTAACCAAATACAAATAGCCTTATTTTCACAAGGTCCATTTGTTTGGGCTTTCCTCCGACTTTCTACCAACTTGTGCTACCCCTCAGTTCCTTTCACATTTAGCGCTTTTATTTGATCACTAAATATCAGAGAACTTCATAAAGCTCTATCCTGGGTTCCTTCTCTGCTTTATCTATAGCCTTCCCAGGTACTTTCATCCTGTCCTGTGTCTTATTTACATAGAAACCTGCTCCATTTACTCATAAATATGTATCTTCAACCTTGACCTCTGTTTAAAGACCAGACTGTTCTAACTGCTTCATGTATCCCTTTGAGTGTTTAATATCACAGATGGCAGCTAACTTCAACCCCCATGCAAAACCTGCTTCTCTTTCATGCTCTCCCATCTCAGTTAACACCACCACCATTCATCATTCATTCAAGCCCACATGTAGACATTATCCTATTCCTCTTTCCCTCACCTCTCCTTATATGATGTCCACCAGAGGTGCTTCCACATATTCCAGATCTTTCACTTTGCTTCCTTTCCCCACCGTCATGCAGGGCACCATCCCTCTCACACTAACCCGGCAGCAACCTCTACCTGACTCCCCCATTCTTCCTCCTGCCTCAGCAGATTTTACTCTCCATGCAACAGGTGGAGTGATTCTTATTGTAGATCATATCATGTCACTTTCAGTTTAAAACTCTCTAATAACTTCTCATTACATTTAATATAAAATCTGGAAAAACTGACTATAGACTACAAACATCTGTAAGATTAAAGTGCCTTAATCTCTAATTTAATGGTGTCATATGATAATGAGCAACAAGGTAGTTATCTCAATGTAGATGGTAAGGGAAGTATCTAAAGCATTGACCCTAAAGTAGGGAGGATAAATTGTGTGTTTGTGTGGGTATATATATCTGTGTGAGTATACATATGGATATATACATATACATGCATGCATATATATACATGCATGTATATGAATGAAGTATGTATGTATATATGTATATATATGAAATATATACTTTATAAATAATATCTTAAATTATATATATTATTAACAACTTGGATAAATTATGTTCTGGGATGTATTCCTAATAAATCGTCAGAGAGACCATTTTTCCTATGCTCTGTTTTTTATTATTTCAAAGGAAAGGTGCAGGCAGGAAAGAAGGCACATAGGCAGTCAGGCAGGAAGAGAGAAGAGGAAGCAGCACTTTATTTTATTTAGTTGTTCATCTTGATTGCTCCCCCTGGGTCCCAGACTTGAAGCAGGGACCTTGGGATGTATGTGAACTATGCCCAGTGGGCTAAGCTGCTATGTCACCAGGATGCACACTTTCCTGTTCTTTAAACATGTCAAAATCAATTCACCTTAGAATCTTTCTGTTTCTTGTTTTTTCTTTTCTGGAATTATCCTTTAATAAAAATTCCTTTGCTTGGCTTCTCATTTTTGTTAATATGATTCATTAATATGTCATTTCATAAACATTTAATTCAATATTCTGGGGTCAATTCTAGAGCGACCTAGAGCCATCTGTTCTGTAAGAACTACCTTGTGACGCAGCATCGCGTCGCTCCATTGAATCCTCTGCAGAGCACTGACTGCCATCAAGAATCTATCT
Source organism: Solenodon paradoxus (assembly GCA_004363575.1). Classification (NCBI taxonomy): domain Eukaryota; kingdom Metazoa; phylum Chordata; class Mammalia; order Eulipotyphla; family Solenodontidae; genus Solenodon; species Solenodon paradoxus. The sequence goes on from RJWH01001083.1 coordinate 387,599, forward strand.
TTATTTCTCTGAGTTTGTAAGCACACAGGTCATGTCTTCTTACTTCACTGCTGTCTCCATAGTTCCCAGAGCACTGTTGTAGGGTAAGTGCTAGCAAAGCGTTGCTCGTGTGGAGAACAAGAAAAGTTCATATCTCACTAGTTAATACTGAGAAGTGTACCTTCTGTGACTATTTTGGTGACTGGAGGCTTATTCACCGGCTCAAAGACAAGCACTTCCAGAAATGCAAGAAAATGAAATTGGATAGTTTATTATGTACAAGTTGTATCTACTGCTTTTCAATGCCCCAGTGAAATGTGGGACTCTTTTGGGTTTGGGTTTTGTTTTCTGAGGGGAATGAATAGAACATGCAATGTGAGAATGTGTCTGGTGACACTGGGCAGTGCATGGTCAGCGAAGACAGGTTGTTGAGGGGTAGGATGAAGGGTGACTTAAATAACCCCAGCTGGAGGCTGAAGTCAAATTGTCTCCATTTCAAAGCAGGTGAGGAGAGAAAGCTCATTCTTCAACAATCCAAAGACTGGTTTAATTTCTAGCACTTTCACTAATTCGTTGTATAATAATCTAAACTCTTTGGCAAAACGGTGTCAAACTAGAGTATCACTGATATCTCTTCTTGTTCCACATCAGAGACTTGGCTTTAGATGGTCCGGACTGGTTAGAATTAAAACAATAATACTGCCTTTTATTATCCTCCAGAGAGTCATCAATCTCATGAAATTACATGCTTTGAATAAAAGATTGACTCTTGCAAAGAACAATGTTATTTTAGTGATTTTTTTTTTTTAATGCTTATTACAGAAATTCGAGGACCGGAAGGTTGAGGATAAGAAAAAATACATAGAATATTATTTGGTCCTGGATAATGGTGAGGTAATTATATCAGATAAATGTGATTCTTAAGATCTCATTCTACATAAATGTATTTGTTATGTGAGATATTAAATATATGGATCCATTTCTAAAAGTCATGAGTATGAGCTATTCTTTTTTTATAAGTTGTTCAGAACCTTGGAAATTTGACATAATTAGGCTGATATGATTTGATCTGCCCAGGAGTATACACCTGATACAATATGCATACACTAAATTTTTGGCATTAATGCCTTAAGAACTTCAGCTTAGCTTTTCACTTAAATATATCATTATGTCTTCTGCTGGTAGTTAAATCTTTGGTAAATTAGAATTTATGGTTACGAGAGAGTGGTAAATATAAAGATGAATAAATGGAATATTCTTTAAAAAATTTAAAAAATTGGAAGTAATAGCTATCATGTATCTTTTTAGTATGAATAGATTTTCATGAATTGGATGCTTGAAACCCGAAGTCTGTATGTATGATAGCAAAAGAAAAAAAATGTGTGCTATGTAATATGAGAAAATTAATTAAATAAGGGAGTAAAGCTTTGGCCTCTCTTATTCTAAATTCATTTAGTTTTCAAAAAATAAATAGGATATTCATTGCACTGATTCTACACAGCTTAGAAATTATGATATTATCAGAAATCATGATATTAACTAAAAATACACTTGGTGTAATCATTAGAGCTTTGCATTGAGCTAGCATTTTAGTAGATAAAACATCTCCTCCCAAAGTGCTTTTATTTGGCTAGAGAAATAGGAAAGCAATTTGTTTCCCATCTCTTTTTATTTTTTAAAGTAAAGGTGCAGGCAGGAATGAATGTGAAGAGAGTCAGTCAGGCAGCAAGACAGAGGAGGAAGAAGCATTTTATTTATTTGTTTTATTTGGTTATTCATCTTGGTTGTCCCCACTGGTCTCAGAACACAAACCTAGGGGCTTGGAATGTATGTGGACTGTGTTCAACTGCTATCCCGTAAGGGCATGCCTTGTTTCTCATCTTTAAGTGCTAACTTTTGCAACTGATCCTTAATTATAATCACTGACAAGCAATATAAGCAAAGTTTTCCTTTTTAACCTTCTAATTATATTCATTTCTATTAATATTTGGTCTTGTTTGTTTTTTAGTTTAAAAAGTACAATCAAGATCCAGAGGAAATAAGAAGGAGGGTGTTCGAGATGACCAATTATGTCAACATGGTATGATGAATTTTATTAAATGTAATTTTAAAATTTGCAAGGAAGTGTCTCTGTAAAGTCTCATGGAGCATGGAACAACAATCCACATTCCTGAGACTAATGCCACTGACTGATTTCTGAAGGGTAGTGATGACTTCTGTCACTTAATTGAATTAACATCACACTAGGGTTTGGGTTTTTTGTTTTTGTTTTTGTCTCTTCTCAGCTATTTGCCACACTGCTTTTGGTCTATGAACATATAAAGGTGAATTTATTTTAGTTTTTAGAATAGTTTTTATTATTCTAAATTGTGGTATGAAAAATAATGAAAGCTTAATAGGAAGCAAATTAAAGGAAGAAAGCAGAAAAAGAAAAGAAAAGCAACCAAATTATGGCACAGGAAAATTTTTCATATTCATTATCTCATTTAATCCTTATAACAACCCTAAAGCCTTGCTAAGCCTAATTTATACAGCTAAGGCATTAGACTCTGGGGATCAAAGTAACTTGCCTAAGCTCACAAAGTTAGGAAATGGTAGAGGCAATGTTTGAATTTAGATTGGTCAGATTTCAAAGTCTATTTCAATTATACAACTGTTGATTCTGTTCTTTAAATATGATTTTTGTCATCTAATTTTCAAAATCTTTACATAATGATTCCTCCTAATTAAATCTTGTTAGTTTCTTGTTCGATGAATATACAGTCTGCTTAATGAAATGGGCGAGTCTCTTTGTGGTCTGGCAAATCCTCTAAGGAGACTAAGAAAATGAAGATGTATCCTATGACCAAAACATATCTTTCCTTCTCACCAAAAGGCCATACTGACTCCTTTCAAGGAATCCCAAGAATTGGCCTTTACTTTTTTTACATCAACTTTATGCTAGATACTTTTCTAGATAACAGAAATAAAATGGGAAGCAAAACTGAT
>RJWH01001083.1:390665-470230 GCA_004363575.1 Solenodon paradoxus
AGAGAGAGAGAGAGAGAGAGAGAGAGAGAGAGAGAGAGAGAGAGAGAGAGAGAGAGAGAGAGGAAAGAGAGAGAGAGACTCAACTTGAATGGTATGTTCAATATGTAAGGCATTTCTAATAAGGTGACATTTGAGTAGGAACCTGAAGGAGAGAGGTGCTTACCCTAGGGGAAGGTGTCAGACACTGCAAAAGCCGAGGCAAATCCTACAGCGCCCTGTCAGACAGCCAGCAGGAAGGTGGTTGTGCTGGAATACCATCTCTAACATGTCTGTAATACAGATCACCAAGGGAGAGAGTGCACGTGCATAGATTCTTGGAATTCTCCTTTGGAGAGAGATCAGACCGGATAAAAATCTGACAGTCAGACCAAGGACAAGTCAGTGAGCTGGGAGGAAAAGTAGAAAAGAGTGCTGTCCTAGAAGGTGCTTGAAACACAGATCTATGAGGAAGAGAAATGGCCAATGATGTTAGATACTTCTGAGGTCTGAGGACTGACTTTTTTGCATTTAACAAAGTAGATGTTACTGGTCACCTGGATGAATCAAATTTTCCTAAAGTGTAAGAATAAAAACATAAATGGAATGAAGGTAGGAAGAATGAGGGGCTCATCAGACACCACAAATAGAGAATTCTTTCCAGAAGTTTTGCTATAAAGGAAAGACAAGTGGGGCGAAAATTAAAGGAGAGAGTGTTTAAGAAAAAGTCCCCTCCACTATTAATGGATTATCTTTTTATGCTCATGAGAACAATGCCATGCAAGACTAAACACTGGCAATGCAAAAATAATGGAATAAATGCTGGGATAACCTCATTGATCCAACAGAGACATAGGTCATTTTGTGCATGAGTGGAGAAGTTGGGTTCAGGCTCACAGATCATTTATAGAGCAAAATGGTGGGCGGGGCACAGGGTATTTAGACAAGTGTAGGGCAGTGGGTAAACTGATGGTGGGAACTCGTGGAAGTTATCATTAGCTTTTATATCCTCAGTAAATTTGGAAGTATGGCACCCGCTTGAAGTAAGGATCAAACAGAAGTGTTAGGATTTCTAAGAAAGAAGAGTAAGTATTAAAAAATGTGTAGACGCCTCTGAGAGTGAATGGAATTTGGAAATGCAGAAGTTTTGTTGGAGAGTAATCTGGATCTCCAAGGTTTAGTAGCTACAATTTCAAAGTAAAGTCGCCAGCAGGCAAAGCTGTCTTTGTGAAGCAATGTGAAGGAGAGACAAAGGTTCATTAGTTTTAACCAGGATTGGTGGTTGGTCAGGTGATTAAACTAAAGCAAGAAAGGAACAAGGATCTTGAGGGAATACTGAAGGGCTGGATTTGAATCAGGTTAGATTTTTACTTCTTTTTAATAATTGTATTCTTCAATGTTTTTATTGCTTTCTAAACCAAATTATTTAAGAAAAATTTCATCAGGATTCACAGCAGAAAGTTGAGCCTTGAGAAGGCCTATCACTATGCAGTCACCTCCCCAGTTAACTAGCATATAACATGGTGTAAATTTAAGGTATATGTGTTGATTTGATTTACTGTATATTGCTGTATTGCTGTGATTCCCACCATTTTGTTACCACCTTCATCATGTCATCACATAATTACCCTTTTTTCTTTCTTCTTTTTTCTTGTCATGTGGTGAGAACATTGAAAATCTAATCTTAGTCATTTTCAAATATATCAGGTAGTATTATTAACTATAATCACTCTGCAACACATTAGATCACCACTTCTTAATCCTCTTATAAGCAGAAGCTTGTACACTTTGGCGAATATTGGGTAGTTTTATAACCTATAGTAACAATTTGAGCTTTTCTCTTTAGAGTAAGTCTATTGTATCATAAGCATACTCATTATTGCTAAAGTTTATGCTATATGCAATGTAGATTATTTGGTTCAATCCAAGTTTAAGAATTGAAGACCATTTATTTACTTTACTGTGAATTACAGATGCAGGACTTTTTCTTGATTCAGCATGTTATTTTTTTTAATATCTAAACCAGTACAAGTCAACCTTGCTAGATATGAAATATTATGACTCAGAGAACATTTCAAAGTGTATGATGAAATATACTTAAAATGAAGTCATGGTAATGAACTACTTACAAAAGATACAATATTTCTTGAAGTTGCAATCAGGAAAACTTTGTTTCAATAGGACATTACTCCCAAATATAGGAGTTTCCAGACCTGAAGAATGGAGGTGCTTATGTCTGCAAAAAGAGACATTACCTTCCATTTACAAGTATGTCTGGAAGGAAGGTTTTTACAGTGCTGTTGTAAATAAGTTTGAAATTGTAAAATGTTGGATATACTAAAAGATGATACTATCATTAAGCATCATCGCTTTGCCATTTATTCTTTTTGGACAGCTTTATAAGAAGCTACATACTCACGTGGCCTTAGTTGGAATGGAAATCTGGAATGATGAGGATAAGATAAGGATAACCTCAAATGCAAGCTTCACCTTGGAAAATTTCTCTAAATGGAAGGGGAGTGTCCTCTCAAGAAGAAAGCGTCATGATATTGCTCAGTTAATTACGTATGTATAGATTTGCCCCTTTGTATATCATGCGATATTTAGTGTAGAAAATTTTCAATGCCATGGCCAAGAAAGGCATTTCTCAGGCTATGGGTAGGAAGATGTGGTTTGCAGAGGGAATTTAAGAGAATTTAAAGCATTCATTTGAATTTTATATTAAATATGCTCTTACTTTTGATCTATGCAGCTCATTTTTCTCTTTACTTATTTTGAAATGCCACTAATTTATTTATGATTCATAAGAAGTTTGTCTGTTTTGGGGACATACAGAAAGGAGAGGCTTAAATATTGGCAAGAGAGATTTCGATTCAATGGGTTAAAAGAGCTTAATAGTTTTAAATACTAGTCAAGGCTAACTTCTACGACAAAAATAAATTGAACATTTTTTAACTCCCCACCTCTGTCATTCTGATAAAATAACTGGTTAAAAAGAGGTGGTGATGATGGATCTAATTACTGCAAATTACAAGACTGCTGAGCATATACCTGAAAGAAAATCAAGAAAATTCCAGTGATATACAGAGTGATTTAAAAGTATTCAGATTTCTCTTCCTAGGAAAACTGTGAATGTCACAGGAAATAAGTGGACTAGGTCTGTCAGAATTCATAAATATTCTTTTTGCTTTTTAAAGGAAAGGTGCAGTCAGGAATGAAGGCTGGCAGGCAAGCAGAAAGGAAGAGAGCAGAAGAAGAAGCATATTTATTTTTATTTTAGTTGTAATGATAGCTTCACACCACCCCCTAGATAGGCAGATTAATCTATACTAGCACTAGCAGTGCTTGCAACAAGTTTCACCATTCAGCCATCTCATTATATATTAAATATGTGTTTAAATACAGCATTTGGCAATCTGAATGAAAATAACCCAATGTCATTTTGCTTATACTGGTATTTGATTTATATCCAAATTTTTATATCTCAGGCCTCAGTAACATGAAGACTATAAAGAGTTCCATGAAGTCTTCCTTGGTACATATGCGACCTTTAACAATCACTATAGGCCATGACCTCAGGCTGCTGTACCCGAGGGGTGTGACACACAAGGGTGATGCTACCTGGCTGTGGCAGTGATAGAGCCCGTGCACACCCCAGAACTGAAGGAAATCTTTTAAAGTAATGATCCACAATGTGCGTTTCTCTGCTAATATCTAAAGTTCTGAATGAGCTTTCTATAAAAAATATAACTTAGAATCCTACATTGTATCAATTTCTTTCTTTCTTGCAGGGCAACAGAACTTTCTGGAACAACTGTGGGACTTGCTTTCATGTCTACAATGTGTTCTCCTTATCATTCTGTTGGCATTGTTCAGGTTTGTATGAAGATAAACAGTTGGTTCTAGGTCTAGTTCTATCTATCTATATCTGCATCATTATATCCATCTACAATTCTGTCATTAATATCTCAAATGTTCTCTGAATCTACTGAGAAAAGCATGTTGTTTTCCTTATCTAGTTTTTTGACATGGTAAATAATTGATTGCATTTCAGATGGTCTTCTATCAAGCTAGTATATCCAGGATAAGTCAGTATGGTCATAAAGTATTTTTTTAATATTACTGGTTTAAATATGCTATAGATTTGGGTGATTTTGTGTCTATATTTGCCAGGGATATTAGTCTGTAGCTGTCTTTTCCTTAATGTATTCTTTAGGTTCAGTCAATTAGGATAAATATTAAAATGATGTGTTTGCAATTCTTCAATTTTCTAGAATACTTGAGTAAAATTGATATTGTTCTTTTCTAAAATACCTGATATAGTTCATAAGTGGAATCATAGGCACCTGGCATTTTCTTTGTGGAAATATTTTCTACATATTCAATTTCTTCAGTAAAGAGTTATTCAGATTATCTGTCTCTTCTTGAATGAGCCTTGATAATTCATGTTTTTGAAAGATGTCTGTTTAAGTTGATGTAAATTTGTGATGTTTTATTATTTTTTATATAACTATAGAATTTGCAGTGATGTCCTTTCTCTCAGTCAGAATATAAGTAATTTTATCTTTTGGCCACAGTCACTCTGGCTAAGGGTTTGTTAATTTATTAATTTCAGAGAATAGCTTTTGCCTCATTGATGTTCTCTCTGGCTTTCCTGATTTCAAGTTCATTGATTTTTGCTTTTGGCTGGATTATTGAATTCCTAATGCTATTCTGCTTAGATATGTGCTTTTGTTTTTATTCAGTTAAAATTATTTCTAATCTTCCTTTGATTTTTCTGACTCACGTATTATCTAGACGTATGTTGTGATGATTTGTATTATTGATTTTTCTTAATTGTTTATTGTCTGCATTCATATTAAACCGTCTTACGTGTATTGGGAGGATTTTAAAAGAGTACACTTACAATTATGTCCTTTCATCTTTTCTACTATTGCTGCCATATGTTTAACTTTCCATCAGTATAGTGCATAACATATTGAAACTGATTTTTTCTTTGCATAGTCATCTTTTAGTGCAATCTAAAATAAGAATGTAGTTTTCTGTTTTCCTTAATTTTATTGCATTCATTTCTGTCTATATAAAATGTGCCCCACAAAATTGGTGTGCTCGCTTCTATTTTTTTATTTATTTTTAACTTTGTGTCTCCATTTAGGTAGTTTATTTTAATTTTTTAAATCCTCCTATTGTCTTCTCTCTTCTCAGGCTTTCTGGATCTACTGTTAAATCTATTGAAGGCATTATTTATTTCTGTCACTATCTTTTACATCTCTAGCATTTTCACTGGATTCGTTCTTATAGTGCCCAAATTGCTGCTGAAATTTCTACTCCAGTCTTCACACTATCATTCATCTTTTTTGTAGAATCTTTTAACACAGTAAGCATAGCTATTATAAATCACCCATCTGATGTCTCTGTCATCTGTGTCATAGATGAATCTGCTCTGTTGACTAACAGAACATTGTTTTTCTTGCCTTTTGGGGAGAGTGGGGGGATACCTTTTTATTTTTTGTTAAAAGTCAGACATCTTGTGAAAACAGTAGTCTGAGATAATTTTTTTTTCTTGCCTAGATATCAGCACTTTTTCCTTCTGCTAGGCCTTGAGTCTAGTAAGAATTGAGTAGAGTTTGAGATTTTTTCTTGTTGTTACGATTACTCCCAGTATGTCGCAGACTTCCAATTCCCCTGTCATTCTTTGTTTATATAGAAATCTGAATTGCCAGAGAGCTCCTCCCAATGTGTGCTCCACACTCACCCTCAGACCTTCATTTTATTTTCAGAGGGTCTCTGTGCTCTTGACCCACTCCCATTAATGGGTTGTTATTGTTTTTATTAGATGATTGTTAGATTTTTAGTTGGAGGAGAAAATTCTCTTGTGTTTTCATTAAACCTCATTCTTAAGAAAGCCCTGTGTCCCTCATTGTCTGGGGTTACCTCTTCCAGTATCCTGTTTCATAACCAGATGATAAAAACCTCTAGTGGTGCAGCCCTGCCTGTAATCCTACTCTTCCCTCTTCTTCCAGGGGTGGAGGTTTTCTTGTTTGTTCCCTCCTGTTCCTTTCATAGTTGCACTGGGACTTCACCAGTGTTCCAAGGGTGCCAGAATGTGTTGCCCTTTTCCTGAGGATATTAAGGCACCCAACTCCTCACTGTAGTCATAATTGTTTAATGGTAGAGATTTGAATGAAATGTTATGGACGGCATCCTTCGCTTTTCTGCTGGGATTTCCCTCCCCAGGACCATATATAATGAAGGTTTTCTCAGAATCTTTTTTGGTGAGGTTCTTGCGGCATAGGTTGGGCTCCCTCTTAGGTACGAAGCCTCTCCCTTCCATACAACGCTCTTTCTATAGCACACTGAGCCTTTACCTTCGCGTCATCATTTAAAGAATATTCATTTCTTATTGTTTTCTGTAAGTATCAGTCTGTCTTTTCGTATATTTCATTTTATTTTGTTGCCTTAAAACAGCCCTGGAATGGATTTTAGAAAATTGTGAGTTTGAATATTTTCCAGTGTCTTTATTTATCGTTAGTTTGGGCATGGGGGCATGGTGTTCTTTGTGAATTTCTACAATTTGTTCGTGAAGAATTAAGAGTGGAGGCAATTCTTTCTTATTTTGTTTAATTGCAGTCTTATCAGTGCCTCAGTCTTGGGGGTGAGGCTTCCTAGCAGCGATCCTGCCCATTCCTTCCATGCAGCAAAATGCCAATATGCTTTCCAGCTTTTCCAGGCCCTTCTGGGGAATGGGTGTCCTAGCCTTTTTTGGTAGGAGGGAGCCTCAGTTGATATTAATGAACCTTAAGTGATATTAACCTCGATTGATATTCTCGTCACCTCTGTCAGGGGTAGAGCTATGCATCTGTGGTGTGTGTGTGTGTGTGTGTGTGTGTGTGTGTGTGTGTGTGTGTGTAACCCATTCCCTAGCATTAATGGAACTCAGTTCTTCCTCAGCTTGTCAGGGTGTCAGGGTGTCAGAAATTCAGAAGGATCTAGATACGGCTTCCTGTTTACTCCTGCAGGAGCTGCTGCCTTGCTGCCCTTGGTCTGCTCCACCAAGGGAGGCTTTTCTGTTCTACACTCTGGCTCCTAGTATCTGTCACGAGCACCTGGAGGAGATTGCTGAGAAGAGCCTGTACAAAGCGCCCTTGTTCCTGACGTTCTATAGATTCTATACTTGATCACTGACCTATGTTATTCTTTCAGTAATTTATTTAAGAATTTAACAGAGTGACTCTTTTCACTTAGAGTCTCTAGCATTTATTCCTCTAAGTTCTGTCTTATATGAGCCAGTTATCCTAACCTATATGTCCTTGGGAAAGTGTCTGTTCTTGAATTTTAGCTCTTTGATGTCCTGTATCACTATCTTATTAATGGAGTCAAAGAAAAATAGAACTGCTTACATCTATCTGGTTTATCTTTATTGTTAATGGAAAAATAATGCCCTTTCTATTTATAGCTTCTATACCCTAGGTAAAACTGGAATATATACACAATACATAATATGTATGTATGCATGTGTGTATGTGTGTATATATATAGATATATTATATAATATCTCTATATCTCCAATATATCTTATGAGCTTATGAGTCTGGGCTTGTAATAGGCTTCATGGGAGAAACAGAAGACATCATATATATGTTTTCTGCCTTGAAAAAGCCTAGCACAAAATTAGAAGAGAAATTTAAGTCTATTTAAAAAAGAAACTTAATCTATTTAAAGCAATAGTTAATGACATATGATAACAGCTTAGCATAACAACGAGAAATTAAAAGGACAGCAGGAATCCAGAGGATTGTTGGTGAAGATTATTGTGATCAGGAAAAGTTGCATTTAAATGAATTTCAAAGGGTAGGATTGGGTTTAGAGAGGAGAAATAGAATAGACATCATTCCAGGGGAAAAACCCATCTAAGTTATAAAGATAAAGATTTAAAGGCAGATACTCTAAGTTTAAAGGAATCTTAAATAAGACAATTTAGAAAGTCTCTAAACACATTTTTAAAGATTTTTTGTATGATTGTTCCCCTATTTGAAAAACTCCACTGTATTAAAATTTGCTAGGTTCATCTCAACAGAATGAAACAATACAATGATGGTAGATATTAAATCTCATTTCACACTGTTGTTCCATGTTTGCCTTCTTATATTGTTCCCTGGAATTCTAGAAGGAATCCAGTTTCTGCGGATGGGTCCCCACTGGGAAGTTACATCCTGCAAAGATTCTTTAGTGTGTTTTTACTTCCCCTGGATAATTTAAGAGTCTTCTGGTAATGAGTCAATCAGAATCAATCTGGTAATGAAGCTATTGATTGGACTTTGTATAAAGTGAAAAGTCTGGATTTAAGCAATGTCTAGTCATGGTGGCAATAGAATTGAAAAAGTTACCAGTGACACTACAGTGTTAAGATAACAAACAATTTTAGATATATTAGCTAAACACATAATAGATCTCCAATTAGATTAGTAGAAGCAAGTCAGGAAGTTAAAAAGAAGATCCGTTAAAGTAAATTTTCCTTATTACTTACCATTATTGAAGAAAGTTTGTCACTATATCTCACGACAGGAAACCATAAAACATTTCCTCATTAAAGGAGCCCATTCACAAGAACAAAGAGCAGGCAGGATGTGCTATAATGGGTTTTTGGTACCAGAGGAGTGTGTGTGTGTGTGTGTGTGTGTGTGTGTGTGTGTGTGTGTGTGTGTGAGAGAGAGAGAGAGAGAGAGAGAGAGAGAGAGAGAGAGAGAGAGAGAGAAGGAGAGAAGGGAGAGGAATGAGAGAGGAGAGATGAAAAATGATGGATAGGTTGAGAAGGTCAAAGCAAAATCAGTCTTTCTACTCTTCCTGGAGACAGGAAAAATGTTTAATTGCAGCATGAAAGATAATTCAGGCTGTAAACTAGAGGATCTGTTTTTCTGTTCTTACCTTTAGGACCACAGTGACAACGTGATTAGAGTTGCAGGGACAATGGCTCATGAAATGGGCCATAACTTTGGAATGTTTCATGACTCCTATTTGTGCAAGTGCCCTTCTACCATATGTGTGATGGACAAAGCACTTAGGTGAGGCTTCATGGAAACGTGATATGTGTTCTTTTTTTGGTTTTCTCTAGGCTGTGCTACTTGTTTATATCCTCTTTAGCAACATGCTCAAACATTTAAAATAATAAATAGCAATATCGGGGCATAGTAGTGAATCTGTATCCATACCAAATCACCATATCCCTTATCTCTATACATATTTTTCATTAACTAAGAAAAAATTTAAACATTTATCTATCTAATGTGACTTGTGATATTATTCTAATATTCATGCAATGACTGGTTTCAGAAATTTATTAGCATTTGTCATTTTCAATGAATTCTGAACGGGTGGTGGTAGGGGAAAATTTCTAGGAGAAATATCTAATTTAAGAAGAAGGTTCTCATAGGAAAATGAAAAAAGTATCTGTGAAATGAGCTTGCCCATTTCCATCTTGCCTTAGACAAAATTGTCAGGGAATTTTATTCTTTCAAAATCCTTAAAATCCTCTTATATGTTAATTTCCTCTTTTCAATTTCTTTCTCTGAGCTCACATAGCCTAGTGTTCTCCCATGCCCTGCCACAAAATAAAATATGACTTCTTTCAAGTTACATCTCTTAGGTTGTCTCTACTAGAAGTTACTGGATTTTTAAAGTTCATCTTTATGTGTGGAATGACAAGATATTTTAATAAGAATTCCTCTGAAGAAAAATGAATTGTTAGACATGTAAATAAGTATTATTTTACTATCTTTAGGAGTTCACAGTCTTAGTGACTAAAGGCTGGATGACATTATCAGGATTAGTCAGAGCAGTTTTGTTTTATTAGGCAGCCTAGAAGCTACACTTGAGCTATGACTATACTAGCTCATTGTTGTTTGCTGGTGTTTGTGTCCAGCCAGGTGGGTTGAATCCAGCATACAAATGAGCTCACAATATAGCAGCTGATTAGTGATTATATTGGATCTCTTGGGATTGGATTTGGGTGTATCATACCCAATGCCTGATTTTGCTCCTTACAAGCTCAACATTCCATCTTCATTTTCCTTATCTTCACAGCTTCTATATACCTACAGACTTCAGTTCCTGTAGCCGTGTCAGCTATGATAAATTCTTTGAAGACAAATTATCAAGTTGTATCTTTAATGCTCCATTGCCTACAGATATCATATCCACCCCCATCTGTGGGAACCAACTAGTAGAAATGGGAGAAGACTGTGACTGTGGGACCCCAGAGGTACTAGGGTATTTGTAAAATGGTCTAATTGTTTTTTCAATTGCTAAGAAAAACTCTAAAAGAATATGTAGTTCACTATAAAATTGCATTTTTCTTGTAATTTTGGATATGTTCACTTGTAAGTATTTGCCAGGCTAGTCTTTCTGATAATGAACCATTGCTTAACAGGTCTTTCTAATTTTCTTCTCTGGTTCCTTCCCCATCCCCTATTTTTTAAGTCCCACTTGCCAACTTGGGCTTTTTGTTTTCATTCTTTCCTTTCTGGTAGAACTAGTTCACATTTGTTAATGTGCCTAGAACCTACTGACTTGTTACTTTCAGCACAACTCCGTGATAGATTGTGCTCAGAGTTAGTTGTTTGCCCAAGGTCACAGGCTGTTAATTAGAGAAGCAAGCGCAGTATGCAGGTGTATTAGCTTCAGGAATCCCAGAGTCACCCTGCACTGCGATTGCATCATCTCTTACTGCTTCAGGTCTCAAGGTGCCTTGCCAGATCCCACCCTAATCACAGGGCAGCCAGGATTCTAAAGGGCACCTTTGCCTCCCCTTCGTAACACTTAATACGAGTAGCACTTGAGCAGTCAGCAATTTGGTATCTTCCAAATAGGAATGTTTGTATTTGAAATAAGGATAAGGTTTTTAACCCTAAATATTGGTAACTTTAAATACAGAACTTTGGGAGCAGCTACAAAGAGAACTCTCTGTGAGACTGTAGTTTCTCAGAGCCCTGTACAGTGACTGATTTCTCAGAAACAAGGCAGAGGGAGCAGTACAAAGTTTACTGCTTTAATGAGCTGGAATAAAAGTCAAAAATCATAGAGTTTATTTCAAATTTTCAGAAAATATTCTAGAGATTTACTCTGGGTAAGTATAAAACCGATGGGTTGAATTATGTTCTTAAGCTATTTAGACGAATTTTTCTGAAAAAAAAAAAAAATGTCCCTTTTATTTTTCTCATATTTTACAAAAAATAAATAATTTCTAGTATTACCATTGGAGATTGGGAGAACTGGAAAATATGTTCAGTTTTTAAAAACAAGTGCAAGTAGGATTCAGATAAACAGAAAACTGCCATTTGTTCCCAAATTGCAGATTTTTTTCCTCTTATATTTTATTTTCTTGAACACTGTTTTAAAACTGTAAAGTCTGTGTAAGAATAAACTGTATTGTGAATTTTGCTGAAAGGAGACCAAAAGAAATCTCATATTTCTATTTGTTTTGCTATTTCTTAGGAATGTACCAATATTTGCTGTGATGCTAAAACATGCAAAATCAAAGCACATTTTCAATGTGCATTAGGAGAATGTTGTGAAAAATGCCAGGTAAGTTTATTATCTTAGTGTATCTTAATAAATATGCTATCTAAATAAATTTTTCTATATTAAATTCTCAGGGATTAATTTAAAGTGATGAAAACAAATTTTTCTCTCTAAAATATCACCTGTCATTAATCCCATCTTAATTAGACACATTTGAGCCTCTAGCAAACTAATGAGTAGTTATATCTCATTTTGCTTTTAAGAGGACAGAGCTTAAAATGGAAAAAGCACAAAAGAATAGAACCACTAAATGACAAACTCTAAATATGATCAGTTCCAAAATCCATGCTAGTTGTTCATGTATGAAGCTTTTTCTGATGCCACATGATCTTCCCAGACCAAATCTCATAACTGATTGCATATTTCTTTGATATGTTTGGTAGAAAAACTTTTGTTTTTAATAATGTGAGGGTGCTTGTCAATATTTTAAGTCACTTCAGGATGAAATTCTTTGACAAAAGACATAAAATAAAGTTGCTGTGTCATTTTCTCAGAAGTTTGATTTTTTCCCTTTAAGCTAGAATCCAGAATTTTGCATTCTATTGTTGTATATAATTCAATGTTGTGCTTATTTGTTTATGTATTTGTCTCATTAATTAGATTTACTCTTATATACAGTGGACTAATACATCTTCACCTAGCATAGAATTTCATTTATTTTAAATGCTCAGTAACTGTAGAAAAAATGTGTAGGGATAAATAATTTTTTTATTATCACAGGGAGAGAAAAAAAATAAAGGAGACCAAAAGGAAGAAAATTTTAGAATTTGGTTGGTTTTTAATAGGTGTTTGTAAAGTATTATTTGTTAGCATTTATAGGAGATAAAAACTATAACTTTCTTTATGGTGATGTACACATCAGTAACAGATGAAAATATAATGCACAACCAAATATCTAGTCAGGCATTATAATATGATTTTAGGTAATATTTTCCACATGCATTCTAACTTAATTTTACAATGACTTTGTAAGATAGATAATATATAAGGAAATGTTTTTTCAAAAAGATTAGATTCACTTTATAAGGCCGCAGATGCAGTCATTGAAGCAACCAATACACAAACCCAAATCTTCCAAATGTGAATTCGGGGTTTTCCCCACCAAATAAAGAAAACAGGAGCAATGATTTGCATTGAAGAAGTCAGAGGGGTCTTCATGGAAAAGAAGGTTTCAACTAGTTTGGAAAGTAATGAATAGATTTCAAACAAAGAAACAGAAAGAGAAAAAATATGAAGAGATGAATTAGAGAAAGAATAAAGACAGAGCAGAATGTAAACTCATGATTTGTTTGATAGCTAGTAAGAAATCTAGTCTGGTTAGAGCAATGAACATTACATTTGAAGGGTCTCACATGCTTCATTTAAATGTAGGTATTATTCTGTCACTAAGTGTAGATACATCAAAAGGTCTTCTATGATTAAGAGAAGCCTACTCACTGCGATTAAGGAAAGATATGTTTCTTATGTTCAAACTACCTCTTAAAATTGACATGAGTGGAATAATTTATTAACTTACTAATAATGTATTAATTCTCGGAGGAAATAAGGACAGGATTGGCAGTAATGGACTGCAATACAATTGATACATCAAGCGAATACTTGGTTATTTTTCTCTCATGATAAGCCATTCCATAGAAAGAAATGAGTTGGAAAGAAACAGTCAAACATACAATAAAAGAACTTCAGGATTAGGAAATGTGATGCCTGGGAAAGTTTCAGAGTGTGCTGATTCAGTGTTTGTAAACCTACCTTCCTCAATATAGAAGATTCACTTCACCAAAACATCTCTGAGGTTGCATGTTTAAATCTCCATGAATAGCTGATAGAGATACATTCAATGAAAGGGAAAATAATTTCCTTCTTTGCACCTAAGAAGTTGGTTGGTTTTCTTCTGTATTTTTCTCCATGTGTCTACAGTATTTTTACTACAAATTCAGAAGTATTGATTGCCTAAAACCTTAGGGCATTGGCCAAAATCAACAGAAGTGATATAATAGAAGATGATTTTAGCATATACAATATTTCTGTACACTGAAATAGAGTGATGAACCTTTGACCTTACTAAAAAAGACCAAAGAGAAAGTATAATTTGTGTTCATTTGAGACATGAGGGTAAGTTAAGTAGAAAAAAAAAGTATCTTTTTTGTTTTTATTTCCCTATAGTTTAAAAAGGCTGGCATGGTGTGCAGACCAGCAAAAGATGAGTGTGACCTGCCAGAAATGTGTGATGGTAAATCTAGTATGTGCCCTGGTGATCGATTCCGAGTCAACGGCTTCCCCTGCCAAAGGGGAGAGGGCTACTGCTTGATGGGGATGTGCCCCACACTACAGGGGCAGTGCTGTGAGCTCTGGGGACCAGGTAGGCACAAGAACCCAGTGTTCGGGTATTACTGCCTTGCTCCGTGCGCGTGCGCGCAAACTCATGTCTTCGCTGGTGGCAGTGTTCCATCATGGCTGAAGTCCCATCTGCTCCATTCTTTCTCAGAAACTGTGCCATTGCTCAAAATCCTGGATACATGCATTTTAGGATTTAAGGTTAATCTTAAGGCTCCTAGATTTAGGACAAAAATAAAAGGGATGACCTCCTTTAGTTTGAATTTTAGGTGAGCAATTATTTTAGTATCAGTATGTCTCATGCAATATTTCAAGCAAAATACAAAATATAATTCATCTGTAACTCAAATGTAATGGGTTATTCTGTACTTTATGTGGCGACATTAACCAAAATCCTTCTCAGAGTAGTGAACCCTTGAAAGTCTGTGTGTGAGTGTCAGCAGGTGTGTGTGTTGCTGTATAGAGGTGTGTATGGGGGGTGAGGGGTAGCGGTGGTAGGAACACTGGAAGATGCACAGAGAGCAAGAAAAAGGGCGGGGAGTAAAGGAAGGCTCTGGGAATGCATAAGGAGCAATGAGGAAATGTGAAAACTCTTTAACAGGTCATTTTGCTCGCACACCAGGATTTTAGAGACCATATTTTCTGATTACATTATAAAAAAGAAATTAAAAATAAGAGCACAACTTAAAAATCTTCGAAATATTTCAACCAAAATTATGCTGTGCTAAGTTGACTAGAAATGCAAGTTTATAAAGATCAACGTTTTGAATTTGCTGGGTAGATAGGATGTGTATTGTGTACATATATGTAAATATTTTTGTTCTTGTTTTAAACTTATATATATATATATATATTCATCTGTATACTTTTATACCCTTTCTTGCTATACTTCCCAATTCCTAGAATATTTTATGAAAGGAAAAATTCATAATCCTAAAAAATATTTGAAGAGAGATATCACATGCCAGAAAATTTTCAGAACTCCTAAAATTGTACTTAAGACAAGACTAAGGACAAAAATCACAGATCCACAATGCATTCAGAAAAAGAAATAACTTTTGAGATAAATGAGCAGGGGTCTAGAAAAATCCCTCAGTGAAACCCTCTGTATCAGTCCAGGGTAGACTGAGATGCTGTCTGAGGAGCAAAGTTGATACCGTGGTGTATCAAGAAGGGCACTGACATGCCAGGATCCCTTCCCAGAAATCCACCAACTTACACTTTACTCAGATGGACATAATACGTGACAGGTGGAAACAAAGAAGGCTTTGTCACTTAAAGCCTCTGTTGTTCCTTTGGCTAACTTTAGGATATAGCAAAATAGGTAAAGAAAATCTTTAGCTCAGAGATGAAGTTCGGGTATCCCCGTTTTTATCTGGCAATAAATTACTGCCCTACTTACTATAACCTTCTCCTTTTGCCTGATCCTTCAATATCTGTCTCCTCTACAAATCTGTAAATGTCTAGTTGTAGATACTGCCTGTTTTGTTCACAGTTTCATTCCCAATGCACCCAGCTTAGTTATAGTAAATGGCCCACTGTATTTTTGATATTGAACACATTTCTCTGATATTGGGTTGGGGAAAACTTTTAATCCTCACATTTAAAGGCAGCCCATATAAAAGAGCAGAGAAATAGTTTTGCCTAAATAAAATTCTGGATTTTATAATTCATTAAGTATTACAAATCAAATTAATCCGAAATTTGAAAAGTCATATATAAGGAGGAAAAATTGCTCTATTTAACATAAAGTTATTTTAATAAATCAACTGGAATACCACATATTGAAAATTAAGCCAAGCATAATCAGCAATTCATCATAAAGAAAAGTACAAATGTCTAACAAATACTAAATTAGCTCATTAGCAAGAAGTATGAAATACATTGGTGCATCTGGAAACAAGATATGTAATCAAATACAAATGAAAACAAGTTAAACTGTATTTGTTAAATTGTCAAAGCTTATGCTCAATTAATACTCAGTGTCAGTGAGGATGCAACAAAATGCCTACTTTCACACACTTTATATAGTAAAAACATGAATTTTTGCAATCTCATCTTTCCAGAGAGAATATGGGAAAATGCACACATAGCCTAAAAGCAAGTTTTATATTCATTTTCTTAGTAATATTTATTTACAAAGTTTTTCAGCTAGCACTTTTTTAAACGATGATAGATAACTGGCAAGCACTTCAAAGACCAAAATAAAGATTAGTCAAATAATTGGCGTATCTAACCAATTCAATTCTTATAGTTCTGCAATTGTAGAATATCTAATGCCTAGGGAAAGGAAACAAGCATATTACTTGGGAAATATAATTTATAAAGCACCATGATACTAAGTACATAAAACATACTGAAAATTAGCTGCAATAACTCTGAAGTTTGGAATTAGAGATGTATTTTTCCTAATTATTCAGTCTAATTATTTACTATGTTCAGTGTGAATATTTTATTGTAATTTAATAATGAAATAAAAATGTTGCTAAGATAGAAATAATCAATGGAATATGATGTAATTTTATCATCTTGAACATTAAACTATGGAACTTATGTAAAACAGTTTGAGTTCATAAACCATATAATAGCTTTAATAATTTTTCTTTAAACTTCTCAAATGAGTGCAATATTATTACAGTTTCCAAAAATTATTTTTAAGCTAGTCTGCTGTCTTTTACAAAGACTGGGTTCAGAAGTCCCTGGTCTTGTAGGGGGTGGAGCATAGGTCTTAGAAATGGTGTGGATTTTCTTCCCTCTCTGTGACATAATATGATTCTTCATTTCCTTTGATAAAATGAGAATGATAAAAATGATAAATATTTATCAATCAGGTATTACTTATTAGGCACTATTCCTAGTGGCTCACATGAACTAACTCATTCAATCCTCACGATAATCCTGAGGTAAGTACTATGAAATATCATTATTTCATGGTGAAGCAAATTGAGAGGTCAAGACATGTGCTGAGTGTCACAGGCTTACTAATACCTCAGTGCTAAACCACTATGTTCTTTGGGCCTGCTAATAGGCATCCGAGGAAAATTCCATATGAAATTCAATATGCAATGCTTGTCACTGTACCTGGAACAGAGTAGGAGTTTGACTAAGCACAACATAGTTATTGTCACAGTAGCTCTTACCAGGAGGGATCATTCTAGTATCTCCCTCAAAGCTGTGGCATAATGACTGTGTCTCTTCTGGCTAACTTTTCATATTGAGAGGGATTCTTTTTTAACTTCAGAAAATCATTCAGATGTTTCCAAATTTATATATCTTTCTTTCAGAAATAAAATATTTGCAAAAGCATTTTTATTGCTAGCCAGTTTTTTTATATCATATTGTTGCAGCTGTATTTTTGAGGTCAAAGGGATTAAGAACATCATACGTCTCAGATTTTATGTTCCGTTAATCCTTTGTAGCATTGAATGTCTTATCTCTTTCCTTTTCAATATGCCCCTACTGATCATGCCTGATCCCAGATGCCCAGGTTGCAGATAAGTCATGTTACAGCAGGAATGAAGGTGGGTCAAAGTACGGGTACTGTCGCAAAGTGGACGGCACACGCATTCCCTGTAAAGCTAAGTAAGTGGCCTTGTTTGACCCTTCCTGTCCCACAATCTAGGGCAATGGCTCTCTCTCAGCCATTGACTTATTCACTTAAAGAAAAAGTGAATTTGGACACCATTTATATAATAAACATTTATTGAGTGACTATTATGTGCCATGTTTTGGCTGAACACTGCAATAAAAAATAATCTCTATTTTCAGATTTTCATGGTAGGTGCTTTAGCTAATACCAAGTAGAGTCACTGTTAAATAGAATCAATGTTTGAGATCAAATACGGAACATGAAACAATGAAATTCTTCCATTGAAATGGAAATTTATTCACAGATTTTCCAGGATACTAAGATGCTTTCACATTTAGCATCCTTCCTTATGATTCTAGGGGTATCGATGTTTATCTGCTCCAAGGAATAACTAGTACAATGCTTGTCCAGTTTCACTTAAACTTAGAATTACAAAATGCTATTACTAAAAAGAAAAACAATGATAATTCTCCTGAAAACTTGTTTCACTTTTTGTATTGATATTTTAGAAAAATTATAGAAGATCATATAGAATAAAATTGAGATTTTTTAAAAGATTTTTTGAATCTGCAATTTTAAGATACCTTTTCAAATTCAGTTGATAATAACTGAAACACTTGGTTTTAAAATTTACATTTGCAAAGTAATGTATAATAAGAAGTTGAACAAAATCAGTATTTCTCATAGTTTTTCTGTTAAACGTTTTTTTTTTTTTTTTCACGATCGTTATGAGCAAGCAAACTATATTTTGGATATAGGGTCATCACTTGGGAAGTCTGAGCCTAAAGGATAACATATCCTGTGGTCTCTATGAGAAATCAGGGTTAATTCAAACAGGGGAAAGTATGTAAAGGACGTTACACGGTTGGAGGAAGGTTGAACAGCGGCATTGTGTTAGATTGCGGGATAGTGATTGAGAAAAAAGAGTAGGGTAGTTCCATCATTCCACCACAACTTGTATGCACAACACTGTCTGGTATCACTCTGACTATGAGCATTAAATGTTTTCTATAACTAGAGGTACAGTGTTTCAGACTTTCCACAGACTACCCACCTTGGACCTTGTTAAGAGTCATGAGCTGTAATGAAGCATAAGCCTGGAATTCCCTGTGCCCTAAAGCCTTCCTTATAAAGCTGTACCTAAATGGCTCAAGAAAAACCCCTCAAGTTTAGAGAGAATGCATGGCTTTCTCCACTCCTTAATCATATTCTCTAACAGCCACCAGAGACATCAGATGAATCTAATTTCATCACTTCTAAAATAGTTTTTCACAGCTCTCGTCTGTATTCTGCATAGAACAACTGTCTCCAATATTATTGATACTGATTTTATTCCCTTGGCAACACATGTCTGACTTTCTTGAATATCAAGCAGTTCATATGAACTGCAGGGAGACAAACTGCTCTTTCAGGAACCTCACATGAAGCCTTGGAGTGTCCACTGGGCTCAAGTTACATTGACTCAACTTTAATTGCAAAACTTATTTTTACTTCAATTCATGAAAATAAATAAGTAATATTAGTTGAAACAAGATACCTGATTTTCTGGGTACCTTCCATGGTCTTAGGAGTCCATTGCTCTTTTGTCTTCTAGTTCCATTAGGCATATGACCTCCATGTCCAAGTGTTTCTCTTGTCCTATAATGGCTTCTTCTGCTCCAATTATCACATTTCTATAAGCAAAAGGGAGGAAAAAATTGAGAAGTAAGACATACTCTTGCACATACGACTACCCACAATAATTTGCAGTTAAAATTCCACTTTCTTCCCATTGACCAGAACTCAAACACTATTAGCTGCATGGGAATCTCAGAAATGGGAAGTATTTTTGAGCAACAATGTGCCAATAATTTTATTACTGAAATAGGGGACATGGAGAGCTAGAAATCTCAGCTCCAAGGAGAAATACTATTGGTTAAATATTGATAGTCATGGAGTTGATTTACCTTTGTTTAAAACTGCAATTTGGATGGTTGAAATCTCAGCTATAGCAAACTTTGACTTTTCCTTAGTGATGCCATGTGTGGAAAGTTGTTCTGTCAAGGTGGTTCAGATAATTTGCCCTGGAAAGGACATATAATAACTTTCCTGACTTGTAAAACATTTGATCCAGAAGATAAGAGTCAAGCCCTCGGCATGGTAACCAATGGAACTAAGTGTGGAAACAAGAAGGTAAATGAAATTTTGTGACTTGTTGTTAAAATGATTTGTTGTTATTGTTTGTTTCTCAAGATCTCCTTGGCTTTCATGCAGCACAGTTTCAAAGTAAAGCTTATGCCATTCATTTTTGCATATGTGCTTTCATTCCTTCAATAATATTTAATAATGTCTGTATTAGGAGCTTCACACTCAGTTGATACTTAGGTAAATTGTATTGTGCCTAAGGTGGTACATTCTTAATAAATGATAGGTACTCTGATAATAATACAGAGAATAGTGACACTATGAGTTTTATATATAAAAGGGAATTATTTTAATATGGCAAAGGACCTGATGTTTCCTTGTATTTCATAATTTTTTTAATGGTCACCTTGCATCATGTGCTTCACTCAGTGCTCATTATCAATCTTAAGAGTTAGTGGAAGTGAAGTAAGAAAATCTTGTTTAAAAAGGACTTTCTAAATATTTAGAAAAAATCTTTAAATTTCATTTCCTATTTTCAGAAGAACAATGTAATTTCCATAATAAAAAAGGAAGTTTGATAATAATAATTGTGTCTTTATAGTGTAAGACTGACTTCCAAAGAGGAAACAATTTGCTGAGTTGAAGCCATGGGACATGCATACCAGTCTCATGTTTTTCACATCACTTTCAGGTGTGCATTAATGCAGAATGTGTGGATATCGAGAGAGCCTACAAATCAACTAATTGCTCATCTAAGTGCAAAGGACATGCTGTACGTTTTTAAATTGTTTTCCTAAGCTTGCTAAATCTCACATAACACCAAATCATATCTGATTATGTTAAAATGATATTTCAGCACTAGATGATGAGAATTATTGTTTGTCTGACCCCTCAGTAGTTTGGTTCAATGAAAACTTGCTCTAAGAACCTGGTACTGAACTTGCTGTTATTGGTTCATATATTATGCAGTGGTTATTCCTCTTAAAAAAGGACTTAATTATCAATGAATAAGCCCTTGAGGTTGTTGGTGAGTGTGGTATGGAGCTCATGGAGTCATTGCTTCTGTAGGTTTGTGATCACGAGCTCCAGTGTCAGTGCAAAGAAGGATGGGCCCCTCCTGACTGCAGCGATTCCTCAGTGGTCTTCCGTAGGTAACATTACACATCTAATCTGAGAAAATCGCTCTCCTCTTTCAAGTTTTGCTTTCTTATCATGTAGTTTCATTGTCTCTTTTCTTTCCTCTTGGAATTCTTGTGCTATAGATTTTATTTTTATAAACTTGTTGAGTAGTTTATTGCAGCAACTTTATTTTATAAATTAAAATAAACTCATATTGTAGGCTCCCCATAGATGAAGTTTCCCCATTCCTCAAATATATGTCAACACACCCTGCCCTCCACCAAATCACTAAGTGTTCCTCACCATTGTCCAGTGGGCCCTGCCACCACCTACCCACTACCCCATCCCATTCCCCATTGGTAGCCTCAATTCTATAGTAAGTGTCCAAGGTTTGGTTTTGTTTCATCTGTTCTTTTGCTTTGTCTATTCACATTCCACATATGAGTGAGATCATGAGTTTTCTATCTTCTTTTGACTTATTTCACTTTGCGTAATCTCTTCTAGATCCCTCCATTTTCATTCGAATGACAGGGTTTCGTCTCTTCTAAACGCTGGGTAGTATATAAATGCCACATCTTCTTTATCCGTTCATCTGACTATAGGGCACTTGCAGAGTTCCCAGTTCTTAGCTCTTAAGAACAGGACTACAATAAATATGAGGGCACATAAATCTCTGTGAATGTGTTTTATTTTGTTTTTTATCTTTTGGATAAATACCCACAAGTGGGATGGTGGGATCATATAAGTTTTCCGTGTTCAACTTTTTGAGGAATCGCTATACTGTTTTCCATTGAGATTGCACCAATTTGCACTCCCACCAACAGTGTTAAAATGTTTCCTTTTTCCCACATCCTCACCAACATTTGCTGTTTCGAAACTTTTGAACAGTAGCCAATCTGTTGGGTGTAAGGTGACACCTCATTGTTGTTTTGATTTGCATTTCCCTGATAGCTAGCAAGTAGGAATGTCTTTTCAAGTGCCTGTTCACCATCTATATATCTTTTTCAGAAAAATGTCTCTCCAGTTCCTCTTTCCATTTTTGATAGGATTCCCTGTTTTTCTTTATTTTATTTATTGAGTTTTATAAATTGTACATTTTGGATATTAAGCCCTTGTCAAAAAATGTGGTGTCAGGTTACAACCAGGGCTTCAAGGAGACTAAAGAAATGATAGATTAAAGCGGCACACAAGCAGCGTTTATTGAGGAAGCGCTCCCGGGTGAGTTTCACGGTCTCGAGATAGAGGCCAGTGAAGTCGCGCTGCAGGGAAGAAGGGGTGCATTTTTATGGGCTTTTCAGAGGTCAGGAGACAGGGACTTGGAATGGGTCATTGTCTTGTGTTAGCTGGAGGGGGAAGAGACACTTAACGGTTTATTGTCTAGCTGGCTGGTGTGTCAGGTCTAGTTCCTGGAATCAGCCAGCCATTGGAAAGTCCCTTGGCAGTTTCAAATCTTCCCTCTTGAGGTTTCAATCTCCCCTAGTGACCTGTGACTGCCCTTACATGTGGAACACAAATATCTTCTCCCAGTTAGTAGGTGATGCTTTCTTTCACTGTGAAGAGACTTTTTAGTTTGACGTAGTCCTAATTGTTTATTTTTGTCTTTGTTTCCCATGATCCTGGAGTTGAGTCCCCAAAGACCTTTCTAAGGTTAATGTCAAGGAATGTCTTTCCGATGTTGTCTTCCAAGAATTTTATGGTTTACAGTCTTATGTCCAAGTCTCTAGTCCATTTTGAATTAATTTTTGTGAGTGGTCTCGCTTTGCTCTATTGCATATGTTTGTCCAGTTATCCCAACATCGTTTACTGAAGAGACTTATCTTTCTCCATCATATGCTTTTGGCCCCTTTGTCATAAATTAACTGACTGTATGTGAGTGTGTCAGTTTCTGGTCATTCAGTTCTGTTCCACTGATCTGTGTTTCTGTTATTATTCCAGTACCTTACCGTTTGATCACTATCACTTTGCTGTATAACTAAATGTCTGAAAGTGTAATTCCTCAAGATTTGCTCTTTTTATTTTCATAATTGCTTTGGCTATTCGAGGTCTTTTGTTGTTCCATAAAAATATTGAGATTTTGTTTGGTTCTATTTCCTTGAACTAAGCCTGTGGGATTTTAATGGGGATTTCATTAATATGTATATTGCTTTAGGTAAGATGATTATTTTAGCAATGTTTATTCTTCCCAGCCATGTACAGGGGATGTTTTTCCATCTCTTTGTATCCTCCTCTATTTATTTAAGGATTGTGCTGTAGATTTCAAACCCACAGCATAAATCTTCAGATTAATCTTCTTTTACAACTTTTTCTACATCTTTATGTTTTATTCAGCTTACAAAAATATTGCCTAATATTTTCTATTTTTGTAATCTTGCTTTGATTTCCCAAATAGTCTTGCTTTATATTTGTTCTATTTCAGCAGCCTGGGCCTATTCTGTAGATATAATATCCTTATAAAACTCTAAGAATATGGCCTTTCATTTGTAAGTTCAATTCTAGTCCCTGAATAATCTTTTTTTTTTTATTCAACACAGCAGTCAGTAATTCACTTAACAGTGCTGGGGATCCAGAGCTCAAAAGGCCTCTACTGTTGCTCTCAAGGAATCTCTAATCTAATTAGTCTAATGAGATACTGCTATCACCACTCTTATCCTGCACATATCAGCTCAGGATGTGTCTGTGCGTGCATACACGTGTGTGTATGCATGTGTGTGTGTGTGTGCTTGAGTACAGATGACTGTATGCTCACACATGTATTATTTCAACATTTTTTTCCTGCAATCACTTCTTACCACATATATTCCCTGGACTCTCCATAAGTGTGTATTTCTTTATTTGCCTTTAGCAAGGCTGAGAATTGAACTGCTACCCTTGAAGTGATAACTTTAAAGCCCATAGCATCTCTATTATCTCTATTTCTTTGATTTTGATTGTTCTGTTTCACACCTTTTCACTTATGTATACATTATGCTGTTTTTCTTCAGGCTAGGTGATCCTTAGTTGAATGTGTGATTAATTTGACTTCAGTTAGCTCAGATGGGTTTTCTGTTGTTTTGTGTACTAGTGTACCAGTATCTTTCCTGATGGGATAGCTGACTGTGAGCCCTACCAGTAGACAAGCAGCTCTCCCTACATGCCATCAGGTGGAAACAGCTAGCATGAGAATCCTCACCTCCAGTCAACATGATGCTTTGTCCTAAAGGAGGAAGCTCTCCACCACATTACTTCTTGAGAGAGTTGCTTTTCCTCAGCACTCTCTCCTTGGTTCTATCTTCTCTGATCTAGTATCAGCAAAGAGAGAAGGTAGTGAGTGGATAGGAACAACCAAGTGGGCAAGACAAAGAACATCAAGTAGGAAAGGACAGCAACACTTCAGGGAAGGACATCTCAGGTATATTGAGTGCAGGCAGAAGCAGCTATCATCTCAGAAAATCCATCTGTTACATTCAAGTCCATGATCAACACTGGCTAGTCGCCGAGCCCTCTTTCAAGTTTGGACATGGATGATGCTCCCACACTACCCTGCAGCCATTCCAACAGTAACCATGCCACTCACAGTTCATGTGCCATTCATGCACAGACACAGACAGACATACACATAGACATGGACAGAGATCTCTTAATTTTACACCTGAAATTGAGATAAGAGTCTTGAAGTCTTATTTTATTTTCTGTGTAAATTCTTGTATATATTTTTTTATTTCCAGTCATTCTGCTTAAAAGAAATCTAAGAGTTAAAGCAGTGGTTTGTAACTCCAAGTGTCATATCTCTTTTTTTTCCTCTACATTTTATGGTTACATTTCAAAAGCAGTTGTAAAAAGAAAGTCATTGCAAGTTTTTTTCTTAGACACATTTTCTGTCTATACTTAGGTCAACTTATACTACTGTTATCTTGGTGAAAAACACATCAAGGCCATTTTCCCTATTCTTTTGAAGTCACAAAGTCTAAGTTTTGTTTCAGTTCTATTTTTGTTCAAACTGTAGGGCTAATGATATTTTTTTAGGAACAGTCAGTGTCAAAAATTGAAGGCCAAGCTCCAAAGTATGTCAGAGTCATTTAGGTTTGAACCGAACTCATTGAGTTCCCATGCCAAAGCTCTTTCCCAATGCAACAGTGACGCGTCTGTGTCTTGGGGTAAAGATGACTACCAGGTATTCTGTCTACTGTTGAAATGCTTGAGACTTTCTCCTAGAAACCTTGCAACCATTTTCAGCCAGAAAATCAAAAACTTGTGTCTTATGTTACTGTCCCCATGTCTTAGTAGGGAGTAGATTGACAGCTCATTTTGGTCTATTGTCGTTGATGTCCCAGCCCTTGTAGTTGTTAGTTCATAGTTAGTTAGAGAGGGCACACAGTAAGAATTGCTCCACTGAAGCCATCACCTTCCTAGTCATTTCAATGTTTTTCTTTTGTATGTCCTAAGTGTTTCCCCAGGCTTTCCCTGTGGTCAACCTGACTGGGATGCATCTTTTGCTCAAGTCCAGTTTGTGGGCCTGAACTTTCGCCGTCAACTGTACCCTAGTAGACTCTCTAGCTATCTGCAGCAGGGCCAACTCACAACAGAGTGGCTACCCTGCTGTCCTTGGTCCTTTTTTCCTCCACAGATTCTTTTCCTATGTCACACAACATTGAAAGTACACTCTGTGCCATGAAGGGGACATCTCTCCAATCTTGCAGTGACCCCCAGCTATTCACAAATGTGGCTACATGGACAGACATATCTCTACAGGTCCACTCCAGGATTCCTCCTGCCTCCCCGCAAAGGCATGTCCACTTCGCCCTATTTATCAGAAATCCTCAAACTATCCTGCCTAATATGCCAGTTGTTCACCATTCTGGCAAAAAAAATGCCCACCTATTATAGTCCAAAAAAATCACAAGACACAGGCAGTAGTGACATGGCCTTTATTGTACTCACAACAGGGGGTTCCAATGACTGCAGGTCAGGCATGCTTCCAGAAGCTACCACACCACTGGTGGGGATAGGGTCTCTTTAATAGAAGCTGTCAGCAGAGGGAGAGTAGTGAGTGGACAGGAATAGTCAAGTAGACAAAAAAGCAAAGAGCAGCCAAGCAGAATTCCAGGACAGGACATCTCAGGTACAGGAGAGAACATCTTAGGTACAGTGAGTGCAGGCAGAGGCAGTTATCATCCCAAAAAGTCGATCTTGTCACATTCAGGTCTGTGCTAAGCATGGGCTAATCCTCAAGCCCACTTTCAAGTTCAGACATGGGTCCTGTTATCACGCTACCCTACAACATACATGTTATTTCACATTGGTCTTTCAGGATTTGGATAGGGTAGGGGAAGAGAGGCATGAACATACTCAACTATTTTAATTAGAAAAATCTAACACTTTCAAGAATTTTTTTAAATGAAAGGTGAAGGCAGGAAAGAAGGAAAAAAGAGGAGGAAGAAGCACTTTGTTTATCCCAGTTGTTCATCTTGGTTGTTGCCCACAGCCCCGGGAATTAAATAGGGGACCTTGGAATGTATGTGGACTACACCTGGTGGTATATGAAACTGCTAGGCCACTATGATACTTCAATACTTTCAAGACTTATTATAAATCCTTTTAAGTTACGACTTCTCCCTTCTTGCCCTCATATAAATTCATCTACTGATTTTCTAAATCACTTCCACGAGTAATTTCTTCTTTCAGAAAAGATGTGTCTACATTCAGCTTTCTAATTTGCATTCATGAGAATTTATTTCTGTTGGTAAATAGAAAACATGAATAACAGAAAGGGGTTTGATTGAATATTTTAAATCACAGTTTTATTTTCATGACTATTTAAAATAGATACTAATATTTAATGTTAAGTAACTTAGGCCACATTAATTTTGTTATTATTGCTAAATAACTCTTTTCAAAATCATTAGTTTCATTTTTCCATAAATGCCTTTAGAATTTTTACTTAGTGAAAATTAATCACCAGGCTGTGTCTGGGTGCTTATTCTTTTTTCAATTTTTAATTGCTAATTATGCTGTGCATATATTAATCCTTACTGATAGTTTTTTTTTCTAGTCTACAAATAACTGTGTCAGGAGTTTAAACATTAAATTTGTGGATTTAGCTATTATCTCTGGTCTATCAGTGTCATATGTGTAAATATTTTATCTTACATTTTGAGACCATAAATTTCTACATAAAAATTTACAGCTATCATGTCCTTCCAATGAATTAGCACTTGCTTATCATTATGAAATAAACCTGCCTCTAGGGCTGTTGCTTGTCTTTTGAAGTCCACCATTCTGAAAAATTTATGTGCCTGTATCTATCATATTTTGTTTGGCCTGTTTTTGCATTGGTAGAAGATCTTTCCATATTTTAATTTTCATTCTTTCTGAATCTTCATGGTTTGCATCAGTTTCATTTTAACAAAGCATACAAACATATGTTTTTAATTTAAGGCTAAGAATATTTGGTTTAGAGTACTTAATTCATTCACCTTCAGTGTAAACACTAAATATTTGGATGTAATCACCCATCATATTAAATGTTATATATATTTGTCCAGCCTATTTTTTCTCCTTTTTCATGTAGTTCATAAGAATTTTAATCATTCTATTTTTCATTTTTATGTAGTCATAGATTATGCATTTCTTGTATATTATTTTAGAGGTTTATAAAATTTACACTTCATTAGTTTTTTAATAGACTATTTTCTACAACAGTTTTAAATTCACAGCAAAATTGAGCAGAAAGTATAGAAAGTTTCCATATATTCCCTATCCCTCCCATATATAGTCTTTTCGACTATCAGCTTCCTCACCAGATCCTATGCATATAATAAATGTACCAAAAAGCATTCAGAAACATTGTTTATAGACCATATAGGATGCCATAAAAATGGTTGCTAAAGGGATCAACTATACCCATATTTATAAGCATTCTGTCTATGCACATAAAATACATAGGTGCAGTTGTAACTATTGATGGACCTACACTACCACATCATTGTCACTCCAGGTCCATAGTTTATTTACATAAGGGATCACTTTTATCTTATTTGCCTTTTATTCCTTTCTGCATTTCTGAACTTCCAGAATCATTTCCCTGTCTGTCTTTCTGGGTTCCTGTCCTTTCACTAATGTTCCCACTATGTGTTTTAGTATTTCTACACTCAGCAAGATTCTGGTTTTGAAAAATATATGTTATGTTTAGAAGACAAGTTGGTACAAGTTTTCTAAACCACTGTTACCAGACACAGAAGAGGTTGAAGTTATTCTTCAATTATTTCCATCTTCAACTTGAAAACTTGTTTTGTATCAAAATATTCTCCTTCTGTCTTATACCTCAGCTTTATTTCCATGCCACATCCTTTCAGATTGGGAGTGTTTATAAAGTTCCATCAACTTCCTCTTTATTTCTTCTGCTGTGCCATTCTTCTGAAAATGGTTACAATTCTAATGCTAACTGTAGTGTATTTTTTCATTCTGAACATATCTATACTATATCTAATAAAGTAGTCTCATAGCTTTATTTTCCTCTGAATTTTTTGGCAGAATATTTTGTAGAGGAAGTATTAGCTATTTGAATTGAAGTCATTATTTTTCCTAAAAAATTCTTCTGGTTCTCTCTCTCTCTCTCTCTCTCTCTCTCTCTCTCTCTCTCTCTCTCTCTCTGTGTGTGTGTGTATGTGTATGTATAATGTTCACATTTGTGACTTTTTCTTGAGTTTATGTAAAATAAAGCTTATTGTTGATTTACTAGTCTCTGTAATAAACAGGCATTAGTTGTTTTCATTACTATTCAGACTTGTACCCCCTAGTCTCAGTGATTATAAGAGAAATGAATATCTATGATAGAAAAAATTAGATTATGTTTATTAAATGCATTAGTAGAAAAAAGAAAAGTTACAGTCATTACCTCAATTAGTAGATAAACTATAAGCATCATATAGACCAGGGAAACCCAGTGTCCAAACCATTCTCATTAAAAGAAATCACACAACTTCTCTGTTCATAATAATTTCAACATACTACAAACATCAGCAGAACACTCAGTTGTGTCAGTTAATTCTCTACTCATGTCTCAGTTCCTCATATGCTATTTACAAGATTATGATTCAGCTTACAGTTTATTTTTCTCTGTTTTATTCTAAGACTAAATTTTAAAAATGTTTCACTCTTGTCTTACCTTCCTTCTTCGTACCCTCACTAATCTCTCTGCCTTTTTTATTACAAGGATCATCCCTTCTAAGAATTCTCAGTAGCATCATGCTTTATCTAGCTCATATTAAATATCTTATATAGGTGCATCCTGGTGGAGTAGGGGTTGGGTGCAGTCCACATACATCTCAAGATCCTGGATTCATGTCCTGGAACTAACAGAAACAATCAAGATGAACAACTAAATAAAACAGAAAAAGTGCTTCTTCATCCTCTCTCTTCCTGCCTGCTGTCTCTGCTTACCTTCATCCCTTCCTGCACTTTTCCTTCAAATAATGTTCTATACAGATTTCCTCTACTAAGTATTATCATAATAACTGTAATCAACATATGTTTTTATTTTACTGGTTATGAAAGTTTTACCCAGAATTCATACTTGAGGAAATGGTAGATAAAACTTGTGCTAGATAAAGAAATAAGCAATTGCGTGATGACTATATGTGAACTTCTTATGTCCTCCCTAAACCTAGGTTCTCTTTGTTTCAGACTTCTCCATTGTGGTTGGGGTGCTGTTCCCAGTGGCTGTCATATTCGTGGTGGTTGCCATAGTGATAAGGCACCAAAGCACCAGAGGAAGGAAGAAGAAAGTCCAGAAGTAAGCCTTTATCTTGCTTTCAAGATTTCTCAGCACCTATTTTACTTTAAATTCAAGGGTATGACCCAAATATTCAATTTTAATTTTGGTTTACTTCAAATACTGTAAAATGAGTACAAAGGCATTTTTCTTGGGCCTGATATTAGGTAACCCTTTTACTGGGAAATTCTTCATAGCAAGATGTGTCCTTTTCTTTCTATTAATAGTTAATAATGAGAGTAATAATACTCATAAGAGATTTTAATTCTTATTATAATAACACAATAATTAGTATTTACTGATCATTATCTTTATGACAAACACTAGGTTATGTCCTTGTATATATGTGCTCTTATTTTATCATCAAAAGAACTTCATAAGGTAGCAATTATTATTTCCAATATGTATGTGAAAAGGTGTTATATATTCACCCTTACAATAATCTTACAAGGTCAGGAACTTCATATTTTTACTAGCATGGGAACCAAAGTTTAGAGAAGCTGACATGTTATAATCTTAGAAAGTAAGTGATGGAGCTTCGACTTGTGAACTTGATTAGCCATTGTTCCAAATGCAGTCTTGATACTACAATATCTTGCTAACATTACAGATTTATTCATAATGAGTTTTTAATAAATACTGAATGAATAAAATAAATCATTTAATTGATGGCATTATTTAGATAAAAGTTGGATTCTTGTTATTATTAGGAACCAGGTTTCTGTAGAGAATAAAAAAGAAAGTCAGCAGCGATGATTGTAAATTACAGATG
This sequence comes from Solenodon paradoxus, assembly GCA_004363575.1. Lineage (NCBI taxonomy): Eukaryota > Metazoa > Chordata > Mammalia > Eulipotyphla > Solenodontidae > Solenodon > Solenodon paradoxus. The sequence continues at coordinate 420,906 of RJWH01001083.1, forward strand.
AAGTATTCCTGAACCATCCCTAGGGAACAGATGAAAACCTGTAAAAAGTCAAGGATGCCTCAATAAGTAAAAGAAGCTGGAAAATGTCTATTTAGTATCCCCCTTGTTTCCCCCTCATGAGAAAGAAATGCTAAGTCAATTTCTGTGATATGCTCTCCATACAGGCCACTGTCCACTGGTACCAGTCCACGAAAGCAGAAGAGGAAAACACAGATGGTGAAGGCTGTTCAACCCCAAGAGGTGAACCATAGTTTGTATAGTATTTGCTGTGGGCCTCAGTTCAGTTTGTGATTCTCACTCATTATCTTCAACATTTATCTGCTTCTCTCTATGTATCTACTGATCTATCATATATCTATCTCTATCATCTATTTATTATCTATCTGTATATCTATCATCTATCTTCCATCTCTGTTATCTACTTATCCATCTATCATATGTCTACCACCTATCAATCAATCATCCATCCATCATCTACCTATATTTGTCATCCATCTTTTATACTAGGTAGTATGCTATAAGAATTGTGGACATTGTAACTATACATTCAGAAAGTTCTCCTTTGCCTTTTTTTTTAAATGAAAGAGTCTCCTGAAAATGCAAAGAGTGCTTTGCTGCAGTTCACAAATGCAGAGAATAAGAATGGCAGATACCAAAGCAGCACATCTGTTCTCTCTCTCCTCTCTCTTCTCTTCTCTTCTCCTTCCTTCTAACCTTCCCCACCTCCCTCTGTGTGGGTTCCTTCTTCCTTTACCAATTTCCCAATTGAAACGATATGCATATTTATACAGCACCATATGTAATATTATCTATCATCGATTTATCTATCTTTCATCTATCTATCATCTACCTGTCTGTATCCTTTAATTCCTGGTTATGGCCTGCGTGTTTGGAATTTTGAGCTGAATTTGGTTAGTGATAATGATTTCAATAATAATGTTTTTGATGGAAACTTCCTTTTGCTCATAATGCTTGAAAAGGTACTAAGCAGCAGCTGGGCCATAGTGATTTCCCATTTGGTTTCTTGGTGTCAATTTAGTTCTGATCTCCCAGGTCTTGTAAGCACTGTTTATTTGGAAACATAATTTAGGGAAAAAATAAATTCATTTTAGCATACTGTATTTTTTTTCTTTTTAGATGACTCAGATGAAGCTTCCTGCACCTGATTTGCCAGTAGAGGGTAGTGAGCCTTTAGCTTCTTTTGTAAGTTAGCACCGTCTCTTAACTACTTCTAGTCTAATTGGAAGAAAATGTTGCTGAAAGACATAACCCACAATGCCTGTTACTTCTTCACAAGAATGCTGAAATCTGACTGAATGTATTATCAAATATAGATTCTTCTGCAAAACTCTGAAAATACAAAATGTGAGAATGTGTGCCTTGACATTATACTCCTAAGTCTAACCCCTACACTTGGATACAGGCACTGAAAACCTGATATTTCATTAGAAGAATACGAATCTGCTACACAGAATGTCATATTCCTCATATATCTGTTGGAATTGGACTTATTTATGAATTGTGTGTGTGCTCATAAAGGAAAGCAATTGAATGGGTTGGTTTAGATTATTTTCTAGATTCATGGGTAGGTTCATACATTTTCTGTTTCTGAAAATGACTTAAGCTTTTATATTAAGCATACCTGTTTTTATGGTCCCATCTTTGATTTAAATTTTTGCTTTTTTTGCTAGCTGATGACAAAGCCAGATTTTCCACCACCACCAATTCCTACATCAGTATCATCTTCCTCTTTCCTTGTAAGTATTATGTTGTTACTGGTGATGTTTAAGTGTCACTTGTGTCCAATATGAGCAGTGTCTCTAAATTCGTGGGTTATTTATCAGAATATAAAGGCATGTCCTAGGTGCTCCTAGGCTTGCCTGAGATATCAGAGCATATTTGTGATAGGTATATCTGATCTATATATTAGCAGAGGTCAATGTTCTATTATGAAAAATTGTTATATAGAAATTATTGTTATTATATAGAAATGATAAATGATTCTGTTGTATAAGATAGATTTTCTTCTTCAAATGATAGGTTCTAGATGCTTATTTTGGAAGATATTAAATTTATATAAATATAAATTATATCTTATTTTCTTAAATATTATATAAGGTCTACATTAGTCATCTTTTTCTGTAGGCCGTAAGATATAAAAAAGACCACATATAGACAAACATGAATAAAAGTCAGTACTCATGAAATAAAAGGCATAGTTATTTATTCATCTGGTAGCTTTTTAGCATGTTTCTTTACACGTGATACTCTTGTAGATAAATGAAAAAGTACTGAAATTTAAGTTCCGCAAAAAATTTCTGCATTTTTAGTGGGAAAATAATCCATACATATGGAATACTTAATTCCTCATGTATTGTTTGTGCCATAATGAGTGATACTAATAAAAGAATATAGAGAGGGAAAAAAATGAATGGGGTCAAAATGGTAAAGGAGAAAGATCATTGACAAAGTAGCTGTGTAGACTACTGGGTGAATTTAAATGAGTAACAAGAAGGTAAGGAATTATTTAAATAAGGAAATAGGTATAGCTAACATAGGTAATGCATATCATTTCTAACAACACATCATTATTTTTATTCCTAATGTAGCACAGAGACAAAAATGTACTTCCCTCTGTTGTTTCCAAGAATAAGTCAATACCTACAGAAAAGGTAAGAGATTCAAGGTCAAACTAATATAATTGATTAACACTCCTGTTACCAGGGGAAAATGTTCTAACTATGTCTTCCTAAAGAAGTTCACAAAAAAAATGTGAAATTGTGGGAATAGTATTAACATAACATCTTCCTTCTTTTTGTGCAGTAATCAAAAGGGAAATGAGAGGATCTTCACTAGAAAGAGAGGATTTCAATATTCCTCATTTTCTCAAAAATGTTCCCCAGGAATAGCGATATGAAGGCAATTTCTTATAAAGTAATAACCCAGTATCTCATAACTCTTCTGACAATCTGCCTGTGGTCCTAATAGCCACATGGATATTTGAATTCCATTTTGGTGCTTTACTTTCTTCCTTTAGGGTTTTATTCCTTCATTGTGTTGTACCAAATAATCCCTAAAATAGGATGTATGACTACAGAGAATTGATCACCTAAAATTTTTTTGTCTATTTTAGGTCCCAAATCCAAAAGTTTGAAGCAACAGCTAAGCAAATATTGGTGAATGAATGGTCAATTTGGACAGCTAGACAATTTGGATCAAAGGGAAATATATTTGCTTTCTCACTATGATTTGCTCTTGATACTCAAGGAAGTTCATATTTTTTGATTCTTGGAGAAAATGGACAATTTTTTTTTTTTTCAAGAGAGACATAGTCTTGAGCATCTTTGTGTGAATTTAAATTTTCTGTTATCATGGGAAGGAAGATGATCCATACTCTTGGGAAAGAAGCTGGAATCTCTCATTAGGTGATTTCCTTAGCCCCTCCCTCTTTTTATTGTGATATTGACTAATATATGTTCAAATATTTTGAACATGTTGATTTTTCCATTTGGAAGGAATTAATCACACTTTAATGAAAACAGCCAGTGAAGAAAAGGAATTGAAGAAAACTGGGAGGGCTGGAAGAAAGTTGAACATTTATCATTAGACAATTAGCAACATCCTGATGTTTAAACAATTAGCTTATAAAATTAAAATCCTCAGTTAAGAAGAAAATTATGTAAACATTCTCTGATTTATATATCTCTTTCCTACATTTTTTTCTATAATCCTTATAACTGCATCATTTGAGATTTTCTACGGTTGAGTAAAGCTTATATTAATTTAAAGATACAGAGATTTGTAAAATTCAGTTAATGGCAAGGTTAAAGTGAACTTCACTTTCTAAGTACAAAAAGTTTTAGTTAAATGCACTAATAGCGTAAACTGGAGGTTGTAAACTGGCAGAGCCTGCAGAAATTGTCTGGACTGCAGATGTATTTTATTTGGCTTGAATAATTTTTGACCACATAGTATTTTTAAATGTTTTGAATTTATTGCCAATATTTATAAAATTAAGAGATCTTGTATAAGCATCTCGATTTCCAGCTATTTAAACATAATCATATGATTTGTCAACACTGGAATCACATTGCTCACAGCCATTGTCCGGAGAGTTGACTGGAAGTAAAACAAATGCTGTTGTTGTCCACCAAACAATATCCCTCTTCTTTAATTTCAGAAACCCAGCATTGTTCAATTGTCTATATTTTAGAAATTGAAATTCTGAGTTTATTTAGTGGATAAATCCCTATCTCTCTAAATTATTGTAATAATTTAATTTTTCTTACTAGTCATTGATTTGGAGGTGAATATATACTCCAATTTATTTTTTGATCAATGAAACAAGAGAAGAAATAAATATGTTGGTGAATTTTTAATACAGATTTCCTTGTCTCTTCCGGATGTTGCTCTTGGAAACCCTATCTGGTATTACTTCTGCCATGTTGCCATTATAAAGATAAGGCTGATACACTGAATAGAACAAGCAGAAAGATAGCAAGAATAAAATCTGGTGTCATAATGATGTTATTGAATTGGTGAATTACTAGCTTGCAATCACCCCACACTCTGTTGGGATTTACTGGTATATGATCAATAAAAATTCTTTATTATTCTAACCATTTGAGTTGGATTTTCTTTTATAACAGAAGACATCTTGATACAGTAGCTACTTCTATTTTAGGGTACATGCTTCCCACTTCATTTTTTCAGTTATATTTTTCATTGTATTTGGTTTACTCCACCCATTCTTCCATCACTGACTTGGCCCCTTGAGGAAATCATTTCCATAAGGGACTTTGTCCACAAGAAATTCATTTGTCCTTGAGTATAAGCTCACTCTAGCCTCAGAAGGGAAGCTCAGTCCCCAACAAACCCTAATTCTGCCTATCATTCTCAGGGAATGAGTCTTTGTTCCTGAGTGGAAATTGACTTTAAAAAACATTGAAATCATAACTTTATCTTCACTGTGAAGTTTCAGAAGACCCTGCCTTAAACCAGAAATAAAGTCCTCTTCTCTGTAAAACCATAATCTACTTGCAAGAAACCTATGAATATTTGCTGTTTCAGGGTTTATTTTTCATTATGTTTTAATTTCTGTCCTTGTCTCATTCTTTTTAATGTTATTAAAATGGAAATAGAGAGCCCACCAGTAGCAACCTATATGAAACAGGTAGAAATGGTCATATGCTCTCAAGGAGTGGCACCTGAATATTTCCCATAGGTTCTGAAATGACAGCACCAGGTTCCTGAGCAGAGGTATCAGAGATTTCTTATGAAAATATGTGACTGGTGGACAATGGTAGGCAAATCATTCTTTTATCATAAGACTTTGAACCCAAGTCAAACAAAGTTTCCTGTTGAGCTGAACTGTAGAACAATTTAAACAGTTTAAAGTAAAGACTTTGATTTCTGTCTTAACTGTAAGCTAAATCTTCAACTTAGTAACTTTAAAGGAATCCCGTTGATAACATTTAACCATCTCAAATGTGATATCAACCTTGTTTCTATCACTAGTTATTGTTTTTATTTTTTATCATTTTTACTTTATAAAAATCAATTATATGACATGTCCTGATGACTTAGTGGGTTAATTCACTGCAACAGGTATATCCCAATGTTCCTAGTTTAAAACCTGGGACTGGGTGAAAAAAAAACAAGATATATAACTAAATAAAATAAAGGTGCTTGTTCCTCCTGTCTCTTCCTGCCTGCCTGCTCACCTTTATTCCTTCCTGCACCTTGCCTTTAAAAAAATTCTTTCATTAAAAGAAGTTAATTATAGTCTTATCCAGGTACTTTATGACTGAGATACCATACACTTTCTCTAACTATGCCTTGGCACCTCACAAATTTACTGCTTTTTTTGAATTTGGGAATTCTTTTATGTCTGAGAGAAATAACAGTTTCGCATGAAAAAAAGCAAGCTTTAATTGCAATTGGAGAATTTGGAAAGGATGGAGTTAAGCTATGAAGCTGGTACAATGATACCTACATGGTAAGAACTGAGGGTGGTCTCCTTATAGCAACCAGCCATGTCCCTCAGTCCGAGAGCCTTCAAGAAAATGAATTCTATCAACAATTCCTGAATGAGTTTTAATAGCTCATACCCTATTTGAATCTTGGCAGTAGCCCCATAAGATAATAAATGTGTGTACTTCAAAGCTATTATGTTTGGGGAAATGTGTTATGCAGAAATAAATAACTAATATAAGTTTGGTAGATACCAAATGATTCAAATATTCCAGACAGGAGGGTTAATAGAATTAACCACTACATTTAGTAGGACTCCCATCATCTCAAAATTTTATCCATTCTTTCTCTCCCTATATCTTCTTTCACTTATTCTTCTCTATTTTTGAGAAGTACTAATTATCTGCTTAAGTTCTCTGATATCTGATCTGTTTTCTATATCATGTTTTCTCACTTTCATTGACCTGTTTCTTTGGTATTTTTGGAGACTTTATCATATGAATAATTTATCTTTCTGTATTTTCAATCCTCATTTTTACTTATTTTGTGACTTTTTATAGTTTCTCATATTTCCCTAATAACATTCTTTTCTTCCCTATCTCACTCGAGTGTTATGAAAATCTTCCAATTAACTGTTCTTGCCTCTTGCTTACTTACAAAGTTAATTAACAAAGAATATTTTGTCTAAACTTTGTTAGTGCTTCCCACAGTAACTATTTCTCAAAATTACATCATTTTTCAATCACTTAAGTATTAAGCTAACAGTCTTTTATGAACACAATATGTCATAGTTGTTATATTGTATTTACTAGTTGGTTTATCCTTGTATTTTAAAGGTTTTATATTTTTGATTATAAAGTCTATCTTTTAAGTTCAAGCTAAAGAATTTTGGGACACTAGCATTTTAAGAGTATTTTGGAAGCAGGTGGAGCAATGAACAAGTCTTGACTATTCTTTGCCCAGATTCTTGTTTCTCCTTAGCTAATGTGTTCTACCAGGACCAGACCAGCAGTGTCAAAGTCCTAGTGATGATATTGAGATCCATCTTATCAGGAAAGATACTGATTCATCATAAGAAAGCTTCCAACAAAGTATTTGCAAAAATCTTGACACCTCTGCTCTTGAATTACACCTAGTCTCTTTTACTCTTTCCACAAAAAATGCTTTCTCTTGATAATGACAATGTCACACCTGCTTTGCACACAGCACTGGGTGTCTTCTATACTGTTCAATATGGATACAATATCACTTTTACTTTATTATTATGTTAACTAAATAAAAATGTTTATGGAAGCCAAATTCCTAAAATAAGAAAATTGTGATAGGTAATATGTTGTGCAAGCATCTCCTTGTAGAAATTTAATTCTTTTCTCTAACAACTTGTATTAAAATACATTAAAAATTATTGTGGTAACAACATAGGACACCTTTCCTATTGGCAATAATAACTGTATGCTTTTCTTCCATGAGTTTGACTATTTTAGATGCCTCATGTAAGTGAAATTATGCTGTGTTTGTTCTGTAATTGACCTATTTCTCTTACCATAATGTCCTCCAGGTCCATTCATCTTGTTGCATATAAAAGAATTCCTTCCTTCCTTAAGACTGAACAAGATCCATTGCACTATTATAGCATTTAAAAAAAATCCATCCGTCCATTGATGGATATTTACAGTGTTTCAACATTTAGGGGCTTTATGAATAGTATTGCAGGTAACACAGGATTGTAGATACCTTTTTGGGGTCCTTATTTCAATTCTTTACGTAAATATCTAGAAGTGTAATTATTAAATAATTGGTAGTTCTAGTTTTAGGTTTTTGAGGAGTAGCCATACTGCTTTCCATAGTGGTTGCACTGATTTATAGTCCCACCAACAGTTAACCTTTTCCTCCACATCCTCACCAGAACTTATCTTTTTGGTAATAGCTATCTCAATAAGCATGAAGTGATATCTTATTGTGGTTTTGTGCCTTCTTGAAAAATTGCGAAGTGGAGCACCATTTAAAGTGCCTAATGTTCATTTTCATGTTTCCTTTGGGAAAATCTGTTCAGGTCCTTTCACCATTTTTTTAAAACCTGGTTATATGTTATTGTTTTGAAAACAAATATTAAAAGTTTACCATTGTAATTAATTTCAAGTTTACAGTTCAGTACCATTAAGTAAGATAATGTCTATTTAAATTGTTTCTCTGAATTGGTTTAGATAGCTTATATAAATGGAATTATACTGTATTTCTCCCTTTTTGTGACCACCTAATTTCACTTAGTATGATGTTTCAAGATTCATCCATATTGTAGACTATACCAGAATTCCATCATTTTAATACATTTATTTTCTTCTTGAAAGGGAGATAATTTCTGGAGTTTCATATCCTCATTCATATTAACATTGTGTTTATTCTTGCTTGTTTTCTAGTCAAATAATAATTGTTATTCTTTGTTTATATTTCTACTCATAGAAGATGAACATATTTTTAATTAGATCATTTTATTCCTAATAGTTTAGAACTTTTTTTAAAATCAAGATAATTGTTATACTTTTCTTATTAATAATTATGTTTAGGGTTCTTTTTTTAGCCTTAAAAAGCATCTCCATTAGTTCAGTGTTAAAACCCTTGGTGTGCAATCCTGATGAGAATAATAATTTAAGGAAATTCAGAAATTTACCTAAGTGAAAAATGAGGTGATCCCAATATAGTTACAGACAGTAGTGTTTTCCTGACTTCCCTGTAACTTCTAAGAAAGATAATCTCAGACTCTAAACTGTAAAAGTTATTGAATTTCTCACAGAGAATTTCCCTGTTTCATAGGCTAAATTGTCTGATTCAGGCGTAGCATTTTTTTTTTTTTAAGTCAATGTCTGTTAACAATTTTTCCTGGTAAACTCTAACTTCTTCAAAATAGCTCATTGAAATTTGTGTTTCTTTGGTGACGCATTGTAACTATAATTGGAATGAAATCTACAGAAGTCGATTCTAGGAAGAGATTGTTAGTTCTACTTTCCAATGACACAGCTAAGCAGATTCACCAGGAAAGCTGAAATGTGAGACAGGAAACCAGAGAGAGCTGAGAAAAATTAGATGTAAAGGATAAAAATAGGAAAAACTTTAAAAATAGTAGAAATATAGAGGAGAGAATCAGAAAAACATAACAATATGTGAAAGCAAAGACAATACTGGTTCTATTAATAACTACATTTTTGGATTTAGCAAATAATTTAAATTCTTTAAACCACTTTAAATTTTCTCATCTATAAAATGGAGTCCATAATTTATGATCTGTCATTTTCCAAAGACAATTTTCCCAGAACCATGTGAAGGCAATGTGAAAATGTCAAAAGAAAATGAGAAAATAAGAAAAAAGTCTGTGGTCTAGAACAGTAGACAGTGTGTATCTGCCATTGATCTATCACTAGAAAGACTCCATTTTGGATTTGTCACTGGTGAGGCCTCTTTCTACAGGCTATTATTTAGGACTTCTTTGGGGAGGAAGTATGGCGAAGTCTCTTTTTACTTGTGTATTTCATTTGTTTGTCTTTATTTTTCTTTGTTTTATCCTGCTTCTGAAGTGCATTTAGAATTTGTCTCCATATCCTAATCTCAGTCACAACTGTTTTAGATTTAAGGTGCCATGTGTAATGACATTGAATTTAATTTATTTTCGGGGAAATCAACAAGCACTGAATGCATAATGCTATCAGCAAAAACTAAAATTACAAAATTATAGCGACTTGTAAATTTGATGGCTTTTTAGAATATATGTGTGTGTGTATGAGTGTGTGTGTGTGTGTGTGTGTATGATTTCACTTAATCTTTCTAACAATCCCATGTGAAAATCATTGTCCTCATTTTACACATGAAAATACTAAGATAATGATGAGAATAGCTGGCCTTTTCTCTAGGTCACAAAGATAATAAGTTTTAGAACAGCAACTCAAGCTCAGTTTTTGAGACCAAGTTTTTAGATCCCTGCACACAGTCATACTACCTACAGAAAAACTATTTTGTGCAGAAAGTCACAGGTAATAGAGCAGGGAAATTCCATTTTATCTGAAACTATAATGTTTTCTATACAATGTCCCAGTATAATTTTAGTTGATGTTGTGGTCAAATTTTATGCTCTTTGTTCATTCCTGAAAATAACTTTTTATTTTTTTTTTGATTAGTTATTAGCACAGAGCTTGAGAAATAATAGGTTCTCAGGAAATTTTGTTTACCAAATGCCCTCCATCAAGATTCTGAATTTTTTAATTGTGAAATTCACATTTAACCTGCTTGCTTCCTTTCATTTTTATTTCAAACACTTCCCTATTTACAATGTGACACTGGGATAGGAAGATTAACCTATTTCCCTGCTGTTCAGGAACCCACGGTCTATTTCCAGAGTGGTATAAATAAACATAGAAATAAAATAACAACTAAAATAGAAATCACTAAAATACAAGCAGCAGATAGCCGAGAGGAAATGTTTGTAAGGGAAGGACATGAGTAGTTTCTCAAGGGATGTAACATTTAAATCTTATAGATGGCTAATCAAGTCACTAAAGGGAAAAGAGGAAAAGGACATTCTAGTGAGATAATGGAGTTCAACATAGCATGTATGGAGTCATGAGTCATAAAGTTTATTGAGGTAGGACAGAACCAAAGATTTTATTTGTTTATTTTAATTAAGTACTATTAAACATGGACACACACTTGTGCCATACACAAATTGAGGAAGCTTAACAAAAAGTATATAACACAAGAGAATGGTTTTAAGAGAATTAAAAAGCAAGAAATTTATAGAAATCTTATGGTCATGGGTCAGAGGATTCCCATGAACTATAAAACAAACAATCCTTTAAGTTGGATAAATGTGAGCACGAAGATTTACTTCAAACTCTCTAAAAACAAACAAAAGAAAACAAGATAAGTAAACAGAAATGATAGGAGACTCATCATATCCATAAAATAAAAAGAAACATATCCACAAGAATAAGAAAAATTACATAGCGCAAAGCCAGCTAACCAAATAAATAGCAATCAGTGTTTCAGAGGATTCTTCCTGCCTCTAAGATCTGAAAGTGTTCATGATGTTGTTTACTATTAAATCAACCTGAAGGAATTGCCTCTCCCCTTCGCCTGAGACTTCCCCTGGTGGGCTCTAAGTATCTCCCATTGCAGACTCTTGGCTACTTTCCCTAACGGATTAGAACAAACTGCAGCAAAAGCGACACACAGAACCAGTTTAGGGTATCTTGTCAAACTTTTCGCCAACAAATTCAGAACTTCTCACAGTAATGAAATAATTATTTCTAATGAAACTGCATCCCATCAATTAAGAGATCAAGTAATAAAGCTTATTCTTCAGGTAGAATGTCATATCACTACTGAACAACAACAACAGAAAATCACTAATATTTTCTCCTGTTTTTAACGTGCATTATGACTTATTTAAATTTACCATTGAAAGAATTTAATGTATGACAAGAGTATCTTTACACTAAGTGACATTGGTTGCATTTTGTAAAGTACATAACTATTAGTTTTAAATCTCTCCTTCACAGCTGACTTTCTGAAGCAAAATCTATTTTATTTTATATAGAATCATTCCTAAGTCCATTGGATTGATTCTCTTTTTTGGTCACTAAAATATATGTAGAATATTACAATATTTTGGCACACCCTGGTGGAGTAGCAATTAGGTCAATTAGGTCCTCCAAAGGACACAGGTCACATACCCCTAGTTCTAGTCCTAGGTCTGGGTCTGGAGTGGGGGCAGGGGTGGAGACAGGGAATAACCAGTGTGAATAACTAAAATAGAGTGCATCTTCAAAAAAAATTATATTTTCTTTTATACCAATGACTATCTGTGGTAAATTCTACTTAGAATAAACTAAGAGTAGAAAATTTACATATACATATATGTATATATGTACGCTTTTATATATTATATATATTTATAAATAAACATGCATATATATTTATATATGCATATATATGCATATATACAACATTATATATATATATACACACACATATATATATAATTTACTCATCTTCCAAAAAATAATACTGGAAGTATTTTTCACGTAGTAATGGTTCTTGACCAAAAGTGAATATTAAAATAATATGTCCTTTAATAAAAGTAAATGCCCCGTTTTATATCAATAGAATCTAAAAATAGGGTAAAGGAGTCAAACCATCAATGTTAAGTCAGTTCTAGGGAGGATCTTAATTTGAACTCTTGGTAAGAAACAAAGATTTTAATGAGAATTTCTCAGTCATAATTTGTTACCTATATCAAACCGCTATTATTTTCTTAAGAGAGCAATCAAATGTCATTTTCTATCTTGATTATTCATGCAAATACAAATAATAATAGAAACAATTTGATTATTAAAATATTTTAATACTTTAGTTCATCATTAATTTCAGCTTTTATCCAAAGCATTGTAATTGAGTTTTAAACAGAATATTTCACTGATGGTACTACCGATTGACCCTTGGAATTTAACTGGAGTAAAAAGAAACCAAAGTTAAATGTTAGAAACAAAGACTTTAGACTATCTTAAAAAAAATCAGTTTGTAAATAATGAAAAGAGGCAATATTTAGATGTGAGACTGAAACAAGGAACTAGAGAGACTTCATTTTTTGCTAGGCTATTTTTGTAACCACTTATGTTTAGGGTGGGACCTCTACTCTTGTAACCACTTAATGTTTAGGGTGGGACCTCTACTCTTGTAACCACTTGTGTTTAGGGTGGGACCTCTATTCTTGTAAACACTTATGTTTAGGGTGTGACCCCTACTTACAAAAACAACACTAAGTTATAAATACCCTCCACTGTCTTGGTTCAACAGGGTATAATTTGAGTCTGTTTCACTCTGTAAGGTTGCCGGCTAATAAACTCCTCCTAAATTCTCTGTAACTCTGGTATGTCTCTCTGATCTTGTTGGTTACTTTGGAACAAGACTATCATTTTCTGTCTTAGTGGTTAATGAGAGAATTTTGTATGAAAACATCAAAAATAACCAAGAAAACTGGTGAGTGTAGCAGAACCCACAGCGTTTTGGGATAGTCTGACCAACTGCAGCACCCCTTGGTTCACTCAGTCCCGTGTGTTTCCATGATCAAACAGAAAAAACAAAACCTTTTTAAAAATAGTTTCTACTTTCTAGAGACTGCTCTGAAACTCCTTAGTGCTCATCAGACATTCCTCCATCTCTTCAACCCCTGACAACCACTGATCCTTTTACTGTCTCCATAGTTTTCCATTTTCAAAGTGTCATGTATATATGTATACTTGACATTTTTGGAAGCAAGACGCTTGGGTACCTAAGCGAAGTCCAAGGAACAATTCAGCAGAGACTCAATCAGTGACACACGGAAACTTTATTAAAGGGAATGACACAGAGACAAGATTGGGGATACCTGTGTAAAGTAGGCTACTGTTCCTCAGGGCTGGGGTGGGGTCTTATGTAGCCTAAGGGTGGAATCTTCCAGGCAAGTACACCACAACAATTGTTTTCCTTAACTTCTGCTTGGGCGAGGTGTGGGTGGGGTGATGTCCCATAAATCCCGTAATAGTTGTTTTTATTTTCAACTTTCTATTTAATTGCTACAATTTTCTTTACATTCTTATGACTACGCAGCCTGTTCTGTCTTCCCATCCTTCCTCCTGTACCTGCCTTAACTTTAATTTGTTTCCCTTTGTTAACTGTGCCTCATCAGAATTGTACAATATGTAACATTTCAGAATGATTTATTTCACTCAGTAATAGGCATTGAAGTTTCCTACATGTCTTTTTAGTGCTTGAAAGCTCATTTATTGTTAGTACTAAATAAAATTGTATTTTGGGGATACATCATAGTTCTCCCTCTAGTCACCCACTAAGGAACATCCTGACTGCTTCCAAGTTGTGGCAATTATGAACAAAGCAGCTATAAGCACTCACGTGCAAGGCTCATGTAAACTTAATTTCTTTTTATTCTTTTGAGTATATACCAAGGAGAGCCATTGCCGGATCCTATACTAAGTGTGTGTTCTGTCAAACTCACTTCCACAGACTATATATACCATTTTTCTTTCTCACTAACAAAGAGTTTTGTTATCCCACATCCTCACCAGCGTTTGGTGTTTTCAGAGTTCTGAACTTAGGCCATTCTAATGAATGTTTACGTGTTACAAAGTGACCAACGAGATCAAAGAGACATGCCAGAATTTTAAGAGGAGATTTATCCCTGCCGGAGACTGTATGGGGTTTCACCCAAATCATACAATAATTTGTCAAAGCAACTCAGGGTTTATATAGACACACAGAGAAGCACAGGGAACAAAGGCAGTTGATAATCTGCAACTATGGTTGTTACAGGTTTCCATAGTAACGTGTTTGACATTTTCTGTTGTCTAAAATTCTCATTCTGCACGTCCGATTCATCCTGGGAGGTTCCAGGAACAGAACCGCTCACCCTTGAGCCCCCGGGTGGGCCGGGGTTTTGTGCACAAACTGGACCATACAGTTATCTCAACACTGATCGCCTAACTGAACTTTCTTATTTTGGGGCCTCAAGGCTGGCTTGTGAGCTAAGTCTTTACTTTCTTCCAATTCCTGCTTCATATGATATCAAATTATTTTAATTGGTAATTCCTAATGCCACATGATACAGAGCATTTTTCATATGACTTACTTGACAGATGCAGTCTTTTGAACCAATATAGGCATATTTTATTTTGTTACAACTGGAGATAATATCACAATAGAAATTATATTTGAGTCCCCTCATTTCTTTTCATTTCATGAATTTCCCACACATTGATACAGATGACCTCAAATAACCCTTCCATCAGCAATGTGAGGAGATTCATGCAACAGTGTCTCATCATCTGGGCCATGACCTATTTGGTTTAGACTTCTGCTTTCTTCTTACAATACAAAATGAGGAAGCAATGAGGATGAAAGGAAGCTTGGCCAATACAACTAGATTTTATATTTCAATAGTGGTTTTGGAAGGTCCACTGAATTAATGATCTAGGTCTAAGTACATTTAAAGGGAAAATAAAATACGTATGTCTTGTTTTCATTTTTAGAATTCCCGTGATTTCAAACAATTGATGATGTGACACATAGTTGTTTTTTTTTTTTCTTCAGTCCTAGAAGAACTAAGAAAATTGGAAGACGATCCCTGGAAGAAGGCAGGAGAGGGGGTGGCTTGGTACAAGAGGTTGTCTGGCAATTCTGTGAGAGTAGAGAGGAGTAGAAGATATTATTGTGCCTCTGACTGTTTGTCAACCTTATCTAGAATTCACGGTGCTCTTGAGTATAACTGCATCTGTTATAGCTCTCCTAGCCAAAAAAGCCAAATGTATGCTCTTCTGGAAGTATTATAGGCAGATTTATCATGCTTGCAGCCCCAGCTGGGATCCTTCCCCAAAATAAATTGAGCCCTGAATGAAAATGGAGGTACACTTATATAGGTTTAGAGAGACAAAAGGTGCAAATTAAGGTGGGAGTGACAAACGGGAACTCAAGTTAACTGTAAATTCTCCACATATGCATAAGATCCCCTAGCAAAGAATTAGGGAAGTTTGCTCTTATCAGCTCAGTGGTTGTCATGGCTACTAAAAAGGCTGGCAGGTCCCTCCTCCCTGTTCTGCATTCTAGTGATTTTCTTGGTGGAGGGGAAAACCGCAGCGGGAAAATGGCAGCTGATTTTTCTCTGACACAACAACTAGGATTAGTCCCGGTACATTTAGGAATAAAATCAGTGTAATAAGCAAGCCCTATAAAGTATGAAGCCAAGGAAAATAAGATTAATGACTTTAATGTCTGACAGTTGGTTTCTCACTCTTAACTTCTGAACCCACAAGGGAAGTGACATGTAAGGCATTTGCCTTACTAAGGCTGCTTCTCTGGGATTAAAAGGTGAAACTGACCTGAGAGCTGTCTGTGAGTCAGGAGTAACTGACTGGTTCTGTTATCTGAAGTTCTACACTCTCTGGGTGGGATTCAACTCCCCACTCCCAAAGCTTTTCCAGCCAGCAGTTTTTGAAGCTCCTCTTATCCATAGGTGCTGCTCAATAGAATTAACAATAGTGTCATTTAAATATGATAGCTGGTGTGCTTTGGTGGAGTAGAGGTTTGGTGCAATCTACATATATCCCAAGGTGCCCTGTTCAAGACCTGGGGTTGTGGGAAACAACTAGAATGAACAACCAAATAAAACAAAATAAATTGCTTCTTCCTCCTCTTTCTCTTCTTACCTGCCTGCCTCTGCTTGCCTTCATTCCTGCCTACACCTTTCTTTAAAAAATAAAAATAAAAAATAAAAATGAGCTAGCTGACCCAACATATTGAGGAACACAAACATTTCTAAAGAAAACCAGTATTAGGCATAGCTAAATATATTAAAAATATGAAAAGAACAAAACACAAAAAATGGAATCAAGGATCTACATTAGGCATAAAAGCTTAATAGTTGAAATATAGAATAAAACAGAAAAAAATGGTAGACCAGGAACAGGAAAGGTTAGGAACACATAAAATATTTAAACAAAATTCCAGTGAAACATTGCAGACATATTTGTGGCTAGACTCCTACTAAACAACAAAGGCCGAATGAAGAGTTTTGACTTTCACACTTAAGTTGTACCAAGTTCCACTGACCAGCAAACTGATGACATCAGACAAGTTTGAATGGAGGCTCACAGGTGGTAATTAGCATAACAGCCCTTCTCTCACCCTGTTTTCCTGGAAATAAAGTGCAGCCTTGACTTCTGCCCCTACCTGGGAATATTGAGCTATCACCCCCACTTACTGGTAAGGGTTTGCCTGAGTAGGTTCAATTAAAAGTGAAGATTTTCACCTCTTTGTTGTTGCAGTAAGTCCACCCTCCCTACCGTTGTCATGGTTTGGAATGCTTAACATAACACAAATGTCAGGTTTTTTGGTACACTTATACATAAGTTCAACACAATACTTAATCAAAATCTTGTCAGAACTTTTCCTCTAAACAGACAAGATTATACTAAAATCAACAGAGAAAAGTATAGAAAGTAGTACAGCTAAGACAGTCCTGAAAAAGTGAGAGGAATCAATGTATCAGGCTTCAAGTCATATTATACAGCTACAGTGATCTTGATTGTGAAGAACAGATAAATGGATAAGCACCCAGATAGGGAATCAAATAGACAATTAATAAAAACCCCACACAAATATACCCAATTGATTTTGACAAAGATGTAAAAGCATTTCAACAGAGGACAAAAAAGAAAACAAAACTACTAAACAAATAAAAACCCCACAACTTCACCCTAAGCTGTCCAACTTATACAAAAATTATTCAAAACAGAGTACAGACTTAAACAGAAAACAAATATATTAACAACTATAAACTTTGAGAACCACTGGTTGTAAACAAAGGAAAGTACATAGAAAAATGTTCAGGATATAGAATTAGACGAGAGGTTCTTATATACAATTCATGAAAGAAAAACTGATGTTAGATTTTATTACAATTAAAAACCTTTGCTCTGTAAAAATGCTTGTTAAGAAGACAAAAAGACAAGTCACAGACTGGGAGAAAATATTTGCAACTATGTTATCTGACAAAGGGAAATTATGTAGAATATTTAAATATTCTCACAATGAGACAACTAAATCTTGTTAGAACATGGGAAAAAGACATAAAGAGTCATTCTGCTGAAGATATATAGATAGAAATAATCACATAAAATATGTTCAAAATAATAATCAAATTTAAACCACTAATAAATAACTAAGGATTGGCCTGCCCTTGCAGCTTAACAGTCAGACTAGTACACACAGTTCCCAAGGGCCCAGGTTCATGACTGGGGGCCTGTGGGGAGTGGAAGGTGGGGACAACTAAATAAAATAAATAAAAATATCTCTTCCTACTCTCTCTTCTTACCTGCCTGCTCTCCTCATTCCTGCCTGCACCTTTCCTTAAAAAAAAAAAAAAAAAAAAAAGAATAATAACTACATACTTAACAGAATGACTAAAATTTTAAAATAATGACATCAAAAGTAGGCAAGAATGCTGAGAAACTGGATAGTTCCTACATTGTTGTTGAGAGTGATATAGGTACTCTGGAAAACTGACAATTACTTAAAAAACTAGAAATGCAACTAATAGATGACCAAACGATTGCACTGCTAAGCATGATCCCAGAGAAATGACAGTTAATGTTCCACAAACACATAACCTGAATGCTTATAGCAGTTTTATTTGGAGTGGTCAAAAATAGTCAGCAATTCAGATACCTCTCAATGGGGATTTATTCAACAAACTAGGTGCATTCATAACATAGGCTACCAATCAGGAATAAGAGACAATGAATTTTAAAATAATACAGCATTGGATGAATCTCCAGAAAACTATGCTGAGTGGGAAAAAATTTCCAAATGGCTATTACTATATAATTACACTTGCATGAATTTCCTGAAATGACAAAATTATAGAAATAAAGTACAAATGAGTAGAAATAGAGTAAAAGAAGGTATAAGGGATGGTGGAAAGTAATGTGGCTAAAAAAAGACAAAAGGAGGGATCCTTATAGGGATATAAATAGTGTGTATTCTTCAGTGTGTAAATATCAGTGTCATTATTTTATCATGCTGAAGTTTTACATGATGTTACCAGTGGAAATATATGGATAAATGGTATATGAAATCTCTCTGTATTATTTCTTATAAGATCATATCAAACTGCAGCTATCTCAAAATAAAAAGATTAAACTAAAAAGCATATACTAGAACTGATTTAAGAAATTCTGAATTTTCATGGATCTACTTAAAATTCAAATTTTTAGGTAAAAACCCCTCTCATAAAAATTCCTGCTCACTTGTTTTTGCTGGTAATTTCTATACAAAAATATAGGAAGAACTGTTCTGCAGAATGAGAGTTTTCTAAAGACATTATTTTAGAATATGGAGTGGGGTCTTCTATGGAGCTCATTTCCTAAGGTCCCCATAATGTTGCTATATCATAATCTTAAAAAGATATTTAGGAAAAGGAAATTTTAGGACAGTATCTTAAATTATCATTGATTCAAAACTCCCTAAGAAAATAGTAGCAAAGTAAAAGCAGTACTACATGAATATAATGTTACATGATGAATAAGTGGGTTTTATTCCAAGAATACAAGATTGGGTTAATACTGAAATGTCACATAATATAATTTACTTTATTGAAAAAGGATAAAAACTATAGAATCATCTTAATAAATTCTAAAATAGAATGTGACAAAAGCCAACACATTTCTGATAAAAATTCTTAACAAACTGTGAATAAAAGGGGAACTTCTCCATCCGTGAGAGGGATTCTAAAGAAACTTATAACTAGCAACATATTTATTGGTGACATTTTGAACATATTATATAAATATCTTTATAACGGTCATACCAGCTTGTCAATCATTACCAATTTGATCTATTGATTCCATGCAATATCATCAAAATCCCATCTAAATTTTTTTATAGAAATCAACATTGATTCTAAACTGATCTATAGAAAATGTAAAAGACCTGGAAGAATCAAAACAAACTTGTAAAAGAAGAAGAGAAAGTACTTGCATCACTTGAGTTCAAGTTTTTATTTTTATTTTTAATAAAACTGTTATAAAGTCAGGGAGGTGTTGGTGAAGAAGTAGACAAACAAACCCAGACATAGATGGTCAATCTATTTGTAATAAATTCATCAAGGTAATTTAGATAATGAATTGTAGTATTTATAAAAAATTACTGAAACAATGTTATAGCTACTAATTGGGGGAAAATTAAGAAATATCAGGAAAAGTAATTAAAGTAATAAAATAAGATTCTATTAGTTTAATGCCAAGGAGCTTGCCAGAAATCTGAGAGATGCTCAAAACTTCTACAGAAAAAAATTTATAAAGACTTTAGATATAAGAAAATAATTAGTAAACAAATGGAGAAAATGCCATGTCTTTGACAGAAGAGATATATTTTAAATGTATTTATTATCAAGATCATTGATCTATAGTTTCAGTAAAATTTCAATAAAATTCTCAGAAGTTTTTTTTTCCCTAAAATATGTATGCATGGAAAAGCATTGCAGTGGAAGAGAGATATAAAAATGGTTATACTCTTCTGATCAAGAGCCAGACTTAATTCCTTTACTACTCCAGCTTGGTGAGCTGGCCAAGGGTATATAGAGTAGGTCTAACCTTTAAGAGAACTCATGGATTTTGGTCCCCTAGAGTTTCAAGCCATTGTGATAGAAGTCTTCTTGCTATGAAGAAGGTTAAGTTAACTTGAGGGGAGGAGAGGGGAGAGGGGGACAGTTATTTTCAGGCCAACCCCTAACCATTTGAGCCAGTTCAATTGAAATCCCAAAGGCATTATAAACTGCCTATACCCTGTTCAAATTCCTGACGTACAGACTCAGATATAACAACAAAATCAATAATAATAATAATAATTAATAATATATTGCTGTTTTTAAACAACTGCTTTAGGATAAGTAGTGATAGAACAATGGATAAGTAAAACCATATATAGATTCAGTAAGATTATTTTAAAAAAGCATTCAGAAAGGAATGATGAACACAGAATCTAAGATAATGTTTAATTTAGATTTGGTAGGAAGGTAGATATATTAATCAGATGACTACTGGTTAAGTGCAGGTTATTGTTAAATGCTGTAGTTTTGTTTAGGGTGATGATCTTTTTAGATACTTACATATTATTGAAATTTAATAGGTAATAATTGAAATATTAATTTTCTTATGTAAAATTTGACTGTCTATGAACTGATAAGAATATGTTATGAGCTAAGTATGAAATAAGTTCACCCAGCTCTCTTCATATAATTTCAAATATGAAAAATTGGCTACTACAAATAGCAATGGTATAGTTGATTCTATAAAAGTTCAAATCTCAAACATGGTTAATTCTAATGTTTTCACTACCTTTTTTCCTTATTATTTTTCTTGTCTTCCATTGCCTTGAGTTAGAGAATTTTTATTAGTTATAAATACTTTCTCAAGGAAAAGGAAATACTCATTTAACCTCTTCTATTGCAACTGCAGAATGGTTTAGGGAAAGGTCAATGATTGTAACTTTGACAGGATGTAATATATCTTTCTTAAAATTAATATTTGTTCTATCAGAGAT
Organism: Solenodon paradoxus; assembly: GCA_004363575.1. Lineage (NCBI taxonomy): Eukaryota > Metazoa > Chordata > Mammalia > Eulipotyphla > Solenodontidae > Solenodon > Solenodon paradoxus. Next base: position 442,017 of record RJWH01001083.1, read on the forward strand.
ATTAATCTTATAGATGAGTTAAATCACAATGTTCCCTCAAGGAATTAGTTTAGATAAATATAAAAATTCAAGATGATGTATTCTTACAATAATTTTCTACAGAGACAGACTTTATAATAACAGCCACAACTGTGTAGTGGCTTTTAAGAAATATATTCTAAAGAATGGAGATTTCCTAAGAGCCTGTTTTAAAATGCAGCCTTGATTTATTGCCTAAATAAAGCTTTAGCAATAACAATTTAAAATAGAAAGCTCTTAACAAGCCCAAAGCTTAAATTGTTGTTTTGTATGTAGAAATATTTATCATCATTTTAAAATTATAGAGGTATAATATACATATTTAAAGAAGTACACAAAATGTCTAACAGCACAATTTAATGGATTTCATATATATCCCTTTTAAATATAATCTCCATTTTGGTGGTAAACAGTGTATTATATACAGATGTTGATTTACAATGATGTACGCTTTAAGCCTATATAGTGGAATGTTCCCTCAATAAATTTCTTTTACAGAAGAAAAATAAATGTAATATTAGCTATTCCCTGGAAGCCCCAGTCTTCTCTCTCTCCAGTCACTACACTTTCCAAATGGTCTTTCCTTCACAAAGAAAACCTTTCATGATATCTAAAATAATAATTGGGTTTTGCTACTTCAAGAACACATTTTAGTAAAGTCTTAGAGTTGTCTTCTTTAAAAACATATTTTTTATATTTATCCATGATTCTGCATGCAGTATCTGTTATACTTTCATTGGTGTGTAGTTCTCCTTAATGCAATCTAGGATTGAGTTCACCAGAAACTAGTGTTGAATCTTTGTAAGGGTACAGTAATTCTGACTTGCTGTTACTAACAGAGTGCAGTCTTTCATAGAAGTCAACTAATCCTGAGGAATTTTTTAGACTCACCATCTTCTTGAAGGGACTCTTAATTCTATGTTTTCCTTTGTAGTACTATGAAAATGCTTAGATTCACATCAACTTCTTAACTTTTTAGCTGGAACCTCAAGTTGCCAAATGTGTAGAAGTGCATGTGAGGCGTGTGTCAAACTCACTTCTGTGTACTTCCTTTTTCTTTAGGATTTTGAACCTGTATTCCTTGCTGCCTTATGCCTTAGCTCTTCTCAATTCACTTCTCGTAGATTTTCAAGAATGAATGGAAAACCCTGTTGAATCTTCTCTCCTTTTGCTGAAATATCAAAAGACCTTAGTTCACCTTCAGACAAATTTGTCCTTCTTTGTCAGTATCTTTAACACCCATTATAATTGAAATCTCATTTTTCTTGCAATCACCTTTTTACCTTACACCCATTTTTAGTGATGTTTGTTACATGCTCCACATATTTCCCATGTGAGAAACTATTTGACCACCAAGTCTGGTTTTTAGCCTGTTATTTTTCTATTTTATTTACTTTGAGTCTCATGTTGCTCAGTTTTCATCTTGCATTCTTAATCATTTTTGGTATCTAATGAACATACAGTAAATTTGTGTGACATAGATATTAAGCACATATCCCTTTCCTCTGGATCATATATCTGATCCATTATACCAGGCTTTCTTACATAAAATGCAGTCATGTGACTAGGTTCTTGCTAGTGGAGTACCAGGCATATTATGCCATCATTCCCAAGCCTAGTCCCATACATGCTCCCCTTTTTCTCTTTGCCATCTTCCTTGACACTTCTGGTAACATTTCAAGAAACATGCTGGAAGTGGCAGGGACTCCATCACCCTGTATCTCTGTGGCTTTGTGGAGCAGAAACCCTTGCACTGATTGGATATTAAATAAATCATATTATGTGTATATTCACTGAGATTTGGAATTTACATGTTACTACTCTTGAATTATTTTTAATAAAGCACCATGTTATTTCTCTAAATTGATAAATTCAGCTATAATTTTAAAAGTGTTAGGATTTAATGACCCAAAACTGTACTCTCATTATAGTTCTTTAAATTTACCATAAGACAACTTTAATTCTAATGGCCATAAACCTTACTGTCATTTCAGATAATTTAGGTACCTACTCTATCTTTAATATGAAACTTGTACATCTAATTCTTTATGTAATTTATGATCTTAGTTATTTAATCATTATTCATTTCTAGCTCTCCTTAGTCAACTACCCATCCATTGTTCACAAAAATTTTTCAAACCATCTCTTCCCATCATATTCTCCCTTAAACCACTAATTTTTAACTTTTCATATTCTTTGAGTAGACTTCTTTCATGAGTCAGTTGAAGTAGTCCTAGATCTCTCACAAAAAAAATACATGAACTCTTTAAGTTCTTATATCAAGCACTGCTTCTCCTACCTCAATGACTTCAGAGACATATAATACACTTGGTGTGATTTGAAGTACATCACGTACCCTATTGAACCATCTATGAAATGGAAATCATAAACTTTGAACTACTTAGATCTATGGTTATTATGACCAAAATATGACAATGTATGTGAATGTATGCAATGCATCTTTGCATATTAATGGGTTATTGCAATGTTGTTCATTTTGCAGGTTGTTTTCATGTCTACTTAGCCATTTAACATCTTCCTTAAGTAATCAAATGTTTTATTATGTTTTATTAAATTTCTCAGAATGTTAAGTCATAAGTTTTATGGGAGCAAAATTCTCTGTGGTCAGGATGTTGGTCATTATTTTCTAGATTTATGATCATAAATTAAATCCTGTGTTTAACCAATCCCTGGATATTGTATTCATAAATATTGATACATATGCCATTTCTCATTGCCTCCAAATGCATCAAGTAAACTATGTCTTCTCTTTGTTTCCACATCTTTAATTCATACTCTGATATTCAGCTATCTAATAAACAACCTCAAATCCCAAGCTGAAAGTTCAGTTTACGAACTCTTTTCTTGGTGCATATTTTCAATGAAAATGTTTGATAATCTGTTATTGTTAAGGTGCTGTTCTCATGAAAGGTATGTCAGGAGATGTGTTACAGATTAAATAAACTACAACTCCTATCAAGTGACAAAACTGGAAGATATCATTGTTTAAGCTGACCCTTAGAACTAGTTTCAGATTTTTCTATCTCCCTCAGTTAATGATCCAATCAATTAACAATTCTGATATTTTGTGAACTAAATGTTTCTCAGATATGATATTCTTCTTTATTGCCATTAGTCTTTGCCTCTTCTTAGCATGAGCTGAGCATATCTCACAAGCTTTATGTCATATACTCATACTTTTTATGCTATGTTAAAGCCATGGAGAATGGATTGTATTTCTGCAAACATATTAATTTTCTGCATACCTGTAGCTTTTATCATATAGTTTCTCTCACCAGAATACCATTCTCCTATTTCTCTACCAACTAGCATTATCTGACTCTCCTCATTTACCAGATGATGTGCTTCTAATATCTAAATGAGCACAATGACCAAACCTCAATAATAATGTTTACTATTTGTATAAACTGCGTATATTTATAGATTTATCTCTATGATTAGCTTTATTGCAGCAATATATCAATAATAAGGATAGTATCAAGATCATCTTGGAATGCCCATAAATATAGTACTATTTTAGTGTAAATTCAAATTTAACATGATCTCAATGAGTGGTTAAATTATCTTGAAGTACTAACTATATAATTAATGAATAAAATTAATCTCCATTTAATGGACTCATGGGATTTTAGCAGCAGCAATAATTACAAAAGATAGTAAAAATAGCTCCAAAATGCTGAGACAGTGTCATCTGTCAACTGCATTTCCAACCACACTACTATAAAAGAACAGATGGAAATAAACATATTCTCAGAAATTAAAAAACAAACAAACATGAAAGTGATTACTCCAAGATAGCAGTGTCATCTACATAAGACAGAAAGTCATGATAATGACTAACTTGGGGTGAAAATCATGGTATAACTAAAATATTTTAAAACAACTTGTAAAGGGGGAAGCTGTGTGATGTAATAAGAGTTAAACATTTCTAGGTTTCTTGTTTTGTTGACTGGCAGCAACATTAATTAGAATTATATTTCGTTAAATTTTAATGTTCTCTACCACAGAACCAGCAAAAGAAATACTTAGCTGACTCACTAAAATATAGAAGAATAAAACAAAAACAAGGATAGACAGAGAGAGAGGTAATTATAAATCTTACAATCAAATAGAAATTCTCAAGTGTATTGGTTTAAAGAAATCTTAGCAGTGATAAGACTTAGATTTTCAGATCACAAAAATGCTGTAGCAACATGTGTAATTTGATAATAACTGAAAAATACTGAGTCGATGGATAACAAGAATTGCAAACTGAGTTTTCTTTTTACAGCTAAATAACACCATTTCTAGGAGACTGGTCTATAAAAGTAATCTGAAATGCAAAGAAATATTTTTGCAGACACCATGGAATATATGCATTCAGGTGATTAAAATCATTTATGTCTTAATATTTGATACCTTGAAAACATATTATAGCTTATCAGGTTATATCAGATTTATAAAACTTCATACAATAAAAACTAAAATTTCTAAAATATCATTGTTTTCTACTAGTATATAGAAAGAGATGCAGTATTTAAGGTCAAAATATTAACAAAACTCATTTCTTGATGTTGGGCCATCCAGTCATCTACTTTTTCCTCTCAACATTCTTTTTTGTTATCTAAAACCATTAAACTATATTATTTTTGTAAAGAGAGGAATATCGTTATTTTCCTGCAGTTGAATTCATTGTATACTTCAAATATGCACCATATTTAGTTGATACTAACAATAACAAGAGAATTTAATTTATACACTATATATAGTTTTGTGTGTACATGCCTTTGTATGTTACATAACATGGCTTTTATGTGATGTTTAAGGTAGTTATTGATACCATCATCCCTCGTCACAGACAAGGAGACTGAAGGTCAGAGAGATGAACAATATGCTAACTTGTAAGAATTCAGTATGTGTATTATAGAGTCTATGTCCTCTGTGCCAATTTCCCAACATAGGTACATACTATTTATATATTGTCTAAATCTGTAGGTCAATATTTATAAGCTTACTAAACAGCAGTAGCGATGGTTCAGCATGGTGAGTATTCAAGTACGCACACAGGCATCTCCTCCATCTTAGTTGGGCCGTTCCCATCACTGTACACACGCTGGGGTCGAGCGGTTGTCCAGATGTCCTTCCTTAACAAACTGTAACCACAGACATAAACACCTCTCAGAAATGAGGAACAATCTCATGATTAAAACACTGCAATTCTTGGCAATGTCCTAATAGTATTAAACACAGTTCCCATTCTCACAGTGCAAAGAGAAGCTGTGGAAGATAAAATCGGACACTTGACCAGACCACATGTGAATACTGTGTGGGACTCCTCAGCCACCTGCAGTAACCAACATGCCACTGGTCTTGCTCTCCGTACTCTGGCTCATTGTTCAAGCTCAAGGTAAGCACTAATATATTGATATTTTATATAAAAGTCAAATTATTTAATGAATGTTTAAAGTACCCTTAAGAAAATACCATTTTCACACAACTCAAAGATCACTACTGTGCATTTTGATCTTTTTACTCAAACTTCAGAAACTCTTTGTTCATAGTCAAGGAGTCTAGTTAGAAGGTTCGGAAATGTTATCTCTCATTCAATAAACTTACTAGTCCTATTATTTTATATTCTACAGTATGTTCCAAATGACACCAGAGAAATAAATTCCAGACCAGAAATCAAGAATTTCCTAGTCATCTCCAATGTTGTCTGGAAAGACATGAGTATTTCCTACCCTATAAAAATACAATCATTTTATCTCAAGACACAATATGGCTAAAGCCTGTACTAAGTGAGTGACAAGAAGGAAATTTAAGTAAAATTAGAATTAAATTAGATATAATTGTATTATTAAGCAAAATTTAAATCAATTAAACAACTGAGCAGTAAGTTCTAGAGTTGTGACTCAAAATTATTAAAAGTACTCTCATTTCAAACCTACACTTCATTCCATTTTTATGATTCATACTCTCTTTTGATAAAGAACTTTCAGTGATACATTTATAAACTTCCTGTTTTCTTGTGTAATTATTCCCTCTTATAACAGCATCATGCAGAAACTTGGGGGATGACTAGAAGAGAATTCTTGTTTTGCAATTTCCCTCCAGGTTCTCCACATCAACCAGTGTTGGTTGCTTGGTGTCTCTAAGGGCACCCTGACAGATGTACTGAGTGAGAAATTGTCTCTAAACACAGACACTAATCTATGGAAGTGGGAGCACTTAAAAATAAGACTAAATGTATATGGATGATTGAACAAATTTTAAAAAGTACGTCTGCCATCTCTCTAGAATTGTGCCAAATAATTTGATAAATTTATGTTATTACATTTTGATATGAATCTGTTTTAGAAAAATAAATTGATCAAAAGGCAAAGTGACTTACAAGGTTATCTAATTATACTTCTAACCACATCTTTTGGCTCCAATATCAGTTCTCCTACTATATGCAAGCAAAATAGAAATTTGTCTAAATAATGCAATTCCAAGTACATCAAGAAGGACATTTAGTCTTTAAAAATTTGCCTCCTTGTTCTCTGATGCTTTAAAATTGCTCCAGTAGAATACAAAAGCTTCATTTCCTGTGAACTCTACAGTATGAAGACAAATACTATTGAGAGAAGGAACTAGTGGCTTTATTGTCACATTGAGAAATAAAATAGCATCTAGTGAAGTCTTTCCTAAGAATTAAGTATTGTCAGTATATGAGAAATTCACTTTTGGAAGGGATAGAAATCCCCAGGGGAGTGCACCACACTAGGAAAAAGACAAAGGAAATAAAACAGTGCCTGAGGACACTGAAAGAAGAATTCATAATTCTGAAGAAGGTTATAGAGGAAAGAGGAACCACATTGCTGCAAGCAAACTTCCTGGCAATTAAAACATCTGTTCTAATCTAAGCTCTTCCCTTTCTGGGTTTGACAACCCAGGAGTTTATGTATATTGAGGATTATCCAAAGTATTGTTTCACCATTGTCAAACCTTTCCAGAATGGGAGGAGACAGCAAAAGGAAAATTCTTTGTTATCAAAGTGGAGGTAGAAGAATTAACTTATTTTTAATGTGAATTCAGTCTTCCATACCATTTCAGAAAACCAAATTTAAAAAAAAATCACAGATTTTATATCAATATTATCTCTTTCTATAGCAATATCCATAAAACAAACACACAAATCAGAGCTCTATGAAATAGTTCATCCTAAGAAACTACATATTTTACGCAGAAGAGAGATACAGAACAACGAGACCAAGAAATATGACCAAGAGGTAAGAGATGTGAATGACTGTGGTAGATTTCACAATTATTTGAAAGACATAAAGAGTCTTTTAAAAACAGAAAGATGTCATAGTCCACATCAATAGTTTAATCTTTAAACCCACTTATAAATCTCCCTGTTGACAGGCAAAGACTACAGGATTTGTTGGAATGCCTTATAACTAAGAAGCAGGGATGCTTCGCTTGATCAAAAGGAATGCAATTTCTTAGCCATTTCTCCAAGTGTGTATTGGGGTGAGCAGTCAAGGGTGGGGAAGGGGGAAGGGGCACAAGCAAGGCAGTCATTTTTGCCAAGGCTCACCAACCTATGTGTTTTCCCTACCCTCATTTTGGCCACCCCTAACATTCCTTTTTGTCTATAATGCAGAATGCAGCATTATCTCATTAGTCACATGATTTTTTAAAACGTATTGAGAATATTAAGCCTTTGACTATTTTATCGTTGCAAATATTTCCTACATTTTTTTGATTCCAATTCTTAGTAGGTTTTTGATTGATTTTCTTTAGTATATTTGCTTTGGTTTTAAAGTAAGAGAAATATATATCTTATTATTATCCTATTAGTGATCTATTAAGGTACATAGAAAAGTATAGTGTACATTAAGGCAAATAGTAAATTCTTATCACACATAGTAGAGATAAGTTTAATCTGAAAGTATTATTCTGTTATTGTACTGTTTGTAAATCTATCTTAATGTATAATTTATATTTTATTTGACATATTTTAAAGGCATAAGAAAATTGCTTTTCTCCTGCTTGCATTTATAATTATCTTTTCTATGTACTCTATGTACTACATACATCATTATAATAATTTTAGACTAAAAATAAGCATTTATTTTATGAAAACGTTTTTAGGAAACAAATGAACCTGAACTTCATTATCAGATTATATTAAGTGGAGAAGAAATCATTCTTCATCTACAAAAAACCAAGTAAGTTGTGCTTCCTGAAGGTTGAATCAGTGGATTACAGTAAGAGTATGTGATAAAAATAAATCTCCTTGAGGTTCTATTTAGTGTGATTTGAGATCAAAGTCATGAAGCACATTGAGTTTTAGATATTATTAGCTTGTGCTGATATTATCTAAGAAATATTACACTTTTCTAGGAATTATAAAACAAAGAGAGCTGTACATATTTTATAAATTTATTTCTTCCTTGATGCTTCTTGGAATTTACTGAAAGTATTTTCCACTCAGATAACTCAAACGCTTTATATGGATTTCCATTATTTTTATAAGAACATATGTCAAAGGCACATGGCCTTGATATAGATCTTAGCAAATAGAGCTCGACCAAGTTCTACTGGTGAACTTCTCCCTGAATGCAATGGTCATTTATGCTTATTTGTGACTCTCATCACATTTAAGAAATTCTGCAGAGACTGTGTACTTCATGCAGTTTTCAAGATATAACAAATTTGCAATATTCCAAAATAACCACTTTAAAAATAGAAAATCTGTAACTGAAGAATAGCTGAGGTCAGTCATTTCTTCTACCAGATTTGACAAATATAGCTAATGTTTTGATTTGCTTAAGCAGCAAAGTTCAAATTTTGGTCAGAATGTCAGCTCTGTCTCATTGTAGACATTATCATTTATTAAGATTTAAGAATTTGTCAGAAAAATGAGCATTTATTACCACCATGAATTTATTGGACAACTTTCTGCTCTCTACAGGCATCTCCTTGGGCCAGACTACACTGAAACCCATTACTCACCCACAGGAGAGGAAATCACCACAAGCCCTGAGAACATAGTAGGTTCTAATTGCTTTCTGGAATCTGCCACTTAGGTTATTAAATTCGTAGATCCAAACACAACTTTAAAAAAAAATAAAGGACTTAAAAGCAAGGTGCTCATCTATGACCAATGAGAAAACAGATAGTACATGATGGTCAGCTTTTTTAAAAGGTAGAACAGTAGGGTATTTCCAAATGTTGCATTTTTAAATTTCCCTTTCAAGTATTTAATTTTTTTTAATTTTATGTTACAATTTAAAGAATTATAACTTTGAATTATTACATTAATTTAAGGTATACATCATTGTAAATTAAAATATGTATATAATACATTAAGTTTATCAAAAATCTTTCACAATCCTTCATTATATAATTAATCTCTTCATTCAATTTTTAGAAGTAATCAGTTTTCCCCTAGACCAACTTGTCATTAGGTTAGAAATATTCACCCCCACAGATCATTGAAATTTCATGTGGCTATTTGATATTTTCTGGCAATATGTATTTTTTCTGGGGACAGCAACAGAATGTTAATTATATAATCAATAAAATGTATATCTGAGTAAACCACCATCCTGTGGATAATGCTAGAAATTAGACATCAACCATGTAAAATCAAAAGGGACAAGGGAAGAATAGGAGAGAATACAAAAATGTCAATCATGGGATATTACCTAACTAGACGACTTTATGAGAGCCATCTCCATGGCATTTCAAAAATGCATATCTCTATTAAAAAATACAAGACATAAATATCTAAATCTTGGTTAACATTTATCTTTAAGAAAATTCATGTTCAATTATGAATGGCTTATAATACCTAACTTAGAATTTTTTTCTAAATATTCTGCAATAAAACATTTATGAGTTTTTCAGATAAACAAGTTTTTCAAATAAAAGTAAAACACAGATGGAATATCAGAGCCTAGGACAAGTCAGTTCATTTTGAACAAGAGTTTATTTATTTAACTTTCTTAGAAAATTCTACATAAGTGACTCCTACCTTGCATATAAGGAGCACCAACCATGACTGATCTTTAATGGTAGACAAATTCTTGTTTTTTTTATGCTGGCAAAGAATTCCACTGCACACCAATTAAAAGGTGAGTGGGACAAGTTCATATGAAGGACTCAGGAATGGAGTCTTCTCTGGAAGACTCTGACATCTAGAAAAATGGGCACCTAATTTTACTGATATGTCATGGTTGATGTCTTAGGGACTCAGCATGGGAATATCCAAAATCTCAAAAACTGACCCTCAAACCTAAGCATTCTCCAAGGGTATTCTGAATAAAGGTTGGGGATGGAGCTTCCTATTTTTCAGAGATACAGCTTCCAATTTCAACATGAGCCCACTTATGTTCAATTTTACTAGACTTCTTTATAATGAGCATTTATTATCCAAAGGACACTTCAGTCATCCATTGTAGAGGATTTCCAGAGTCTCATGGAGGAACAATTTATAAACCTCTGAGATTCTCATTGTTTTGTTTCTGGAAATTCGTCTGGTCACAAACTTGAAGAACTTAGCAACATAGTCAAAATAAAGTTTTTATCACAACTGTGATACATTTATCCTTGTGGTTAAAAATTATTTCTTAACCATAATTCTTCTTTCAATCCTTAGGAACACTGCTTCTATGAAGGACATATCCTAAATGAGAAAGATTCTGTTGCCAGCATTAGTATTTGTGATGGGTTGAGGTGAGAGCCATTCATAAAAATATTAAACATCAAGTACCATTTTTATACAGAATTGCGTCTTCCTGGATATTATGTCATCTTATTATTTTGATAACATTCTCCCATTGCTAAAATGCTGAATAGATGTGGTAAAAGTGAAGACTAAAGCATTACCCTTGCAGTCATTTCATAATCTGCTGCTCTAGTAAAAGTTAGCCTTCAAATGTTTAAATAAGATATGACCTCCCGGACCTTGATGGTATCTGGATCCATGTCCGTGTGTATCCTCCTCTCTCCCTGAACCCATCCTACTTTATTTTCTTAAAAATTCTCCCCTGCAGTTACTCCAGTTGAACATAATTTTTTAAAGTGGAGGAAGGGGTACGTGCAGGTGCATGTATATGTGCGTTTGTGCGTGCCGTTCTTATTTACAATGGTAATTCTTGCCAATTAAGAACAATTTAGAAAGTAATAAAAAGCACAAATAAGAAAACAACCACAAAATTTTACCTGAGCCATCTCTAATATTGTTTTTTTTAATATTTTCAGTCTTTTATCCATGCAGACAAATTTATCTTTCACACAGTTAAAACATGAAATAAAGTACATCTTTCAACATGGTTCCTAACATGGTATCATAAGCCTTTTCCTATATCTTCAAATAACTTTGTAGGTGTAATTTCTAAAGCTTATCATGACTTTGTAACACTCCAACAAAAAGATTCATATTCTGTTTCTGAACTAATTTACTTGTTAAGAAGGGCTTTAAGCTATTATTGATCCTACCCTGTTCCTCTTATCTGTTCATTTTTCTTTCTCTCCTCAGGAGTCTTGGTATCTAAACCCACTTTTAGTCCATCCTCCATTATATTCCTAGGACTTGACAATATTATTTCTTATTATTATTCTTATTGCTAAATGAATAAATATGGAAAAGTACTATAATACTCAAAAATACTGTAATACTCCAAATTTGTTAAGTTCATGATTTAAATTCCAGTTTCTCTGAGATAGTCTTAATGATTCTTGTTCATAATTCTCTAGGTAAATAATACAGGCTTCATTTTAATACTGACAAATACTGTGATTATAGCTTCAATTAGGAAAAGATAGCTAGAAGGCCTATGAATGAACACTGTAAATTTGAGTGTGTGTGTGTTGGGGGGGGTATTACTCCAGTTTGGTCAACATATAAGACTTTGTTTGATAGAAAATCCTGAAAAAGAAGTTTTCTCTGTATCTCACAGGGGTTACTTCACACATCATGATCAAAGATACATGATAAAACCTTTGAAAATCACAGACCAGGAAGAACATGCTGTTTTCACAGATAATCAGGAAGAGAAGGAACTAAATAACCACACTTGCAATGTGAGAAATATTGGCAGGAAAAAAGGCATTATTCGAAACCCAAGGTCACTCAGGAGCCCAGAAGTAAGTATAGTTTCCTTAGTCCTCATTTATTTTAGATGTCTCAGCAGTGATACATGGTTTATGAATGTGCTCAGCAGTGCTTAATATATGTAAAGTTTGTAATTGGTTTACTTATTGTTCACTTCAATTTTCCTCTAAGGAGAAAAATCTCTTCATAAATGTTTCAAATCTTTTAGGATAAAGATATTTATTAACAATGCTTTTCTTCATACTTTTTGTACAGGAAGAAGCATTTCTTCAGGGTGAGAAATACATTGATCTCTTTTTGGTGCTGGATAATGCCTTTGTGAGTATAAAACCTGTATTTCTTGACAAGTTAAGCCAGTTTTCAAGTATTCTTATCAAGAAAGCACAAGCAATAAACTATTCTAGCTAAAAATATAGAGACTGTCCATCTGATTGTCTTGTCTGTTCTATCTGCCTTGCCAGCAATAATTTTCACTCACCCACTCCCTTCAATATTCTTTGCCTGTTGCTGTCAAAATATTCAGATATTGGCAATATACATTATATCAGATAACTATAGAGAATAAGTCACAATAATGAAAAATGAAAAAGGTATGATTATTAAAATATTTTATTTTCATGATATCATATAGATACCAAACTACATAAGTTTTGCAAATTAAATATATACAAAAATATTAGAATTCTTACTTCTAACAAAGAATGCTTTATAAACAAACTTTAATAATAATTCATTGATTTTAAAACATTGCAGATATAAATTAATTTATTCAGTTTTAAAATGAGCATTAAAATGTTATAGCAATACTTAATTATTTTCTTAAAATAAATTTTGCTAAAGCAGAGTCTTATATAAGGTAGACATGGAGTTAACAGAAGTTCATTCACTTCAAAACATGTATCTTTTCTTAAAATGGGAAATTCTTCATCACATCAGCTTTCTCTCTTTGGTTTTCAATTTTAAGTATCTTTTGCATTTGATGTTTTACAGTATAACATGTATAACAGGAATCTAACTTTGATAAGAAGCATTGTGTTTGATGTGATGAATCTGCTCAATGTGGTAAGTTTTCTTATAAACAAGTGTTTTCACATGGGAATCTGGGACTTGCCTACTTTTTCACCAAATAAGAATTTGGGAGGTCACAATGGTCAGATGTTTGGGAAAATTTAAAAGACAAGCATGAATCTCAAAGTAAAATCACATATACTGTAGCAAAAGCAACTTCTAGATCAATGGGCTACATTTACATTTGTGATCAGCAAAAGATTTAAAACTCTAAAGACACCTTTAACATTTATCATGAAAAAAACGCTCTTTCCACAGATATACAGAACCATAGATGTTCAAGTCGTCCTAGTAGGCATGGAAATCTGGTCTGATGGTGATAAGATGAAGGTAGTACCCAAAGCAAGTGTCACTTTTAGCAACTTTCAGAATTGGCATCGTTCTAACCTGGGGAAAAAGAAGATCCATGACCATGCTCAGTTACTCAGGTGAGCACATGCTGGCCAGGGCCCAGTGTTACAGGGCAGAGTGGACAGTTATTCCAAATTTTCTCTGCAGGGATTTCTGCTCAATTATATCTCCCCAGTCAGTTGCCAGAGACCCTGAATTTCTTCCATTAGCAATTCACCTGTGAGATTGTTGGAGACCTATATCAGATCAATAAAGTGAACTCCTGGATGTGGGATAACTATCTGTAATTATATTGTACTATTGATAGAATAGGAAAAGAGTTCCTGAAGACCCGTGATACAAAAAAGGCTAAGGCAACAAGGAAATCTTCAAATCTACTAGAAAAAAGTCATCCATGTTTCCAACAATGCAGATTGTGACAACGTACCTATATTTTCCCACAGTGGAATTGACTTCAGCACTCAACACGTAGGACTGGTAGCCTCAAATTCCCTGTGTTCTCCATTCTCTGTTGCTGTCATTGAGGTTGGTAAACTAAGAGTAATGCTCCCTATAGTTCTATATCCTCTTTGAAGACCCGTATAATGCTTTATTCAGATTTAGCACAATTGACATTTGCTGAGTCAGAAAATAAACAGAGAAATGAACCAAATGGTAGATCATTGCCCTGAAGATTCCTTGTATTATGATACAGACTATCTCCTGACAGTGACCCTCCCAGAAAGCTTCACTTTTGGCTGGTGTTAATAAGAACAGGAATATTGAGCAGAAAATGAATTCAGTTTCCTTCTGTGACCCAGATTAATGTTTATAGAAGTCAGGCAAAATGCCTATGATAGGCAAAGCACTATCAATGTCATAGGCATCAGAGCAATAGCGTTTGGAGAACTTTACGGCATATTATGATAGCTAGTACTTTCTATAAGATTTTTGATTATCTTAATTTAACCATGGGTTACTAAGAATTTATCATTAGTTCAACACATATTTATTGAACACTGACTCAATGGATGGATTTACAGGAACCAACCATTTTGAATGTTTATTCAATATTTTACAATAGCCAATGACAGAGAAAGGAGCTCAGTGATATTTTCCACCTCTCGAACCTCTTTTAGCATTGAACATTGGCAACAATTAAAAATAACTGAATAAGATAGTAATGGATGTTTCTATTTTTTTCCAGGCTAAGAAAAAAAACAGTGTAACTCTTGTGGCAATGATGTCACATGAGTTGGGTCATGTCCTTGGTATGCCCGACCTTCCATTTTACACCAAGTGTCCCTCTGGAAGTTGTGTGATGAATAAATATTTGAGGTGAGGCTTTGTCACCCTCAAATAAAACCAAACCTTTAAATCCTAAAGAATTCAAATGTAGTGCATACAATTGGATAGGATGTTTTTTTATGTTTTTACAAAGGAATGGTATCTTACTAATTCAGTCTCAAATCTCTTGATACATGGGTTTTACCAACTATCAGGGGTTATTATTTGAGATTTCCAAATATGCCAAGATAGAGCTTATAAGTATAGTGACCATGCTATTTAAATAATGCTTAAAATAATTTTAACTCTAAAAAATGTATTTTATAAAATTATGTATCTAATTATGTATCTTATATGTCATTAACCAACTTCTATAGAATTATCTCCTGATCCCAGTCACTTTTCAAGTATTCGAAATAGAAAAATTAATAAAGCCTATTTAATTCTTGAAGTGCTCCTTAATAGGAAGAGAAATGTGTCCACAGAAACTCTGTAATTATTTCTTTTCACTTGTTCATTGCTATTATATCTTGCCTTTTACCACTTAGTAGCAAGAGAAGCAAATTAATGGTACAATTTCTTACTGATGCCATTTAGGACAGTACTGAATTCACAGGATTATTAAATCCTTCAGCTCTATAACTGGGTCTTTAGAGAAAAAAAATTCAGCTAATATAGTATGCCTGCTCTGTCTTATTCCACACATACTACCAAATTTGGAATTTTCATTGAACTAGGTAATATCATTAGACAAGTCATGATCTCATATTCTTTTATCACTTAAGTCATGATATTTCTGATTTTTCTTCTGTTTATAGTTCAAAATTCCCAAAAGATTTCAGCACATCCTGCCGTGAACATTTTGAAAGATACATGTTATCTCAAAAGCCAAAGTGCCTGCTGCAAGCCCCAATTCCTAAAAATATAATTACAAAAGCGGTGTGTGGGAACAAACTTCTGGAAGTGGGAGAGGAGTGTGACTGTGGCCCCACTAAGGTATGAAAGCATCTGAGATCTGCACATCCATTAGAAAGCTATCACAGCATGAGAACTGTGAAGTTCTCTTTTTCTTTCTTTTAAAGGAGCATAGTCTTTGAGAAATTATTTTCCGGGACAAGCCTGGCATCAGAGCAAAAAAAGTAAACTTGCATCTGTTTTTTAGTACTGATTTTCATCATTTCAAAAGGCCTTTCAAAAGCCAGTGTTTACGCTTATGACATGATTCCACAAAGCTTAATGTAACAAAGTAGACTATGAACTACAATATGTCACTTATGATCTTTCCTAGGTATATTAGTCAGAAATTCTAAATCACATGAAGTCACAGTCGATCATCTATTGAGTGGTAGTTATAACAGATCTAGAAATAAACACACAAAAACTTGGGTTTTTCTCAAGCTAGGTATAAAAAAAAAAAAAAACCCACAAAAAGCTATATAAAATGGGTTACTAACATAGAATATCTAAAACAAATATAATAATTCTGCTAATCTTCTAAAAAATCTGACTTCTTCAAGGCATCAGTATACTCTAAAGAGTGTCTCTGATAGAATGTTTACTAGCATTCTCACACAAGGTTTCTAAAAGAGAGCATTTCATTTTCTTAACAATCTTTTTTTAAGACTAAAATATGGTTAATATTTAGTTTTCATGTCAGAAATTTGGAAATATTCCTTTTTATATTTGCCAACTCCTTTATTATTTATAAAAAATCTGCAAAATACATTTTGCTATTATCCTAATTTAGGGAGTAGTGAAAGAAAAGTTAAGTAGGTAGTTCCAACGATACAAAGGTTTTTGGTGAAACCCATTGCAACCCAACATTTATCCTTTTTTAAAAAACATTCTATGGCAATAGCGAAGGTACATAAAGTCTACTCCCGTTTATTTTACAGAAATTGTAAGCAGTTTCATTATGTTAGAAGGTTGCATGGTGAAAATCATTTGCAAATACTCTAATCACAATGAGATGAAATTTTATAAAATCTTTGATACCTTATAAGTTAGACTTATGTGGTCTATCTCATTCTTGCTGGCTTACACCCCTCTATACTTTTTTTGTGGAAGACAATTGAAGTTCATAATCCAGGTGCTTCTAATTTTCAACAGGTAGATGGTATGTGTTCAGTGTGTATTGTCTATGGGATGTGTAAGAACTAATAGTATTTATGTCAGTCAACTCCTATATGTTGTTGATTTTTTTTCTTTATATAGTTGAACAAAACTAGAGTTCAGCCTTATGAAAAAAAAGTGAACTTTTAAACAGATGTTTATTTTCTTGATGAATAATCTAATTTTCCATCATCTGCTATGTTATTTCATTATTATTATATACAAACTTAGACACTTTTGGATTTAAAATAGTAATTACATCTATCATTCTAGATATTATTGCAAAGCTCTTTTACTGAATTTAACTGTACAATGCATCTTGATATCTTTAATAGCAAGTTTCTTTACTTTTTTTGTAGAATTTACGAGCAATTCTCTTATGTTTATTCTTCCATGCAGCTCTTGGTCTTTTTGGTCAGTTTGCCTACAAAACACAATTGAAATTCTAATTGAAATGCATTCAATTCATATTTCACTTTGAAGACCAGTAGCATTTTCACAGTATTAAACATTGTCTTAAAAGACAATTTCTTCTTAGGTTTCTCAGGAAAGTTATTATAAAGTTCTTTATTTAGTATTGGAAGTTTATTCTGAAACATTTTCTATTTTTCTATTTTATATATATATATTTGGCTTTTGGGTTCTTATATATTATTTTTTCCTGTCATGTCTTTATTTTAAACGATTATCCTAGTGATACACTTGATAATTTTAGAGTTAATACTGTTTTTTTTACCTAGAAATTTTTATCACATAAACATAATGAAGGTGTGAATATACTTTCCAATTATTATACTTTATCTTTTTCTTATCTGATACATTTGCCAGAATTTCCATAAAAATAAACTATAAATAATCCTTGTCTTATTCTTTATTTTATTGAATGTATTTTTAGTAGCTATCATAAAGATTTTCTTTATTGTCATGACTCATAATTCTGTTTATAGTTTACTTTTATATGCTTAAATAATTCAATAATGGCTGAATTTTTATCAACTAGCTTATCAATAACAATAATTTTAGTTTTTTTCTCTACTTTGTCTGATGGATTATATTACTTTATTTGGTGCAGCTGAGCCATACTTACTTTTAATAAACTGGTGTTTAGTGAATATTTTATTCAAACTTTTCCATCTATATGCATAAGTGAGAAAGTGTGTGTGTGTGTATGTGTATGTGTTTGTGCAAATATTTATTACCAGTTCTCAGTATCAGAATTATGTAGTCCTGGCAAAATGAACTGAAGATTTTTTTTCATTGTCAAACAATTGAATAGTATAGAAACATTCTCCAATAAAGTTTTTAGCTAATTAACATGCAATACCATATAGATCAAATTTAATTGGGGCTAATTGTTGAATAATATAATTTTTGTCCTTATAAGACATACTATTCATTGCTCTTAACATTTTTTTCCTATTAAATTGCCTTGTTCATTTTCATTGGTATTTGTATAGTGGAGCAACTTAGTTTAACTGTAAAATTTCTTTGCTATCCTGCATCAGAATTCTATGCATCAAGTCTAATTGATAGCAATAAAATACTAAACCCACTTTTCCAATTTGTGTGATTTAAAGGAATGCACCAATCTTTGCTGTGAGGCTGAGACCTGTATGTTCAAGCCAGGAGCTGATTGTGGAGATATTCTTAACCAAGTCATGTAAGATCTTTCTTTGGTTCAAATACTTTCTCAGTTTCACTTCAGATTTGAAAAAGATGTGCCCCTCAAATTTGTAATACATTAAAATACTATTTTACATTTTAAAAATGACTAAGTTTTAGAAAGGAAAAAAGTCACTATTATGAACATAAATAACTCAGTGTTGTGTGTATACTAACATGAGAAAAGTGACAACCTGGTCATCAGTGCAGTTAGGACTGCTGACATTTCTACACAAACTGAGTAAATGTCTGTTAGGTAGTTTAATACAAACTGAGAGAAGGAAAAGTAGATTAAAAAAAAATAACTGATGAGAAATTCTTTTTTTTGTGTGAATGAGAACTAATAGTTGTAATTCAGGGTTATCAGAAAATTATTAATGTTTAAGAACATAATATGAGAATTGATCATTTTATTCCTCTTTAAGTGTCTCAATAAGACATAACCCATGTATTGTTTCTGTTTCATACAACCCCAAATAAGTGAGCTTGAGGAACACAATTGCTCTGATTATGCTACTTGCTTTGGTGAAAAATAATTTCTAAACCTAAAAAGATCAACAATGCCATCAACAAAATTGCAAGTATGGGAATGAATCAGAATAAATTATGTGGAATGTTGTTCCTACCATATCCTAAATTTTGATTAAAACTGAAACTGCAGAGAGATCATAAATAAAATAATAGATTCAGCACTACACACAGTCTCTCCCTTGAGAAAGCACAAGCAAGGTAAAAAAAAAAAAAAAAAGAGCATAATTCATTCATTTATGAAGCAATAGTCAGCATGTCCAACATGAACCCCTGGTGTGAATCCACCCTACAGGAAATTCTGGAAACTGAATTCTTACATATCTATCAAAGAGACCAAAAGCATATCATTTCAAAACTTGTCCATACAACTCCTTGGGGGCTTAGAATATTGATGGATATGCCACACTGCTGGGTAATTTACTTCTTAGTATTGTGGAAATACAATTAGATGTAAATTTAGAACTTCAGTTATCTTCCTAGTTATGCCAAAAATCTAGCTGTGGGACTTTAAGCAAGTTATTTGATTAGTTTTATCTCATATAAAATGGTGCTAGTGATATTTTATCCTAGTCAGGTTGTTAGAATTATTCAAACCCTATCAATTTTCATTACCATTACTATATGACATTTCATAATTTATAATAACCATAACATTTACACTTTCTTTTTTTTTTTAATCAGAGATTGAATCAAAAAATATACTTCATTGAGATGCTACCTTGCCAGGGGAAGAATCAAGAAACTTAAACATGCCAGTAATCTTTGCATATGTTCACCTTTGTACTTACATTTTTATTTTATTTGTCATTATACTTCCTATATTTTCACCACTTCATAGAGAAGTTGTTACTTCTTTAAAACCTGATCTTCAGTATATTTTTAAGGATCATGACACTGCTGCATAGCTCATCAATGAATAGAAGAAATTAGCCATTGGTCTAAACACCTCATGTACCACTGAATAAGGCAGGTTCAATTGTAAAATTCCAGGTGCATTGTATTTTAACCCCACCTTCTAGTATAGCCTTTGAAAAATAAGAGTACTTGATGAGTAAAAATTTTGGTGGATGAAAGGCAAACAGAGCTCATGTGTCTTTTTTTACTCTTCACTATTCTACTTGCATTGTTGTGTTGCTGTGTGTGGGTATTTTTCTTTAGCATGTCGTGGCTAATGTGCATGTTATCAAATATATAGTCATTTGCACATCTCTTTCACCATCATCTATAATATTAATTTGGGGAAGTCTGCATACATAAATATAGTTTATATTTTTATTTAACCATCAAGGAATGCTTTATTTGGCTAAATTGTAGGACAATGAACCATAATATCAATAAATGAAAACATACATTTTTAAAATTGAGGTAACTTTGATTGACAAAATAATATGTTTAGATATGCAGGTTCACTATTCATCAAATATATAACACATTGTGTATCCTAACAAGTCACCAATAGTCTTCCACCACTGTGCATTGAACCCCCACCAGTCTTGCTCCCTCCTTCTACCCAAATCACTTCCCTGTGGTTAATCTCAGTTCTATTATCAAAGTCCATGAGTTGTTTTAATGTTAAGTCCATTCGTTAACTTTGTTTCTTTATGTTCCACATATGTTCTTGAAGTGCCAGTATTTGCCTTTCTCCTTTTGATTTAGGTCTCTTCAGATAATTATTTTGATTTCTATCAATAATGATACAACTATCAAGAGTTCATTTTTTAGGACTATTTAGTATTCTATTGTGTGTATATATCACTTTTTTATCCATTTATCTATCAAGAGATACATTTCCAATTCTTGGTTATTATAAACAGTGCTGCAATATACATGGGGTTCATTTACTTCTGAAAATTAGTGTTTTTGTGTTTGGGAAGATACCTATCTAGAAATAGGATGATTTCCATTCTAAGTTTTTGAGGACTCTCCCTAATGATTTCCAAAATGTTTCCACAATTTTGCATTACCACCAACAGCATAAAAATGTCTCCTTTCTCCATATCCTTACCAATATTTATTGTTCCAAGTCTTTTGTATGAAAGCCAATATCACAAGTCTAAGGTGTTATTTCATTGTTTTGATTTTCATTTCCCTAAAGAAGAGAGGAGAAATAGTTTTTGTGTGTGCGTGTGTGTATATATACCTATTATCTATATAGATATATAGATATATATCTATATAGATATTACGTCAGATAGATGATGTGCAAATACTTTCTCCCAGTCAGTAAGATGTATTTTTGCTTTGGTGATAAGTTTCTTTCACTGTGCAGAAGGATTTTGATTTGTCATAGTCCTGTTTGTTTAGTTTTGGTTTTGTTTTCCTTGCTGCTATAATTAAGTCTCCAAACATCTCTCTAAGACCAATGTATGGAATGTATTGCCTATGTTTTTTCTAGGTATTTTATAGTTTCCAACCTTATGTTCAAGTTTCTAATCTACTTTAAATTAAATTTTGTGTGTCATCTTAGAGAGTGGTCTAGATGCATTATTTTGTATATGGCTGTCCAGTTTTCTCGACATTTTCACACAAGGCACAAAAAAAGAGAACAAGCCACAGTACCAGCAGAAACTACTGGTAAGAGAGAGTTGGGAATATCCTGGAATTGTTGAGAATCATTCTCACTAAAACACACTCCTCACTAAGGTTTAGGTTTTAACTGGGTTTTAACCATAACAAGGAGTTGCTTACAGGCCCTGGGTTCTGAAAACTTGTCTTTTTGAGGCTTTTTGTGTGATTATTTTCAAACATGAATATTTTATGACTTGTAGATTTGCATTAAGTGTTAAACAGCACATACTTAGAGGACTTTCCCTCTGATCATTAGACAATATTGTCACAGAGAACCAGATGGCACTATATGAAGATGAGGGGAAAAGTCACATCATCTCTTAAGGCCCACAATGAAGACTTGAGGCCATTCACACAAAACTAGATATTACCCTGATGTTTCTTTATCTAAATATTTTAATAATTACTTAAAATTTTACTTACATTTCCATTGATCTCTATGCCAAAAGTTTGGGCTCTGAATTAACAGCCTTCCAGGTCCCTGCTTGCTACTGTTGGCTATCTGTCCCTGCACTGCTTCACCACTATGTGGATTTTGCAAACCAGTGTTACAGTGAAGGCCTCCAGTCAATGTGGTTGACTAGCTAGGGCCCAGGGACAGAGCTTGCCAATATTTCCACTGTCTACTGGATTGGTATGCTGATTGCAGACAAATAAGTAATACATTATTTCATCAGCGAGATGGATTTATTCAGAAATAACAATGATAAATAGAAGTTGGAAGTATGGTCTTACAGTAACATGTATGTACTCTCTCAGAACAAAGGAGAAAAATCTTTAACGTAGATTTTGGAAAGAATGTCACAAACAAAGAGTTCTTTGAAGGAAATTCAAAGTCCAGAATATAATGGTTTCTCATTTGCTGGATTCTCACATTCTTTGATTAGCTAAGACTTTGCTGGGCAAGAAGAGTTTCCTCTTGTGGGAGATGCCTGGCAAGGCTCTTCCAATCTGATTGTCTAACATGCACTGATTACACCTGCCTGAATTCTCTTGTACTCTGCTGCTCTGACTTAAATAAGACTTCTGTATACACATTTTCACAAATAAAAACTTCCAGATAATCCCCCAAGGCAGAATGATTTCTTTAAGCATATTCCCCACACCCTCCACATTTGTCTGATGCTCAGGTAGAAGCTTCCTGTAATAAAACCACCTGAGCTGCAGGGCTTATAGCCTGTGGTGTGTGGAAGAGAGCTATTACTGGCTCATGAGAGTTAATTGTCAAATTTTAAGCTAATCATATACATGTAAGCATTGTGAGCTGGTTTTGAAACACAACCTTTCTTTAAAAAAAGACCTGTATAAATTATATTAAAAGTTATATTGCAGTTATCCAATCATATATATGTATATATATAGGTATATATACATATATATAAAATCTATAATAAATTTCTCCCTTCATAGTTCATTTGGAGCTACTAACGTTACACTGAATACAAGTAAAGAAGAGCTGTGTAGTGTAGTATACAGTTATTTAATCACACAACTGTGACAGAACTAAACAACCAGAAGATTATAGTTTAGGACAATATAATATAACAAATATTATATAAAAGTATAGTATAATAAATATTATATATATGATAGGTATTTATGAGCGCTATGAACTCTGAGTGTGCCCTGTCAGGGCAAAGGGCAATTTACCCATTCCTCTGAGGTTTGGAATGATTGAACAAACACATGATCATCAGACAGGATTAATATAAGAAAAGATCAGACATGCATATTGGAAGAATTAAATGGTTGTAAATTCAAAGATTAAATGGAACAAACCAAAGACATAACCTGAGGAATGGGAAAAAGGTCCTGGGGTGTCATGTACAAGACTGCAAATTCTAAGGTAAGTGGTACATAACAAAGATTTACGTGTTGAAGAATTCTAAAAGGGTCCTGGGGTGTCAAGTAGTAAGAGCGCCTTCCCATAAAGGTATGACTACTTATGACAAAATCTTGCCTCTAAACTTTTTCCCTGCCTTAAGGTAGGTTTCTATGATAAAAGTTTATTTCTGGATCTGTTTCCATATCTAAGTCTCTATGTTAAGTTTAACAGTTTCTGTGGGTTAACCTTTAGTGCCATATACCATGGTGACACATATTGGAAAAAGCCTGCTCTGGGCATTGTAGAAAAAGCCTACTTGAATAATTTTGAAGAGTCTGATCCTAAAGAACAGTTTAATCATGGAGTTTTTAAATCATATACATGCATACAAACAGTCATTTCCTCCACGGCACATCAATGTTATCAGAAATTACAGGTCATGGGATAGGATGGATTCTATTAGCCTAGAAATATGATCGTCACCCTTTCTCCACTCTTTTCTCACCCACTGAGTAAGGTCCAGTTCAGTCTGGTCCTTTTCCTGCTAGTGTGTTTTCCCCCTAAAGTATCCTTTGTAGTTTTCTGAAATTTTCCTTGATTAGTGATACTCTAGTCTAAACTTGAGGTTTATGCCTATAACCTCAAAGGGAAAGTCTTGGTTTTTGTTACCTTCTCAAAAGGATGCTTTGTCTCAGTTACTTGAGACAGTATATAACCATATGGGCTTGGGAGTAGTGGTGAAATAAGGATGGATATTTCTAATTATGCTTAACAGTATCCAATGCCCAGAGTTGTTTTATATTGTGGGAAAGGGTATGTCTAACTCCAAGTTGCTTCATTAAATAAATCCCAAGTCCTTGCCTAGCTCCACTACATTGTTACATAATTCTAAGTGACTCCTTATATGTCATAACAAGATCTTAATCTTTAGAAAAATGTCTTGGAGAGTTGGACAATATTAGTGGTTGTGTGTAACTGACATTTGGCCAAATAACCATTTTAAATAAAATTTTTCCAGAGAATTTTTTAAGATTCATAGAATTATTCAGAAAAAAATTTACTAAAGCAAAGACTTAAATAGTATATGTAGACACCTCCAGATAGTTGACATGTTGATAGACTAAACACCTGGATATATTGCTTTTGATGCTTGACAATATACATACAGTCTAACCGCTAAATGTAACGTGTTTTTAACTTCTAGAAATTACTTTTCAAAAGCATAATTCTGTTTCCAACCAGATTTTCATTTTCAAAGGAAATCAAAACACCTCCATACATCTGTTCAATGCTATGAATTTTTCAATGTAATTTTTTACATCTCTCAACTACTTTAAGTCTTAATGAAATCAATAGAAGCATGCAAGAAAAACAGGAAGAATCTGTGGTCAAAGAGGTTGGTAGGTGATTTATTAAGTTTCTATAGAAAACTTATACTGTCATTAAGACTCAAACTCAAGTGCCTTAAGTCCTTACGGGTTACTTACATAATTTAGATTTTCACCATTTCTTCTTCCATTTTCTTCTTCCTTCCAGTAAGAGGTTAAAATTACCTCATATCTTATTAAATAAATA
The DNA here is from genome assembly GCA_004363575.1 of Solenodon paradoxus. Classification (NCBI taxonomy): domain Eukaryota; kingdom Metazoa; phylum Chordata; class Mammalia; order Eulipotyphla; family Solenodontidae; genus Solenodon; species Solenodon paradoxus. The sequence continues at coordinate 467,102 of RJWH01001083.1, forward strand.
AACCATTTCGTAAGGCATTCAAGTGGCACTGTATTTATTGATATTTACAATGCCATAAATCCTAACAATACATCATATGAATCAAAGAACAAATGTATTTAATTATTTGAGTTCCAAAGACGCTATTAGCCCCTTCTTTTCGCCATTCTTGATGAAAATTTATGGCACTAGGAGCTTATTTTTAAGGTGACAAACATTGCGAACAAATAAAATATAACTGAATGAAAGGATTAAAATATATATTATTGTAAGATACATATGATATTGACAATGTAATATATTAGGAGAAAATTGAGTGCATGAAAAGATAAATTATCTTTCCTTAGTGACTTAAAAACACCTGTCTTCAAATAAAGTCTTAAGGCTACAAATTAATAGATATATAATGGAAGCTACCTGAGTACTGTTGTATACAATGTTATTAAATAATAAATATGAACAATATATACAGCATAGTGTTTTTACTCAGAGAGTTTTTAATTTATTGGTAGTTAGTAATAATGCTCATTAAATACTTTTAGGATAAGAAAGCAAATACTTAGGTGAAAGATCGTGCGGAACATCCATAAGAACTGTAAAAGGTTAGAGCAATGAAGTATCTATGCAGACTGAAAGATTTGAGCAAGAGTTGCCAGAGAAGAATGGATTGACTTAGAGGAATGACATGGTTTAAAAAACCAAAGCTATAGAATTTGGGGTATTGGGAAAGATTCCAGAAAGTAATTAAGGTTTAGTGTAGAGAAGAAAATATATGAAACATGGATGAGCGGCCTGCCCTCTCCTGGTCCCAGACTTCAACATGACTTTGAGTAACATTGTCATAAGGTATATGTGGGATCACGTGAATGATAAATCACAGGTAGAATTCACTAAATGGGAAATGCATTTATTCTAGTGCTTTGACACTATTCTAGTTCATTGTCATATATCTTCTTAGTTCATTTTTATCACACTCACTTCAGCTTTATTTTCCATTGTGCAGAGGCTAATAACAGCATTCAGAAAGACTTTACCAATATCGTATGGCTAATAAATGGATAACTGGAGTTCACCTCAGATAAGACATTCTTTATCTAGTACAATACACTGAATTTTCAAAACATGAAAATTATATTATTTATTATAAATTTATTATCATTATAAATCATATCATTTATTTATTCTTATTAGAAACAAATAAGAAAGTAGCTAAAATCATCCTAATAAAAATTCTCTATATAGTTAAAAAGTTGTTGCCCCAAATCATCTTTTCATTGTTAAGATAATGATGAATGAAGATACTCTGAAGTGAAAAAAAATAAAGGGAGAACGTAAAGAGACTTTGCTCAACGTGGTACTATACAATAGAGCAGGAATCAAAGTCGAATGAGAGAAGACAGTTTTCTTAAGAAAGTTGTATACTATAGTTTTGGGGGGAAAAGGAAATGGACACTAAGACAGTGACCACTTAAAGGAAGAGATTGAAATGTTTATTTTTAAAGCATACTCCTTTTGAAAAGAAGAGTTTTTGCATGGAAAGTCTGAGTGAAAAGATAAATGTCCAGTGCTGAGATTAGGAGACACAAAACCAAAAGAGATCATTTAAATGAGCATGTTAGGGAGGACTTTATAGCTAATGGCATACCAAAATAGATGAGAGAAAATTGTGGGATAAACAGTGTTTTAAAAGAGGCATTTCGAAGCAGGCATTCTGGAATCTTGTACCAGAAGATATCCCTGAATTAGATTTTCTTCTAGGAATTTTATTTAGACTGAGGGTGTGAAAAAGAGAATGAAGGTTTGCACAGCCCCAGCATCTTAATACCTAGCACATAACTAGGAGAGAGAGAGAGAGAGAGAGAGAGAGAGAGAGAGAGAGAGAGAGAGAGAGAGAGGGAGAGAGCGAGAGCGAGAGCGAGGAAGGTGGAGAGAGGGAAGGAGGGAATAAGGGATGGAGGGGAAAGGAGGAAGGAAGGAAGGAAGGAAGAAAGGAAGGAAGGAAGCATGAAGAAAGGGAGAGAGAGAGGGAAGAGGTCAGCTGTCTCAGAGGTGGCAATGTTGAGATTCCTGAAGCTGAAGGAAGTAGAAAACCAGTAGTGGACAAAATAATATTTTGCAATCTAAAAAGCTGTATATTTGAAATAGATTAAATATTTAGTTTCACTGATTTATTATTTATGAATTCTTAATAACTTTGAAACAAAGTAGTGGCATTAATATTGGAATGTTTATATAAAAACACAAATTACTTGTATTGTCAATTTGATCCTCTCTTGCACTAACCATTTATGTATCTTACATCAAGGTCTCGACCTAAAAGAAAATCATTTTTGATCCTGAATATCGTCTCCATTTCAAGTAACTTTTGCAAAGACTAATCAATAATAATTGCCTCATTCTCTTATCACCATGTCCTTTAGTTTCTTAAATCATGTTTCTGATCACATGGAATTAGTGAATCTCCTGTTTCCAAATCCCGCATAGCTTTCTAGCTGCTAGAAACTACTGACATTTCTTAGACTGATTTCATATCTTTAAAAACTTTCTCCCTTAAATCCTAGATCATGTCCTTTCTTCCTCTCACACTGAAAAATAAATTTTCAGTTGTTTATTTTGTAGGATACAAAGCAGAACGCCCCAAACCTCTCAGAATTGTTGCCTTGAGGATGCCTCATTCTGACAAGAAGAACAAAGGACACTGAAGGACAGCCTTAGAGGAAAAGGAGAAGCTTCTATTCTTCTAAACTTTTAATTCTTCCCTTAATTAAAGAAGCCATCTGCCACTCCCTGGGACTCCACTCTTCTTGGAATCCAAAATGGTCTTTTGTCCCTATTCTCTAGAAGAATGTAGAAAGGGAAGTCGTTTTCCTTTAATTTCAGAGTAAGGATGAGTTATTTGTCCTTGTCATATGGTGAACCCCTTCTCTCTCTCCTGACCCCTTTCTATGGCTCTGTTGGGGACTTGGGCCAGGCCACAAAGCCAGGCTGATGCAATCCAACAGAAAATTACACTCAGAGGTACCTCAGCCACTGCCCTGTTTGCCTAACGGTCGCCTCCCTATTTTCATAAACAAAGCATAAACATTAGCAACCAAGAATATTAGCAACCAATCAATTAGCAACCAGTCAGAGCCTTGATCACGCGCACTA